>OV651816.1:8371490-8743803 GCA_927349885.1 Psylliodes chrysocephalus
TATTATTATTATTATTATTATTATTATTATTATTATTATTATTATTATTATTATTATTATTATTATTATTATTATTATTATTATTATTATTATTATTATTATTATTATTATTATTATTATTATTATTATTATTATTATTATTATTATTATTATTATTATTATTATTATTATTATTATTATTATTATTATTATTATTATTATTATTATTATTAATTAAGCTCTATAAGGGGACGGAACTTATTGATTTTGCAAAAATCTGATTAAAAATGGGAGTTGAAATAAAAAAAAATCAAAAACGAATAGCGATATCAACATGTGATTTATAATAAAAATCAAGCTCTATAAGGCGAAAAAAAATGTGATTAAAAATAGATGGTTAAGGGAGGGAGGTGTTTATTGAACTGTGAAGAGTATAATATAGACTGCCAAGCTTTATATATCTTCAAAAGTTTTTGTTTTTTCATTTCCTACTTTATAAAGTACCTAGATTTAAAAAATGAGATAGAAGATCTGTTTTTTACTGTTTCCTTGTTATTGTTTAAAAATGTAAAATAAAATAAGGGTATGTAATAATTTCAAATTTTTTAGATATTTAATTTTTTCCAAAAATTTAGAAGTTAATTTGTAGATACCTACCTGTAATCATGCCCTCTAGTTCAATAAACTAAATTTTATAAATAAGTGCAGTGTTTTATTTTTCAAAATAAATCATAATAAAGTAGGTATGGGGATTATATGTATTTCCTAGCATGGATTGATCATGTCCGGGTTTTGGGAAATAAAAAGGTGTCAATCCTAGTCCAGCAATAACGTAAATACTCCTAACTATGAAAATTTTGAATAAAATTCGGTAGGTGTCTGGCAAAAGCGTTATTGTAGATATACGAACTCTGCAGTATCAAAATAACCTTATTACCGATACAAATATCCGAAGTACTTGCTCAAACCTATAAAATTATATAAATGTTAATGGAACATTCCTGAATTTTAAAGCACAACAAGAAATTGAGCATCCAATAAAGATTGAACTTAATAATGACAGTCCACTTAATGCTAAAATGTACATATTTTGTGATATAAAGGACTTTTTCTTTCTCCAGTAAATAATAAAAAGAAAGTATTACCTATTTAAAGTTTATTATAAATATAGTTAAATTCAAAATACTTAAATAACACAAAGTTAGTTAGCTATTACTGGATATGTAGGAGTGGTCATTACACCACAGTTGTTATCCTTGGCGGACATTAAAATATAACCGTCATTTCCCCAATAGGTAGACCAACTGTTCTTGACTAACCAGTAGTCTTGACCATCAATGGTTCCATAACCAACAGCCAAAACTGCGTGATCCAAGTCCTCATCTTTGTTTCCGCTAAAATGTAAATAAATCATTAAAATTTAGATATTAAGAGTTAATAAATAGCCTCTTCCATTTTTCAACTTCCGCCCCTGTAAATCGCGTCTTCAAAAATGCTGGCTCTAGATAACATACATGTTTTTGGGAAATGTTAAAAAAGTACACTTGATGAGAAAACTGTATTTTATATTTATTGTCAATTTACAATATAAAATGCACAAAATTTTAGATTTGTATGATGTTCCAAAAGACAGGCAACATACCTGTTATACATAATTTAGTTTTTATATTAAAATTTCTTATTTGTAGGATATAAACATAGTGTCATATTATTTATATCAATTTAACGAGCAAAGAAATAATCGTTCCTTGTGAGTTAAACATTATACTTTTTCTATGGCTATAATAATCTGATACCCATTTTTAATTAGTTTTAATAATTTATAAAAGTTTATTCTAGATAATTATTTAATATTAGACATTTCTAGGCATATACAATTTTATTAAAATAATTAGGGAATGACTACTTTTGTGTTATAAGATAAGGATCTGTTACGAAAATTATTATTTTTTGTTATCAAAAGTATCAACTAAGGAAATGTGATTTATTTCTTAATCAACAATATTTTAAAAATTGTAGTTTTGTATTATGCTTGTAGAGAAAACAATTTTTTCTCAGAAACAATTTTCTTTCAAATATTTGTTAAAAATTTGAATAATATGTATTCTACAATAAATAGCGAAAATGAAATAATGAATCTCCACCAGAGATTATTTTGAAAATCAAACTCCTCTTCCAAAAACGTCCTTATAAGGCTTAATTTAAGGAACTTTCTCATAACATTTCTTTATAATTATAAATTAAATAAAAACACCAATTTATTTAATTTAATTAGAAATGGTGGTCTTAAAAAAATTATGGTACTTATGCACTACGCTTCGCGGGAAATCTGTTACTTACAACTCTTGCTACATAATATAGGTACTATTAATTTTACTTACCAGTTCTCATCGTAATACACTCCTTTTGAATAAAAACTAAATCCTTTTCGACTAGCGTCGATGGCCACACTGATTGGGCCACTTGTAAATATTGCCTGTCTAAGAGCAGTCTCATCATTCGAAGTAACATTAACCCAACCAGTTATCGCTGCAGTTTTGTTTAATTTGTCAGCTTTACAGTAAGAATCCTAAAATAATAAAATAATTTTATAAAATTCAACAATATGGACAAAAATGTAATGGTTTTTTAGAAAAATATGTTTCATAAAGAACTGGTCAGCTCTCTAGAGTACGTCAAATGTCAGTTTCCTTAATGAATATGTAGAGGTTAAAAACTTAGTCTTGACCAGAAATATTTTTTCTTAAACGAGTGACTAGTTTCAGTAAATGACCATCATCAGTCCTGTAAGAAAAGTAAGGACGTAAAGGAACCGGGAGAACCTACTTCCAGTACTTCTAAAGATGAGAATTATATAGAGAGCATAGAGAGCCTTAACCTCTCAAATTTTTGCGTAGATTCATCTGGTATATGTAGAAATAGAACTAAAAGCAGAAGAGGGGATGTGGAACTCACCCTCACCGATAAGGATGATATCCTCATTGATGGAGAGTAAAATGGCGGGCATCGACATGAATAGGACATTCACTAAAGCACAATAAGGGTTTCGTACTGATGCAGGAAACGTGGGCCTACGAAAACCAAGGACTTGCATGTAAAGATAAGGGTAATTTATCCCTCATTCCTCATTATGCTCATTCAAAGAAGAGAAGTATAGAGCAGGGGGATAAAACTCTCTCCCAAGCTGACTATACGTTGTAGACGGATGGCTCCAAAAATGAAAAATATATAGGAGCGGGAGTATTCGGCCAGAGACCTAGAGTTGACATATCAATAGCTGGTTAGTTATTTGTAGGATATGATAGTTGTGTGTTATATTTTTCTGTAAGTCTTACACTGATTCTACTAAGCCAGATTCTGAGATTATTTAAATGTATCAAATTTAAACATAAATTCTTTTACCGAAGATAAAGTTAAAAATACGTTAAAATCAATGAAATCTAAAATGACTATGGGACCAGATAATATTTTATCCTTTGTTTTGAAAGACTGCGCTTCTATTCTCGCTCATCCCTTAAAAGTTTTCTTAAATATTTTTTTTAAATTTTGTTCTATTCCGTCTATCTTGAAATACTTTAAGATCTGCCCGCTATTTAAAAAGAGTGATAAATTGGACATTACACAATATCGTCCAATTTCAATTATTATTAATTTCTGTAAAGTGTTTGAGATGTTACGTCAAAACAGATTTATCATCACGTCAGTAATAGGACATCAACAGAACAACATGGATTCATGAAAGGCCGTGCCACCATTCCCAATCTTATAGCTGTAACACAGTAGTACATTGCAGAAAATATCGACAAAAGAATCCAGATGGATGTAATATACACCGACTTTTCCAAAGCGTTCGATCAGCTTGATCATGGTATCATGTTAAATAAACTTTCATGCTGTGGTTTTTTCCACTTGCTGATAAATTTATTTAAGTTTTACTTTTTCGACAGAAAGTAATATGTTTAGATTAACGGTCTCAAGTCGACTCAATATCTGGCAACTTCCGGTGTTCCATAAGGTTCTAATCTAGGTCCTGTGTTATTTAACACATTTATAAATGATATAAGCAATATTTTAGATACAGATATAAACTTTCTTCTATACGCCGATGATTTAAAGTTCTTCTGCCGTTTTGAAGCGGTTGAGGACTGTGAAAGGCTTTCAGATAATCTTCGGCGTGTTGAGGAGTGGTGTCTCAATAACAGTCTTCCTCTTAACTTCTCTAAATGTTTTGTAATGTATTATATCTTGAATCAATTCTCTTTAACTTTTAACTATAGCGTTAACACGATTCTTCAAAGACCGGTTACCATCACAGATCTTGGAATTACATTTGATCCCACTTTATCAATGAACAACCCTATAGAATTGTACAAAATGTATGGATTTATCGTTTGTAACAGTCGTGATTTTAAGGAACCGAAGACACTAAAATTATTGTATTATTCATTTGTCAGATCTAAACTTGATTATGCCTCAGTTGTGTGGAGCCCATTCTATCAGGTACATATTGATAGAATTGAAGCAGTCCAACAGAGATTATTAAAACTTTTAAGTTTTAAACAAGATTGAGTTTATCCCCCTATAGGTACACCTCATCATGATCTGCTACTTAGACATAAGTTTTGGAGTCTTGATACAAGACGCAAATATTATTCTGTAGTATTGCTATTTAAGACAGTTCATTTTAAAGTTGATTTTTCATTTCTGATTCATAGTCTTAATTTTTTCAGGTCCTCAAATCGCTTTTAGGAACACCCGTACATTTTACTTGAATACACCCAGAACAAATATTTTCTCAGAATCCCCTAAATACACCATGTGTAATAATTATAAATAAGTAAGTTGCCAGCTTAATTTGTTTCATAGTTCAATTCATAATAAGGTATTATTTCTATAATAATGTTCTCTGAACTCTTTATTTTTATGTATATATATATAAAATGTTAGAAAAATAATTCTCTTAGCTTTTTTCCTCACCTGCTGTTCAATCAATTAGTATATTATTGTATAATTAATTGTATTTATATATTCTTGTACTCTTACTCTGTAATTGGGTTTTGACCGAATCGGAGTTCATAGGACCAGAACCATTCCTGGGCATTCCAAAGAGCACTGCCAAAGGAATTATCTCAACAGAACTTATGACTAATATAAAACTTATAGAATTATTTACTATATTTGTCATGAATTTAACTATATCATAGTATGATTTGCCTACTAGGTAGCCATGTAGATGCTTCCTGAAATTACTAAGAGTGTTCATGTTTCTAAGTGAAGGGTAATGAATTAAAAATTTTAATGCTGTGGTAAATTACTGATTCTTTGACCAAGGTAGATTTATGTATAACCAAAGCCAAATCTCCAGAAAATCTGTCAGACCTATTAATATTTGTATAAACATTTTTGTTTTTATAAATTAAGCTGGCTGTTTCTAAAATAAAAAGTTAAGTTAATATTTGATGTGTTTTCAAGAGTAGCCTGCAGGAGGCAGAATATTTTGCTTGACATAGTACACAGTGGCGTAGCCAAGAGGGGTTTTTGGGGGTCAGAATACCCCCTCCCATAGCGGACCTTTGCGTCACCGTTTTCACTAGCGTATTGGCGCTGATCGCTATTAACTCAGGAACCCCTCCTCCCCATGAAGAATTTCTGGCTACGCCACTGAGCAGACGAACAGCTCATTTTTGTAAAACAAATGTACTATGAAACAATTCATTGCGGCACACTCCCCAAAATTGTATTACCTACCTTAAATTAGATTAAATCGGTCCAAAGTAAACAGTCTTAACTGCAGCAAATTCCATTTCTCTCATGCATGGTAGATCTAATCGCAAAAACAACCATAGGCTAGCTTCTTATTTAAACCATCTACATGGTATTTAAACTTTAAATGGGAGTCTATTCTTAAACCTAAAAATTTTATGTCGGCGTGACATGCTATCGACTCCAACTTTAAGTTTGGTAATATATTTTTAAAAGTTTCGTTTCATCACTATTCAGTGTTAAAAAGTTGGCCTCACACCACTCATTATCTTTTAAAAGATTACCATATCAGGAAGTTTGCTTCAATCTTTAAAATGCCATAAAAGTGTTATATCGTCAGCAAGTTATGTCAAATAAAATGTATTTAAATCAGCCATACACAACCTGCGGCTCTTCAAGCTTTTTTTGCGGCTCGATAAAGTATTATTGGTCGCAGCGCTAAATAGCACGCTAATTTTTAAATAAATGTTTGGAACTTTGTGGGGTTACTGCAAAAACAAGATAGCTCTGCTTCTGAAATTTTCGAGTTAAGTAGGTAGAATTTCTACAAGTGTGAACGAAGTATATATTCATAATAAATAGATATACATAATAATATGTTCATTAACAATATGCACAAACAAGATTGAGTGACAATTATACCTAAAAATAATCATAACATGGTGTTCAATTGCTAAGTGTGTCTACCAAAACCAGATAATAGGCATATAACTTATTTTTACTAAATATATTTAGTCCGATTCTTAATAGTGTTTCTGCCAAAACAAGATAAAGGACAGAACCGAGGGGAAAGCACTAAAGTCAAAACGTACCTGTATTTTGGAAATCAAATAAAAACTTTTTATGTGATTTAGGTGATTTTACTAAATATCCACCTTAATTTTTATACGATGATCTTTTTTTCGGCATTTGTGGTTTTGAGCGACAAATTGATTTCGGCATGATTTCGACTATGATTTTTGATGATGATTTTAGAATTTTCGAGAAAATATGTAGTGCTTTCGGTGACTTCAAGTGAAAACGTACCAGTATTTCGAGAGTGGTTTATCGCTACTTATTTTTGTTGAATGTTTGTTGAAATACTGCAACATTGTGCCCACCCCATTTGTTTTGTTATGACTAGAGCTGTCTCTGGCCTTTCTCGATTGTTCCGAAATCCATGAGATGATTACGTCACCCTTTTTACAGCTAATCTTCAACAACCACTAGATAATAACACGTGATGTTCGAATCTCCGTGGTGAACGAGTGATTTGTCAAAATGTAACGGGTGATTGGTCAAGCTGTAACGAGTGATTGGTCAAGCCGTAACGAGCTAATCTTTATGTGAAAATTCGTAAATAAAAGTATTACTGGTAATGGCGAATTTGAATTTTAACCATATTTTCTAATAGACAATGTGTATTGAAAGATTAAGCCATCCTAAATACATTTCACCAGAAAAAAAGATTTAATTGATCAATGGGCGAGGGTGGCATTCGGCTTAATATGCCAAACTCGCACACTATTTATTCAGAGGGATGCACGAAAGGATGAAACAAAGTTTTGAAAATACAAAAAAATGCAAGAAGAAAGATTTACTAAAATTTTGCAAAATCAGGTGTTACACCTGATGAATTTCACCAATATTATCACAATTTACCTGTATCCAATAATGTTATAGACCACGTACCTGAATCTTCGGTTGAAGATAGTGACACATATATTAATTTATAATTTGTATGTAGAGCGAAAATAAGCTAAGTGACGTTTTTTCTATCTTTTTTATCAATTATTGATAGATTCTTAGTTTATACTTTGTGAACAATGTTTTCAATACCTTCTTCATTGAAGTTAATAAACAGTTTGAAGTTTTTACTGATTTTTTATTTAATTTTAAACTTTTGAACAGTGTTTTATCGAAACTCAAAAAATGTGAGTTATCTTGTTTTTGCAGTAACCCAACGAGATATATTTGTTTTGTGTTTTATTTATTAGAGGTCTCCACTAACTAATTTTAGATAGATGGCCTAAAAATAGGTCATCATCCAAAAAAATGCGG
This sequence comes from Psylliodes chrysocephalus, assembly GCA_927349885.1. Classification (NCBI taxonomy): domain Eukaryota; kingdom Metazoa; phylum Arthropoda; class Insecta; order Coleoptera; family Chrysomelidae; genus Psylliodes; species Psylliodes chrysocephalus. Next base: position 8,379,273 of record OV651816.1, read on the forward strand.
CCCGTGTAACATAGCACACATATGAAAGTGGTCCGAAGGAAAAAAAGGTTGAGTATGGCTGATTTAAATAAATAATCAACAAGAGTACGCATTTCTTTCTTTTTTATTTCAAATATTTTCCAATATATAAAAAAATGAAAATAAAAAAGATTACATTTATTGCAAAATGCAAATTTTACTGCATGTTCAATGCCTAATAAACTGAGCTAACGAGAATTATATCACAGAAACTGCCGAGATGCCCAGAAATTCTAAGAATCCCACCAGCCGGCAGCTCAAGTTTCTTTTATCAGCATACATGTGTTAACAATGATTATTTTTTACATTTTTTAGTCTGATGTTAGCTTTCATTAAATAAAGACATAATTATAACTCTGTTTAAATAAAAAATATTTTTTTTTAAAAAACGATTTTTCAAATCGTGTTATATTTTTGGCGCAGTCAGTAGGATTGTCACGAAGAATCCGACGTGGATAACTTTCGCTATTTTTATAGTTAAGTGACAATTACGAACTTTCAACGTTTCGCACCAATTTCGAACTTTCCATCGCGAGAAAAGTTTTGTGGTGCTACCAAAGAACTGTACTGGAGACTTCCTTGGTTAAGACGACAGCCGGACCTTCGATGCAAACGAAAACCGTACTGTAAGTTTTATTTTTCTTATATGTCAGACTCCTCTAACATTGATTCCTTATCCTTTAGTGATCACGAATCTGATTTAGAGCTAGATTTTGTAATTGAAAATTTTAACTCGATTAATATTAACGATAATAATTATCCAACTAATTTTAGTAAATTGACAAATATTTTAAATCAAACAATGACTCCTCCCCCTAACTTTCAAAAGGTTCACGCGGAGACCATACCTGATTTTTATGGCGACGAAAACGAGTTGCAATTTTTCCTAGAAAGTATTGACAGCATAGTTACCCATTTTTATGATAACGTAAATATTGGAAATTATCAAAATGTTATAATATTTAGAACGATTATAAGTAAATTGCATGGACCCGCTCGCGAAGTAATTAATATTAGTGGAGCCACTAAAATAAAAGAAATTAAGGAAGAGTTGATTATGAATTTTAGTGATCCCCGAAATGAAAGTTGCTTATTGTTGGATTTAAATAATTTAAGGCAAGCTCCTAACGAGAGCCCATATGAATTTTATGAAAAGGTCAGGAAATTATTAAACACTATTTCAAACTACCTCGGTTTGCATGAACTCAACTTAGATATAAGAAAATTTAAACAGAAATCATATAACGAACAAGCTCTTCAAGTATTTTTAGCTGGGTTAAGAAATCCTTATGGTATCATGGTTCGTACCAAAGATCCCAAAACACTGCTCGAAGCAATTAATTTTATAAGAAAAGAGGATAATATTAAATATTTACAAAATGCGCATTCAAATAACTCTCAAATTTCAATAAAAAGCCCCAACTACCAACATAGACAGAATAACTCTAATAAAACTATTCAAAACTATCGCCTAAACAATAACAATCAGTTTGTTAACAGAAATCAAAATTTTAATAATAACCAACAAACAAATTTTAATCAACCTAGCACTAGCTATTATAGAAATAATAACAATAGTAATTATAGAGGTTCGTTTCCTACTGGTCCTGTAAACATTCAACCTAGACCAGTAGCTAATCAAAGATTTTTCACAAACCGACAGGTCTTTGGACCTCAACAAAACGTTTGGGAACCAAATCCTAATTTTAATGAAAATAATTCACCTATGCCTACTCCAATGAGTACGACTTCCCGTCAAATTTCTGGCAATTCCAGAAATCAATTACCCCAAAATCGTAGATGGGTATCTGAAGAATTAAATAATGTCGAACATTGTGATTTGGCAGATAATTCAATCGATTTTGTGAGCAGCAATTGCGAATACGAAATTGTAGACTCTCCTTCTGGCGATAATTACCAAAATTTTCAGGAGCTCAGCCTCCCAAATCCGAAACCATGATAGAATTTTATAATTCACTTGATAAAGGACAATTACCTTATATTGAAATAAATAACCCACCATTAAAACTTTTATTAGACACCGGGGCAACTCGATCATTTTTATCTCCAGAAGCTGTTGATAAATACTTTTCAAAAATTAAAATAAAGGAACCATTTATTATTTCAACTGCTTTTAGCTCTTCCAATCATAACTTTTCAGTAACCATTCCGGCATTCCCAGAATTCCAAACAAAACAGAATATAAAATTTTTTGTATATAAATTTAATTGCATATTTGATGGACTATTAGGAATAGATTTATTAAATTCATTGAATATTCATATTGATTTGCCAAATGCTCAAATAATTTCAAATAATAATATTTCTTTGCCAATTAATTACTTTAATTCAATGCCAATAGAAATAAAACCGAAACTATTGCCTGGAAATTCTATTTCGCGGATAAAAATCCCCGTTACTATTGAATCCAGAGAAATATTAGTGCCAGAGCAAACTAGCGGTAATTGTACAATACCGAGTACATTAACATTTTCAATGAACGGTTGGGCAACTGACGAAATTTATAATAATTCGAACGAAGAAATAAATTCTACTGTATTATACCCAATTAAATGTATTGCAGTTGAGAATAATTTTGAAAGCTATAACTTTACTAATGAATCCATTATAGATAATTGCGACAAACATGAAATTAATGATCTAATTAAGATAGATCACAAAGAAATGACTATCGGAATTTATAAAAGACATAATGAACTTATAACTAAACAAAATGGTAAAAAATTAGAAAAAACTAATGAAGCCCTTCACAACCCTTTAACGTATGATCCTGTCACCCTCGCGTACCACAAATCTGTAGCACGCAAAAAAGATGGTCTACAATTCGGTTGTCGTCATCTTAAAAAGAAAGAGCGTCCCAAAGTAAAAATAAATAGAATAAAAAAACAAAAAGATCCGAATTCATTTGAAAAAGTTTTTCTTACACTTTATAAAAATAATTTAAAAAAAATTTTATCTAATCAAAAAATGTACTATTACAGCATTCTCCTCATCATGGCTACGATTATCGCAGCCCAAGAAATTAGAATCACGAGTCTGGAATCCAACCCTGGAATATTACCCTATAAATTAGGATATGCTAAATTACAATCCACATACCATTCTTTTATCCATTATTTTGATTTAGACCCTATCGAAACCGAACTTGTTAAAATAAATAATCAATTCGAAAATATAATTTTAACAATTGAAAATAAAAATGCGGTATTCACATCCGAACTTAAAAATAACATAAATTCAATCTCCTTTGAAATAAAACAATGCAAAGAAAAATTAAATTACCTTCATTCTAATAAGAGACTTAAAAGAGGAATCTTAAACGGTCTAGGTACAATATTTAAAAGTATTTCGGGAAACCTAGACGCCGAAGACGGCAAAAGATACGACGACGCTATTGTCTTACTAAATTCAAATCAAAAAGATATAGCAAATACACTAAATAAACAGATATCCCTAACTACTAAAATAATCGATGATTACAACAAAAGTCTATCTTTAATAAAGCAAAACGAAATACAAATGGCTCAAAAAATTAATGATCTTAATAACGAACTAGAAAAATTCGTAAACGACTTTTCCGGATATTTTTTAGCAATAAACGCCTTAGACCAGGTACATGCAGTTCTCAAAATTTTAAATGAAATCTTAAATAATTTAGAAAACTCAATAATATTTGCGAGATTAAAAACAGTTCACTATAGCATTTTAAAAATAGAAGATTTAGAATTTATCATAAAATTGCTATTAAAGTCATATTCAGAAAGTAACTTATTGTTCGGTGCCGATCCACAAAATTTTTATAAATATTATGAAGTTATTACAGTAGACTCTTATTATTCTAACAATCGGATAGTATTTGTTATTCACTTTCCTGTAACCTATCCAGAAATATATTCTTACTTTCACATCTATTCAATACCTACCCAAAATAACTCTATCCTTATCCCCTCCAAATCTTTTCTGGCAATACAAGGAAATAACTATGAGTACGAGGACGAAGAATGCAAAAATCTGAACTCATTATATTTTTGCACAAACATGAAATCTATTGCCAAAGCTAATGCAGATGATTGTATCCACCAAATATTACAATTGAATAATCAAGACTCTCCTGCATGTCAACTTACTCCAATCCAAATCAGTTCTGAGGTAATCGAACCAATCAATTCTGCCCACTATATTGCAGTATTTCCTCGAGAAACCAAGATCCAAATCAGCTGTGCAAAGTCAGATCTCGCAGTTTTAAAAGGTACCTATTTTATGGAAGTACCAAAGGGTTGCAGTTTCCAAACCCCGAAGAACAGATACTCAAATAGCATCGACGTTATTCATGGACAGCCTTTACTTCTACCCGAAATTAAGATAAATAAAGTCAGTCAAAATCATTTCAGAAAAATCGATATTAATGAAATACCCCTCGACAAGATCCACCTATTGCAGAAGGAACAAAATCGAATTCGTCAAATAAGTCTTCAACCCCCTTCAAACAATACCCATCTGTGGTATACGCCACTGTGGACATTGGGTGTTGTTGCCCTCATCATCATGTTTTTCAAGATTAGGCAATCGACGTCCAGAAATCAAAAATTGATAATACCTGCCACCCAACAAGCCACTTTCAATATCAATACCGAAGAAGACGAATAACGACCCACACCCTGTATGGATCTCTCTGGGAAGGGAGGAATTATATCACAGAAACTGCCGAGATGCCCAGAAATTCTAAGAATCCCACCAGCCGGCAGCTCAAGTTTCTTTTATCAGCATACATGTGTTAACAATGATTATTTTTTACATTTTTTAGTCTGATGTTAGCTTTCATTAAATAAAGACATAATTATAACTCTGTTTAAATAAAAAATATTTTTTTTTTTTAAAACGATTTTTCAAATCGTGTTATATTTTTCGAGGCATGTCAAGTGAGTTATCTATCAAATGTGTGTTGTAATGTTTTTAGGCAATATTTTTTGCAACTTTGAGTTGTCTGACATTTGGTTTGCAGGGGTTTTAAACTAAATCCTTGCAGATTACACTTCACAAAATTCCAGGCGCAGATATGATCGCACCACCTTGCGGCCGCTAGCTCTTAGTCTGCAAGCTTAACCAAGCTGAAAAGGTACAAGTAATGATATTCTATCAATATTAATGGCTAGATTTAATAAAGAGCAATTAATAAACAATTTTTCAAATAAAAAAAACAAAACATCAAAACTGAAGAGAGGTAGCAATAAAACATTAGAATAGCTACATTGAATACTAATGGCAAAATTTATAAAAAGTATAAGCCAAAGGAGTTTCTTAACAAGTTGAGTACTGTCTATCATTTAACGGATGCCTCACTGCTTGTCCTTTTTGAGACGACGAGACATCAATATGATGCCACAGTCAGAAAATTAGCAAGTTTTCATAGCCGCTCTTAGCCGTCTATAGTAAATAAAAAAATAAGAGACACATTTTGTGGGGAGGCATTAACGTTAGGCCACGAAAAAAATAATATAATTGCTAAAAACTTTAAAAAATTTTAGTTGAAACATGAAATATATAAATTTTGCTTTATCCGAGGAATATAACTCGAAACAATTTTCCGTCCTTTAACATGAATTTTTTTGTTCATTCCCGTACTCAACGTATGAACCTACAAGAAAAAGATAACCACACAAATGTACAAAAAAAAAACTAAGAACTGGCCCTAAGTAAATCATATTGCAAATGGATAGTAACAATGGTAACCCTGATGTTTATTATAAGAAAACTGATATTATTTTGGACGTAATATTAACCCTAGAGAATTGGTCAGTTCATATGAAACACTCTTTTTAATGCTGTATTGAAAATCACAATGTAAAGTAACAATTAGAATACTTACTTCTCCCAAATAATTTCCGTAATCGGCGTCAGTTGGAACACCACCATGTTTTAATATCCATTGGTAAGATCTAAAATCTTCTCCGCCATCACATCCATTGTTACCATATCTGCAAAATAAACATTTCAAATTTGTTCAAATCTATGCAATTATAATTTTTCTTTTTATTTTAACTTAATTTACTAAAAGAACTACTTACCCCCAAGAACAGTCCAGTAGAGCTTGCTCAGAAAGTCGTACTAGATTGCCACCATTCTTAAGGAATAGTGATCCTTCTAAGGCGCCAATAGTTCCAAAAGCCCAGCAGGATCCACATACGGCTTGGTCTATAAAATTTAAAATCTATTAAAAGCGCATAATGGATAGTGAAAAAATTTGATGTATTGTTCAAAATGCATCTAATTGCTAGAGGCAAAATCTTTTTCTTACATACATTCATACAATTCGAAATAAATAGAAAGTGGCCAGACGAAAATGTAGCAAAGTCATTATCAGAAACTACGTCCACAATTTAGACAACCACTTCGACAGAGTTTATGAGTAAAGAATCAGTTAGCTCACTCGGACCAATTGGAAGTTCCAAAATAACATCTACTCCAGGGATACAAATTAAGGATGTGCAGAAGACTATTAATGAAATGAAATAAGCTTCAAAGGCATGTAACAATATTGTACTTTAACAAATTGCACCTGTGCCAATCCCTATCCTGAGTAAAGTGGTAAAAAAATTATTTTATATTCAAAAAATCACATAAGATATGACAGTGACAATTGTGTTTTCCCTGAAAATTAGAATCCTTATTCATTGTGAACCAGCTTTTAAACCTGAATTATTAATATTTTTACCTACCTTTTTAACTCTGTTTGTATGTGAAAGGAAGAAGAATGTATAAGTCATTTGCAGATATTGTTAGTCAATAATAATTATAAACTCTTGTTAAAAATGAAATCACAATGAATCACAACAATAGGCATACAAAATAGTATATTATGCAACGATCATGTAATGATGGTTATTAATACACGAGCATTAACCGGGATATGAAACGAGCCAAAGGCGAGTTTCGTATGGTTTATGCGAGTGTTTTAATAACCATTACATGAGAGTTGCATACGCTATTTTTTCTACACCCGATAAATAATCAAGACCTATAAATATTATATTTATATTGGTATTGAGCACAATAACAGTAATTACTCGTATTTCTATAAAAAATTCTACAAAATTGTAATTAATGGTATTACTTCAGGTATTGGTATTTCCCTAGATTTTTGCGGTAAAATATTTTGTACTGTATTTTCTGCTTTCTCCGATATGTGTGGAGGAGTCTTCTATATCGCTAATATCAGACATTTTAATATTATAATTATCGAAGTTTAGCTACCTACGAAAATTTAATACGTTTTGACAACTAAAATAATTACATAGGAACCTAGGACAAACGTCAAACAGCATGCTTGATTGAAAAATTGTAGGTTTCTATTGATTAAAAATCTGTATCGTAATGAAAAATCTGTATCATAATGGGTATCATTATGAAACGGATTATGGGCATATAAGTGCATTATTATAATACGGGTGTAGAAAAAAATTTTTAAATGATCAAAAATTGATTAATATTTTTAATGATTTTTACCTACTAGTCGTGGATAGATGTTTTTGTGCAGTGTTAAAAGGAAGAAAATGTTTCCATTTATCGTTATATATTCAAATATATCTTCATATATGTATATCGATAAACAAAATTAGCGCTGTCATGCTTTATGTGATTTTTTTAATATAAAATAATTTTTTGATTTACTTTGCTCAGGATTGGGATTGGCGCAGATGCCATTTGGTAAAGTACAATGTTTTTACATGCTCTTGGGGTATATTTAATTTCGTTATCAAAAGGTTTTCTAACGTATTTATATTCTATGCATTAAACTACTAATAACTTAAATTAACCTTCATAAGTATATGAACAGCAATCACATAAAAAATATACACAATTGGAAAAAAGAAAAACTAAGAAATATATAAAATTAAAATCGATAACCGAGTACAATAAATTAATATTCAAAGGGATATACACTGACTGAGATAGAACAAGCCGAAGAAATCTTTGCCGTAGAAATTAGAAGATTGCCACAAAATCGATTTAGAAAAAGAATAAAACAAAGTTTGCGTATTTAATTTTAAAATATTTTCATACCTTCTGATATTTCACATATAGTGTTTCTAGATTCAATCCAATATAGGCATTTATACTGGGTGTGCGTAATAATTCGCGTTATAAGCGCTGAGAATGTTACGAATTCTATACACTCACATTGCAAATAAGCGCGAACCGTCTTAGTATAGCCATTGGCTCACTTAAGTTTAAAACATCAATACACCTACAATACACAATACACAATACACAAGTTCAGTAGTGTGCACGGTCTGAAAAATTTTCTCAAAGCGTTTCTTAAACTTGTTTTTATTTTTCGATGTTTCTGTTAAATTTTGATTTCTACTGTACGAGATGGTTTTTTGGAGACATTTTATGGTAAATAAAGATGCTAATGAACTGCAGGTTAATGATGATATTCGCATTAGTAATGAAATTTCAATAAATAATGAAATTTACAATAATGATAAAGTACAAATTATTGATGAAATACGTATTATTAATGCAATTCATACTAATGACAATCAAGGTTAAACACAATCTTGAGAATTCAAAAACCAGGACTTACATATTCAAGTTCAACAATTCATTTTAAATATGTTTGCTTGTCTAAAATCAAAAAATTCAAATATTTTACAAACAGGTGCAGTTAAAAGAATATGTAAGTTAACAAAAATTCCCTTTTTCACAATTTATTTCGTTATTAAACGAGGCGTTGTGATTGAACACAGTAAAAACAGAAAACCTGTCGTCAGCCGTGGGATAGATGATGCATCTAAAGATATGATTCAACGAACGGTTTACAACATGTATAAAATAAAACCAAGTCCCAACCTTAAAGTTACTTTTAAGAAAATTACAAGATTTGGAGATTTCAAATATAAATCATTAGAATCACTTCGACAAAAGTTAGATAGTCAAATGTGCATTATGGAATCGCGTCAAATTGTGGAATTACGTCAAACTTATTTAAGGAAAATTTTTAAATTTAGACATAGCAATAGGAATATAGTTTATTTAGATGAAACATGGTTCGACACAAAACTTTTACCGAATATTTCACCTAATTCAGTCATTGTAATGGACAATATGCCATCATTCCCGGCAAATTCACAAAAGCCAAATAGTGGCTCAAAAAAATCAGATTCAATAAAGTATTTAAAAGATAATAACATTGATATTCCTGCTTCCGTAAAAACAAAACCACAATTGTTACAAATTGTTAAAAGTAAAAATATTCCAATACATTATTGTGTTGATAATTTTGTAAAAAAAAAAAGGTGGTCATACTGTATTGAGGTTATGAATTAGTTTGGTCTAACAAAAACTGAGCCATAATAATTTTGTACCTACCTTAACAAATGTGGTTTTGCAAAAATTGGGTATTTTTGGGAAAATATTAATGGCGTTTTTAAAGATTTTTCTTTGACTAACGTTTGGAAAAACAGCGTTAGTCACGTCATTTAAAAGGAAGAAGAATATCATCTTTTACCTTCTATGGCTCCAGCAGTTATATATCCAAATCTCGATTTTTCGACAGATGGTTAAAATTTAGATTCGGATTAACTTTTTTATTTTTCATTATTGGTAATCCGAGAATCATTAAATTAATACATTTTTAACATTTTATTAGTTTGTATTCATTTATTTCTTTTTAAAAAATCATTTTTCTAAATTATTTTATAGTTTTGTTTTATTTGCAAAGAATTTATTTTCCTTTATAGTTTTTGCTTTGAAAATTAGTTTTCCGAAAAAAAAAAAACGAATGGGGTACAAAAAGGGCTCATTTCACGTCTGATAACCTGTTTAAACCAAACTCCCTTACAGGAAGGTACATTTTACTCGTCTATTTACGTTTTATAATTTAATATTCAGTTGTAGCAAGTTAACGACCTATAATAATGATTTTTTTTAAGTTTCAAGTAGAACTACAATTAAGTGCATCTGTCTAAATAACGGCATATAATACCATCCAATTTATAATGATTCTTTGCCTTTTAACGAATACTTTCTCGTATATGATATATTTTTAAAAGTACCTATTTATATATTATGTATAAAATGATAAATTTATAAAATGAGTTATCTTCGCCTATGGCAGATCAAACAAGATTGTTGGTAAGGATTCGGAACGAGTTTTTATGTTCTGCAATTGATAATGGAAAAATAATACCCAATTATAAATTTGATTTATTTAATTTTAATACGGCCATGTGCGCAGTCCCTTTGAAGGCAGCGCTAGTTGGTTATTATGCCATGTTGGATTGTGTCTAAAAAGACTATAAGTTATTCCATTACCTTTCACTGGCGTGACTGCTCCATACAACCTCCAATCGTATTGATCTGGAAGATCATCTCCGCCAATATTTTCCTGTGAAAATGGTAAGCCACCGTTATCTCCACCGCTGGAAACTCTTCCACGAAGAACTTTTAATTCATTTTCAGTTTTATCAGCCAAGTGGTTAACAGCCAAAGTGTAACCTAGAAAATAAGCTATACAGATTCGGCACTAACTGACAAATCATTTAATATTTAATAAATTGTATTTTGACCATTCACTGTTGGGTTCTAATTAACAGTGCTGTTCCTAAAGTGGCGCTGGGAAACAGTAACAAAGCCTACATAAAACACAAGGCGAAATAACCCTGGTAGTTGAAGTCGATGACACAAAAAAAAATATTTTATTTGTATTTATCGATACAAGTCGAAATCAAGACGATATTAAAAATTAACTGTAAAAGGTATATTCACGCAGTTAAAAAAATATATTGGTGGAGAGAGAACAGCTGGGATTTTCTGGTTAGTGATAGATATAAATAGAGTGAGAGAACCTAAAAATTCAAAATCTTTTGTGCAAGCTACAACCGAGGATACACTCCCCCAATCTAAAGGTATAAGGTAACATGCCGATGGAAGAATGGTCGCAGTTGCAAATGCGGTAACAAACCCTCTCCTGAGTATAACTGGCGACACCATATTGTATTTAGCCTTTCCAGCGCTTGCGTGGCTCTGCATCGGTCGACTTTTTTCCCTAGTTTCTCGTGTAATCCATATGGATACCAACCCAAAGAAGCTGAACGTCAACGCTTACCTCTAGCAAAGGAGGCTGGACAGCAAAATTCTACTCCAGCGCAGGAGGCTGGACAGTGACGTCCAGCTTCAAAAGTCGAAGATGGAAATCGAAGTTCACCTCAAACTGTTCGAAATCAGAAAGGCAAGAAGATTTTTGGTTCTAAAACAAAGGAGGAAAAGGGCTAAACTAGAGGCAGGCAGACAGAGCTACGACCACTACCACTAACAGGATATGCTCTCACTTCAAACCAAACACAAGCGGCCCAATCAATCTTTGGGTAGCGACGCTAGTTCTGCTTTTACAAGATGCCAGGAATACGACGTTAGCAGGGACAAAAAAAGACCGCGATCCAGCTCCTCTTCTGAGGCAACACCCTGGAAAGTATAAAGACCCAGACAGGATCTTAAAGTTCTGATAGGATATGCTCTCACTTCAAACCAAACACAAGCGGCCCCAATCAATCTTTGGGTAGCGACGCTAGTTCTGCTTTTACAAGATGCCAGGAATACGACGTTAGCAGGGACAAAAAAAGACCGCGATCCAGCTCCTCTTCTGAGGCAACACCCTGGAAAGTATAAAGACCCAGACAGGATCTTAAAGTTCTGACTGGGATAAGCTACAAGGATGCAGCCACAAAGCACCTGAAAGTAGCTGAAAGTAACTGAAAGTAACTGAAAGTAGCTGAAAGTAACTGAAAGTAGCTGAAAGTATCTGAAAGTATCTGAAAGTATCTGAAAGTATCTGAAAGTAGCTGAAAGTAGCTGAAAGTAGCTAAAAGTAGCTAAAAGTAGCTAAAAGTAGCTAAAAGTAGCTGAAAGTAGCTGAAAGTAGCTGAAAGTAGCTGAAAGTAGCCGAAACTAGCTGAAAGTCGCTGAAAGTAGCTGAAAGTAGCTTAAAGTAGCTAAAAGTAGCTGAAAGTAGCTGAAAGTAGCTGAAAGTAGCTGAAAGTAGCTGAAAGTAGCTGAAAGTAGCTGAAAGTTGCTTAAAGTAGCTGAAAGTAGCTTAAAGTAGCTGAAACTGGCTGAAACTGGCTGAAAGTAGCTGAAAGTAGCTGCAAGTAGCTATAATAGACAAGGAAAACCTTTACGGTAAGATAAATTAGGCCACCAACATTCAGGTCTTGGACGCACTTTGGTAAAAAATTATTTGGATAATATTTTTACATTTTTTGATGTTTTCTTTTTAATAAATTATGTTATTATGAAGATTTTTTAAAAAAATTATACTGAATAAATCTTTTTGGTGTCATCAGAAACACCCATCAGTTAAATAAATTTGGCTAGTCGCGTACAGCATGGTTAAATAACACCTTAATATCTTCTAAACCAGTAATTCTCAACCACTGTACCGCTGCACTTTTGTGTGCCACGAAATTCTAAAAGTGTGCCGACAAATCTTAGATATATAATAATGTTAATATTATTAAATATTATGATTTAAAAAGAAAAATGTGTTCTTTCTTAGTGCGGTGAGCGTCTATGGGTGAGCATAGCGGTTTATTCAAACCAATAGGAATAAATGCATCCGGCTTCCCTAGTCCAGTCAATATAGTAAGTTCACCTCGGAATTCGAGATACCCAGCTGTAAGTCTGTAAATACTTGTATATTGACACCCTAAAAATTGTCTCAAAACCTACATATGGTAGGGTGTACGCAACTATTAAATTTCAAGGTCAAAGGTCACAAAAATCGGTTTTTTGCGCTTTTTTTTGTAAATATCTCATTTCCTATGGGTTTTTGCTATACAAAATTCTCTACAAATTTTTTTTAAAAAAATTTTTCATACGGTGAACCGTTTTCGAGATAGAGGGCGGAGAGCGCGCAGTCACAGCATCACTTCTGGTCAACCGGTGCCTCCGGTCGAAAACGCGCCATATACAGACTGTTTCCGAACTTGGCGTCCAAATTTGTAGGGGTGGTAGTTCGCATAATTTGAGACCGATTCGCAGATTTCATTTTTCCAAAATATTTAAAATAAAAATAATTAAAAATTAATTAACAATTATAAACAGCTACGCGCTCAGGGTAGGACCTGCTCTTTGATTTTTTTATAATGGCTCTATTTTGTATATTAGAATTTTTTTAGAAAAATGAAATCTGCCGATCACTCTCAAATTATGCGAACTACCACCCCTACAAATTTGGACGCCAAGTTCGGATAGTTAGTTGATGAACTATCGATAAATCAATGATTATAAATATTTGCCAATTTTTATTAGCTATTATATTATATTTTATCATTTTTTTCCCAAACTATCCACTTTTTATTCAGTATTCATTTATTTAACAACACTTGCCTGCCCATGTAATTGCAGAATCGTTAATGAAAATATAGGAATTATATTTGAATTTTAACCTAATTAATATTAATAACTTCTTACATGATGAAAAAAAAAACAAATAAATTATGAATTAATCTTTTTATTAAAAAATATCATTCAATACATTTATTTTTATTAAAAGTAAAAAAATGGAATAAAGGGTACAGAAACTACAATTTATAATTTTAATCATCTTCTTCCTCTTCATCGTCGTCTTCCGGCTGCTGGTAAATTTCAAACTGGTCTTCATTATCGTCTTCAACGACATTTGTCTCAAGTTCTTCCATGATTTCGGGGTCAAAGGCTCCATCTTCGTTAATGTCGCTCTGATATGGTAGAGCATTGAGACAAGCTTGCCCATTACATTGGCCACAAGCTAAAGAGCATTGCAAGTCCACTTTCATGCATTCGCATCGCGAACCACAACCACTCTTGCAGTTGCAGAAAATTGTATTTAGCAAATCTTCTGGAGCAGGTGGTAAAATTGTCATGATAGGCTCTAGAAAATCGTTTCGCATTGCCCAACCCCATACCTGGGGTTCCAAATCATGCCCTAACCAAGTTTGAACTTGATAATATACACGTTTGAAATGTTGATGAGCAGCTGCACTTGTTGGTGGAATATTTGAAAGCTGCACAGGTTTATTAAGTTTTGTAGACTTGACGTAATGCATATAACGAAGATGATCGAGACTTTTCACAGATTTCGAAGCATTATAGACTGCTAATAAGGTTTGAGTTCCACTTTCTAATAATCTCTGGGCCGAACAATTTTCTTCCAAATTTGTCAGTTTCTCAAAAACCTTTAAAAATTATTTTTTTCCCCTTTCAAAAAGCGCAGAAGTTGTGTCACAGCCACTTAATGTGTGCAGAAATAAGATGATATGCGTTTTGGAATGAGGATAACTACCAAAACTTTTAGTCGAATATATCTCCGTTTTTACATTTCCTTTCCCAACTTTTTTAAAGAAAATTTCTTGTTCGTAAGACAGTGTACGCCCAATTAAAATGACAAGTAAATCAATATCTTGTCCTATTATAACTGCAGCTTTTGCAGACTTTGATTCTTCAATTGTAGTTTCAACAATAAGAACATCCGCATCATCTCTAGCTTGTTTAGTAGTAATATTGGTAGCTTGTTATTTTTCAATTAACATATTAATGAGCATATTTTTGTTATTTCGATTTGATAAGAGTTTTTCTTGAGTAACTGGTACAACCATTGTTTTATCGAAACAGACTTCATACGTTTTTGAAAGTGCAGCAGTTCTTCTCTGCTGCTCCATAGCTTTTACTTTCTTACTGTAGTCTGAATATCCGTCAAATACAACAATTATTTTGGAACTGTAATGCCTTTGTAAATAATTCATATATTTATCAAAAATAATAGAAAAATTATCTTCTCTGCTCCATACAACATGATGAAGAAGAAATCCGCCATCAATAATGAACGTTACATTATTTTCATTGAGAACAAAATCAATTGGGCTCATATTGTCATACAATGACGATTTTGTTGTTTTTCTCATGCCATCATTATCAAATAGAGCTGTTGGATACGGACTCAATTCATATTGAAGATATTCTTCAAGATTACTTTCAAATTGTTTGCTGACAGTAATTCTTTGGAAGAGTAATAATGGATCCACTGCAACTTTAAAATCATTTATTTTTACAGATTTGTTAACACTGGAAAGCGGCATTACTTTTTTGGAACGTTTCAACTTTATTTCATTAAATGATAAGCCGGTGATATTCTTCATAGACTCTAATCCATTTCCAACAATTCCAGAAGCTATCGATTTTAACTGCGTAGTATTTGAAAAAGGATCATGGAGTTTAAACCAATCAAATAGTATATTTACGTCAGTATTGTCTTTTTTCACTCTTGAGTCTCTGGAATCTACGTGTTGCTCGGTCGACTCTAAGGAGATTACAGAACTTCTCCATTTCCTCACAATATTGATAATAAATACAAATAGCAAAAAACCCATAGGAAATGAGATAGTTACAAAAAAAAAGCGCAAAAAAACGATTTTTGTGACCTTTGACCTTGAAATTTAATGTTGCGTACACCCTACCATATTGTAGGTTTTAAGACAACTTTTAGGGTGTCAATATACAAGTATTTACAGACTTACAGCTGGGTATCTCGAATTCCGAGATTCTTACCTAATTTAAGCTTAAATGACTGGACTAGCAGCGGTATAGTCCGAATCAAATATGTTTGTTTCGGAAGCGGTGACCAGCGCGGTTTAATACGCGGCCGAGCTATTTATTCACTGCATAAACAGCTTTGCTCACCGCTCTGCTCGCCGCCTCACTATAATCCTGGCCTTAGAACCATAAACTGATTTTTATGCCTCAAGTCGGCTCACACTTGTCACCAGGACGTACCAAAACAGTAGTATGAATGAGAGTGGGGATCCCCAACGCGTTGCATAGTAGTTACTGCACATTTTCTTTCGTTAAAATTGGCAAATGTATATGATTCAGTTTAATATTAATTTATTTGCTTGCAGTGTCAAATTATAAAATTCTGTAAACATATTGGCTTTGCAGTATTGTATTTTCAAACTTGAATAAATCGTATTTAAAGGTAATATTTAATTCGCCTTTTTTATTAATGTTTCGACAATAATATTTTTATTTTAACAGGGCCTCCTGAAAATCGATAAAGGGTTAAAAAGAAGAAAGCTTAACGATGATAATAGTGATAATGATAACGTTAGCGACCAAGTTAATAAGCCCACACCCGGTACAACTAAAAACACTTCTTGCTCGAAAAAATACGTTGTTCGTCGGAAATAAAATGATGATTTTTTGAAATTTGGATTTACCTCGACAATGGAAAATAACAAAGTTGTTCCCGAGTGTGTAATATTTGGTTATAAATCATCAAATAGTGCTATGATTCCAAGCAAACCCCAACGTCACTTGGTGACTAATCCTTCGCTTTCAACAAAAAATAAAAACTACTTTCAAAAGTCTTTACTTTCAAAATTCACGAAAGTAAAAGTTTTTGAAAAACAAATCGGTGTATCTGAAAAGGCGCAAGTAGCTTCTTACGAAATAGGTGAATTGATTGGTGTTAAATTAAAACCTCACAATTTAGCTGAAGAAATTATATTAACAGCTTGTCGCAAAATTGTAAAAATAATGAATGGTGGATCAGAAAATATTGATATTTGTAAAATACCACTTTCGAATGACACAATCCATTACAGAATTAAAGATATGTCACAAAATATTGAGCAAAATACTGCAAAAAACTCTTGCAAATTCAAATTTTGCTCTACAAACCGACGAAACAACAGATATTATAGGAAAAGCTCAATTAATTGCATTCGTTAGATTTATTCAAGAAAATAATTAATCACTTTTTATGTTGTCGGGAGTTACCTGATTTTACAACTGAAAAACATATTTTTAATGTAACTGGACATCTAAAAAGATTTGTAGCACCTGTTAAAGAACTGAATGGGGATATATTAGTTACCCATTGTTATTTTTGCATCGAGAAGCACTTGTTACAAAATATTTGCAATCTGAATTGAAAATAGTTCTGGAACAAAGTGTTAAAATGGTTAATTATATAAAATCAAGACCATTAAAAAGACGCTTATTTAGTAAATTATGCCAAACTTTAGAAGCCAAGTACGAATCATTGTTACTGCATACGGAAGTAAGGTGGTTATCTAGAGGAAAAGTTTTATCTCGTGTACTGGAATTAAAAATGTTTTTTGAACAAGATAAAAATTATGAATGTGTTCATTTCTTAGAAGATAAAACATGGTGTACTAAACTGGCTTACTTATCAGACATTTTTGTTATTTTTAATAACATAAATTCAAGTATACAAGGGACTAATGAAAATATCTTAAACTCAACCGACAAGCTGGTGGAATTCCAAAAATAAATAACGTTATGGAAGAATAAAGCTCAGGAAGACAATTTAGAAAGGTTTGAGTCAGTCCCAAAGGACTTATAAAACTATTAAAATAATTGTTATTGACTATTTGACAATATAAGAGGAGAGAATTATTCATTATTTCCCAAAATTAGATATAAAGAAATTTGATTAATTTCGTCATCCATTTATCATAACGGATACTTCTGTATTTGACTTAACTTTGAATTAAGAGGAAGAACTCATTTTGGAGCTGTGAACAAAGCTTCTGTCTGAAAAGTCCGAGATCCATTCCTGGCTGGGGACTATTTAAATATATGTTTTTTTTTATTTTATTTTATTTTATAAATTCTTAAAGTTCATAAATTATTTTAAAATTAGTTATTTTGTCTTAATAACCTAAAATATATTTTTAAATTTGTAGATTTTTGTTAGTGGATCGTAGACAAAATATATTGTACAATCCAAGTAGATTGTCTATACTCACTCTTATTGCAAAGTACTATTTCTAAATTAGACCATGACTGACAAACGTGCGAGCAGTGATATAACTATAATCGCCTCTGGATTAAATCCAAACTGCCATTTAAAAATGAAGAACAATTTTACGCCTCGACATGTGTTATTTTTTTAATGGCCTACTTTAAAAACATATTTAAACTGTTCGTTCTCCAGTGTAGCGTATTCCAGAATAATGTGTTTTTTTTATATATCGGGTTTCTACTTTCTGACAAATTATTTTTTTACCACAAAGCTATAAAATTTCTAATGCTTATTAATAATCTCATATTATGTTGTTTTATTCTTACCTTTATTTTGCCTGTTATGTGATTCGATGAATCTCAAATTTTGACGGAAAATTTCTTTACGAAGAGTGTGCTCATGTACAGTTTCATATCCTTTTCCATGGGTTTCGATGAAATCGTTAAATCTACTGTCTACATGTTCAGTTTTTTCTGGTCGGATAAATTCGGACATGGGATTGAAGCTGTGTACACGTTGGTTTCCAGGTCCGGGAAACTCCCTGCAGGTTATACCTAAAAAAAACAAATAACTAGATTACCAAGTATTGTCAACCAATTGAGCCTTCTGAAATAGGAGAAAAAATTAAGTGACTGAACTTTACATAATACCAATCTCTCATCCACTTAACATCTAAAGATATGCTCATTTAGGTAGGAAAAATACAGGTTATCTTTAATAACATTTATATCTGAACTTTTACTTCCTTGAATTACTGCAAAAGCGCGTTTAAACATATCATAGAATTTTTTAA
Source organism: Psylliodes chrysocephalus (assembly GCA_927349885.1). Lineage (NCBI taxonomy): Eukaryota > Metazoa > Arthropoda > Insecta > Coleoptera > Chrysomelidae > Psylliodes > Psylliodes chrysocephalus. The sequence goes on from OV651816.1 coordinate 8,397,911, forward strand.
TTGATATACAATATGGTGGTGAGTTCTCTTAAGTACTACAAGGTAAAAAAAGATTTACTTTTAACGTTAATACGAGTATATTTTATAAAGCTTCAGAAATTTCTAATACACATCTTTAGTCTTTCATCATGGATCAATTTTTATTATTTTTATATGACATCTGATTTATCTGATATGTAAATAACTTTTTTGGATTAGATCCAAAGAAAAAATCTGACCCTCCAGCTTCCCAAATGCTTCGTGGGGTAACTTTGATCGGCCTTACGGGGCAACTTTAATCATGATCAAAGTGATCCAGTGTGGTTTCAGACCCGAAGAGTGGGAGGGGTTGGGGGGAAATCCCCAGAGCCCGGGCCCAGGGGGGCCGGCAGCTTTAAAAAAAATAGGTTATAATATGTGGAGTGGGGGGGGCCTTACCAGTGTTTTGCTAGGGGGCCTCAGCACGGCTCTCGGCAGCCCTGTGTGGTTTGAATAAAAATTATTTAGCTACCTACATATATATTTTTTATTCTTCTAGAAATATTGTGCGAATATATCAAAGAACTTTGGGGATAGGAAACTATAAGGATTATTCATTAAACAAAAAGAACTTCAACTTGTCAAAAGCGCTGCCACCTGTGGGTTAGAGAGTTAGTTTAAGGGGATGGATTATGTATTCTTAACCCTATTTTTTAATTTTATCTCTTCCGAAAAATTGTTTAAAAAAAGCAATTTCCATAGTTTTTCTACAAAAAAGTCATTCATGTTTAAATGCGATAAAGTGAACCGATTTTAAAAAATTTGACTTTTAAAATGTAACTGCACAGTAGATGCTTTAATAACATTCAGAGCCAAATTCACAACTAGGCACAATAGGCAATTGCCTAGGGGCGAAAAGCCCCAAAGGGGCGTCGATGTTTTGGCATTAATGTATACCTGAGAAAACCAAAAAACAAAAAAGATAACTTTCCCTAAATTTAATTTTTATTTTTTTTTAATAATTAAGTACCTACTTCTTATTTGATTTGTATAAAGTTTAATGCAATTACTTGCTAAAAACAAACATAACATCAAACTCAAGACGTCAAAATAGCACATAAAATGTTTACATATTCGCGTACAGATTTGCGTAATGTGGCAATCCTTATTAGTCAACAAATCTTAAAGGTCATTACCTATTATTACTTCGACAGTCAATCGGACCTAACCGATAAAACAAAAGAAAATCGGCACGCTCCAGCCAGTGTTGCCAGAGGTTACAAGAGAACTTATGGCGCAGTATTGTCAAAATTGTCATATTTCCACCAAAATTATGTTAAAATACTAATATTTGACAAAAAAGGTACGAAAACACTTTTTTGCTGAACTAATTCTGATTAATGAGCACTTAGGAGGCAATATGGTCGCTCGCAAAACGACCCGCTTTGAGCAATCTATATACTATATCTATATATGTATCATTAGCCCTGTCAATGACAACAGGCCACAGGGTTGCCATATCTAAACGTCAGATCCAACTTGTCAACATTTTGGCAGGTCGTTTGAATGCCACTATCAAAGTAAGTCACAATTTTGAAAAGTGACAATACGGTGTTTTATTCATGTTAACACATAATAGATGAACAATTGTTTACCTATTCAGTGGTGCTAGTATTATTTTTGTTAAGACATGTAAACGTTTGACGAGTATACCGACATGTTACGTACGTTGGGTGAATGTCTGAAAAATGCTAATGCTGCAGAAGATATGCAGAAAAATTTCCTCTTCGAAATGTACCAAATTTGGGGATATTTCTTAGCGGTGAAAGGTGACTTAGGAAAACAGGAAAATTGAAAGTAAAAAATAAGACAGGTCGACCACGAATTGACAGAACAGTAGAAGCCGAAGAACAAATTATAAATATTTTTAAGCAAAACCCAAAGGTCAGCATGAGACAAATAGCCATATTCGCAATCAAGGGCGACTGCAGGTCGAATTTTCGGGGGGGGGGTAGCTGGGTGGAAGGCATTGCCATAATCCATTCCATTTTTAGCATATTTTTTAAATAAAAGGCTCATAAATTGTAATAATTTTAATCTCAGGGAGAGGGGGCACTGGTTTCTCCAGTCCCCTTTTGAATTCCTTTCTTATTTCAAAGTTTCGGACATTAGTTTATATAGCAAACTGACCTTAATTTTCATTGTTCTCTCACCTCCTAAAATATTTTTATTCCTTTTTGACTCACCTTGGATAATATTCAAATCTACAAAGATGTGGAGTATTTGTTTAGTACCCTTTAAGAGCTCCACTATATTTGGCCATCAACCTTCAAGTCATTGTCTTTCTTTTGTCCCTTTCTCAGGCTTCCAAGGGTGATGGGTTATAGGATTATTGTGTGTGGTATTGAATAAAATACTACGGAACGTTATATTTGTTTCTAATAATTGAATTAATTCATGAATGGTGGACGATGAGCGGTGACACCAAGTGGTCCAACAGCAAAGAAAAAACAAGATATAAAAGTGCCAAAAGCTGTTCAGAAGTTCAGGAGGTGGCAATATTGAAAACAATGAGAAGGCAGAAAAGAAAGGACAAACAATATTTTTATAAAATTGTATCTCTTAAGCCAAGCCTAATCAAAATTATTAATTTATAGGACGATTCATAGAACCCAAGAGAGATTCTTCTTCGTAAGGAGTGTCTGGTTGAACAGTGTTTCCATATCAGTACATACATTTAAAGATCATTAACTTGCCATAACACAATATTTTCTTGTAGTATTCAACGTTCAGTTACTTCTGTGATTTAAGAATCACCAAAATTCTCATTTGTTTCTCACATATATGTTACCGTCAGGAAAGCATATGAAATGTATGGTTTCATTTTAAGTCAACAATTGTCAACTTTTAAGACAATTTTGTTACTTCCAATTTGAAATACGCATCTTTAATTTGGATATTAATAATCTCATGTATTGAGATGACTTGAATCTGTATAAAAAAGGTTTTTTTAATTTTTAAGTTTCAAATCAGCATATAACCAGTTGTAATGAACTCCTTGAGTTGAACTACTGACAAGATATGAGATGGTTAGTCTACGTAGGAAAAGAGATTTTAACTCAGTAATATTTATTTCCAATTTAATAAACAATACTTTAGATTGTCTTAGTTCTAAATGTCTATATGCCTAAGAAATCTTCCCGTACTGATTTTAAGTTCTATCCTTTATCTCTTATCTACACGTGGATATATATCATACTATCCTCTAATGCATATTATGTTACCTTAGCAACTCTATAGGGATATCAGTAGATAATATTGTTAGAGTCAGCAAATTAGGAGACCACCGTTACTGGAGTCATCGGTAACCACATTACGCCCGTCGCAATAGCCAAGAGAAAACGGGAATACTTAAATTTCGATCAGCCGAACGCAAGCAAGTAGACATTCTTTATTTTGTTCCTTAATTAATTAGAATTTAAACATTGTTTCCGAGAAAAATTATTAAAACAGTTGCTATACAGGGTGATAAGTAGGGTTACCACATTTCCGGAAGTGAAAAGCGTGGCAACCGTGACGATAGAACACTTTTATATAATCAGATCCAAATTTTCTGACTATTTCTAAAAAAGAAGGTCCTCGACTTATTTTTCGTAAAACGAGTAGATAGGGCATTTTGATATAATCAGGTCCATTTTTTGTCAACACTTCTATTTTTGTATAAATCCAATTCCTCTGCGGCTTTTAAAAAGCGTGGAATTTGCATAAAAAGCGTGCAGGCAAGTCAAAAAGCGTGGCTGCCACGCCAAAAGCGTGACGTCTAGTGATAAGTCATTTAAAAACAATAATTTTAATTCGTTTAACTTTTAATAATATATTTAATTGTCCAAACTAGAACCGACATTCGGCCCTTGACAAAATCATGAACTGTATTAATTAATAATGAATTATGAAAATACCTGTGCGATCCATAGGTCAGGGAGATGAAGAACTTAAATTTAAAGATCAACTTCTGATTAAAAACTTTATTTTAAACATTAATGGGATGATTTTATTTTTCATTTCATGGTGCACCTAAGACTAAATACTTTTTACATTATTTACAGTATTTAACACCTAAGACTAAATACTTTTTACATTATTTACAGTATTTATTTAGGAAATTTGTTACTTAAGCCATTTTTAAGGTATTAGAGTTATGTTACATGATGACGAACGAAGCGTCACCTTTTTTTAATACCACAAAACGCTGTGTTTTGTTTGACAGTTTTTTTTATGTTCTGATTGTGCTCGAAGGCGCGGAAGAGCCAACTTGAGAGTCACGCTTGACGTTGACCAATAAGAAGTGGATAACGCCTGTGGCGCCAACTATAAAAGTAGATGTTGCGTATGGCGGTAACCAATGAGAAATGGACAAGAAGTAAATGATGCCTATGACGTAGTTATTTGTTGGGAGACCTTTCTGATCGACCAAGGCAGTACCGCTTACAGAGACGTCTTCAGGAGTAGTAAAAAAATCGAGAATGAAAGAGTGTATATTTTATACAATATTAAGCGTAACGACGAATTCAACTTCAACAGGTTGTATTTAATGTTACATGATATCTAGCATCTTCAATGCGTAAGGAGAAAAAAATATTTATATTAAAAATTGGATCATAAAAAACCGGTTATAAGAACGTTCTTTAAAATATAAGAACCTGATTTTGGGAGGAGTTGTTCACTTTGCAAATGATAATTGACGCAAAAAATATTCTTTTGAATAGTAGTCGTAGAAACAATATATACTTAACTTACCATGAACTTCGGCATTAAATGTTTCCCTTGAAATTCTCCTGTGTTCGTAAAAATAATAATCTACATAATAATGATCATAGTGGCTACCAAGTAATGTGTTGTAACCCATCATATCATATCTAAAAAAGTAAACAAATCGATAATCAAAAATCTCTAAACATCCCTGGACAGAAGCTTACATCAGAAAAACATGGGAGTTAATAAGTATAGTTAAGTTCAATTTAATAATTTAAATTCAATTGTACAATATGATAGTAATAATTATAAATAATAAAAATCTTTTATTGGCAAATGAGAAATACAAAAGACAAAGCATATTATTGATTTGTATTACCCAAAGCCGGAATTGGGTATAATCCTTTTTAGTGTCTAGCACGGGTAAGGCCTTTCTTCCACTATTTTACTAAACTAATTAGGAATTAATAAAAATAAGAGGATACTTAAATAATATAAATATTAACAGTGACTAAGCCTATAGTTCGGGACACATTGAGAATGCAGTATGACCAGACATAGGCTATGTATTGCAAGGGATTTTCTCGCCTCAGAGAAAACGCTTTCGTACAAGTGGCGCTTGTTTACGGAACGGCTCTCGGGCGCTAGATTTAATATGTGGTTTACTCCACAAACTTTCGAAACGGCGTCGAAAGTACTCGGGCAGCACAGATATAGATGAAAAATTCCAGAGGTCAAAGGTCACCTAGACTTAGGTAACTAGTAGCTACAAGTAACGGGCGTTAACCATCACTTGTGATTGTAAAGAATTTCTCACTGCTGAAAAGTAAGGGGGAAGTAAATTGGGGATTAGTAACCTCAGTAATAGTCAAGGTAACGTTGACACATATATTGATTTAACTATTTACAATTAAAATTAAATAAAATATTTCAACGCCAACCCTCTTGGTTATGAAACCCTGAACAAAAAAATTAAAATAAAAACAAAACGGGAACGAACGGCTGATATAGTTGGCAGGTATTCTCAATCAGACTGCTTAAACTGGATACGGTGAAGGGGTCGCGTATATAAAAAAAAATTGTATTCGTTAATCTCAGACTAAGGTCAAAATTTAAATCTCGGATAGTAGGAATTTAAAAATTTTAAATTTACGGTAATTTTCATAAATCGCAAAGAAAAATCAAAATTTAAATCAATGATAGTATGAATTTTAAAAATTCCATATTTACAGTAACTTTCTTAAATCGCAAAGAAATATCTAAATGTAAATCCAGGATAGTATGAATTTTAAAAATTTAAACTGCGGCACTTCTGAAACTCGTGAGGACCACTTGAAATATTTTTTAAATGTTTGTTTTTTAAACCCCTGAAGCCAACGAGCAAGCTACGCTGAATCAAAATCACACTACCTCTTATTATTATTTAATATTATAACCCCAGGTCATACAGGGACAGCCAGGAAGGAAAATAACACAGGGAACCTTAAGCCCTTACTAAGTTAATTGCGGATATCTAGGAAGGAAAATAACACAGGGAACTTTAAACCCTCACTAAGTTATTTGGGAATAGACAGGAAGGAAAACTAACGCAGGGAACTTTAAGCCCTCACTGAGTTATTTGGAAATTGACAGGAAGGAAAAATAAAAGAACGGAGATTTTTATATTCAAAACAGGAAATGAGACCCTTTCATTCGGTAGAACAAAATCCCGGACAGTCAAACTAAACAAATAAAAAAAAGAACAATATTCAGTTCCCGTATTTCCCACGGTTAGGAATTTAATAAATCAATTTTTTTAAAGTCTATCTAAATTTAAAAAAAAAAACGAAAAGAAAAAACACTCTAATTCCTATCTTTTCCCAATTTACTTATTTAATAATTCTATTTTCAAAGTCGATTTATATCTGAAGCAGTTCTCACAGTTCGAAGAAAATAAAAAAAAATAAACATGGCCAATATCCAAACAAAAAAAAATTATTCGACTGTTAATTTAATTATTAAATTTCGGAATTTTCAAACAAAATTATTTACGTGTTGAAATGTAAATCTCAAAAGGTTTTTAAATCTACCTAATTTAAATCGGTTTTATTTTCTAACTAAATCTCGATTCTACGGCAAAAAATCAAAACGGGGTTTTTGTGTTTACTGCGGTAAACAAAACGGTTTTGGCTTGCGGCGCGGGTATTACAGTTATCGACTGACTCTTTCGATCGCTCGGAATGGAATTAAAATTTTCTCTCTCGCTGTCCTCGATCTCGAGTCGAAAAATATTTACCAATGCCCCGCGCATGATCAACTTAAGAGGGAGAAGGTATTCGAGAAGGGGTACGGTGCTGGGTGCTAAGGTTCGTGCTCGTTTAAAATATTAAAAAGGATAAATTCCCAAATCTACAATTTTCTATAATATTAATTTAAAACCCTGATTTAAAATGACTTTTGAAAACCATTGCTATATTGTGAAAGTACAATGGATTTTCGGATTATTATATATTTCAAAATAATAGATACAGGGTGAAGCCAAAAAGTTGATTTATAAATTAAAATAGCAACGAATAATTAATTTTATTAAATTGATATGCAGGATTCTAATGAAAGTTAGATTTAAAATCATTATTAAGAATACTAACTTGGCAATTGAATAAAAAAAATGGTAATGAAAAATGACTTCATTACAGTATTTCTAATGGGTGACCGGCACACTGTGTTGCCGTCTTTCCGATAGCTGTGACAGGGTCGGCTCAGTAGCAGTCAATGAAATTAGAGCATGTATTCTTGGTTGCATATATGAGGACCGTTTGTCCTTCTTGATGTCTAATTGGACAGCTTTCTGCAGAAAGAAAGCAACCTACAAATTCGTGATTTTTAGACATTCAAATAATATTGCATTAAGAACCTTTTACTGCAAAAAAAGGTCCAGGCCACATTCTGGTAGCTAGCATTATTTGCTAGCCAATGGACCAACTACTGAATTGGTTAAGCAAGTAACCTGCCTGCAGAAGCAATCCAAACGGCTTGGTTGCTTTCTACATAATAGCAAGAGCGTTGGTGACAGTTCGTTATTTGGTTCTCTGTGAGAGTATGTGTGAAGTACTGTGATACAATATAAATGATACTATTAGCATTTTTTAAAGAATTCTTCTTATCACAAAAGCTATTGGATGGAAGAAGGAAAGCCCAAGCTTTGGTCAGGTAATTCGTATTTTAAGATAATAAATAGAAAAATGTGAGAATAAAAATGTTAGCTGTTTAAAAAAACAATTTTCAATTTTTCTGAAAAACAAATTTTGACGACAACACGTATGCTAAAATTGATATCAGAAAAACAAATTCAAAGTTAATTAATTCCGAACGATTGCATTCAATTTTATGAACTTATAACTAGCACGAACATCGACGACAATATGAATGGATTTACCGGAGCGCCTGATTTTGAACTGGAACTTATGGCAGCAGAATAAATTAATAAGACAATATGTATTTTTTACCTACTTACTTTAAAAATAAAGTATATTTAACCAGTTGAAACGCCTAGTATTTGAATTTACTACACAAAGATCTGCGGCTCATTTTCGGTGGCTAAACTTCTGCCTAATGGGGCACTAGCCTAAGAATTCATATTGTATACGTATATTTAAAATTGTGATTTTTAATATGATTTGCTAGTTAATCAATGACAATAAATTGAGTGTGACTGCAACGGTAAGTCGTGCTTTCAAAATGAGTGGGGCAGATGCTTTCATAAAAGATTTAACAACAAGCATCAAAGCACTTACATAAAGAGGCCCACGTTTCGTTATTGTTTATGCTGGATATGAGAGTGGATTTTTACCTAGCATCACGCGTGTTTTCTTGGCAAAGATAAACGATGGAAATTATCATGACGAAATGAACGCCAACTAATTTGAGCAATTGTTTGACGAGTAGCTAATTCCTAACTTACCCAAAATTAGACGAAAGAACATTGTTGTTATGGATAACACTTCATATAATTCCTCTAAATTTATTTTTCCAGCTACCTCATGAAACAAACCCAAAATAAAAAAAATTGTTTTTAAAAAAACATTTTTTTGGCGACTCCTATCAAAAATCTGAGCTGCTTGAAGTTATCAACGCATAAAGAGAGCAATACGACAAATATTGACGAAATAGTTGCAAACCTTAGACAAATTGCCGAAAAGACAAATTTACAGTTACCTTTGAAATAAAATCCTGCTTCTTTTACTTGTTATGTAAATTAATAGATGGCGAAAGCTCTTGCAATGATCTTGAAACTGCAATATGTCTTTCAATGAAAACAATTATTCAATTTTTTAATAAAAAAATTTATAGACTTCACTCGCTACTTTAAAGAGTCTTCAAAGAGTTTTAAGATACCTTTCAAATAGTGGGCCAACTCTACACAAGACTGCTGTACTAATTGGAGTGAGTATACGCATATCACAATTTAGCCATGCTGGAACATAGGTAAATTAAATCGGCGAAATTTATAAAAAAAAATAAATAATTATGCTTTAATATGATCTGTTATAATACAGTTGATTTGCTATTACTATTAATACAAATATACAGGGAACTGCTACGGTCCTGCGAACATAGGTAAAATATAATCAAATTGATTATATTAGCCATTCTTCATAAGAATGCTTATAGCTTGTATGGAAACTCCACTTTCTATTATGGTTATTGCTCTCTTTTGTATTAGATTTCAGTAATTTTACAGATTTGTTGGTTTATATTCTAAAATAAATATACATTCAACAATATTGACTATTATTGACGTAAAACAAAAATAATTTGTATTCAAAGTAATTGAAATTGAATTGTAATTTATTTAGAACAAAAAACGTATTGATTAGATTACCAATTATTGTTATTTATCAAACATTGAAACACATTGTTTTGTGTTTTCACACCACCTATTTTAAATTTACGCAATTTTTCATTATCCGATAAGATATTATTTGTTTAAACTAAAATTTAATCAAACAATTGTCTTTTTTTAATAACACTTAAAAGTGCAGAGTTACTTTGGAAATAGCTTCTAAGCATTTTGAGCATAAAGAGAATAGACTATTATAGTGATATAGTTTCAACAAAAGCATAGCTAGATAGTGATGAAAATCCAGAGAAAAAAATTGCAAAACGAAAATATCAGGAATACTGTAGGGGCAAGATGGGGATAGTGACGAGAAGCCAGTGCAGTACTGCTTTATTATCTACATCCTCCTCGTATGGTTTTTCTGTTTCTCATGTTTATCAAGTGGAAAAATTGTAAAGGAACCTCTTCTCTAATTTGTCACATCATCAGTCAGCCTACTGTTGGCAAATTCATCTTGATGCGAAGTTAACAATGATCGGTTAGATTCTGTCTTGTCATGTACTTAACTGGCAAATTTATAGCACTTTCTCATATCTTCTCATGAAATTGATAGTGTTAAAGTGATGTTTAATATGTAACTTCTCACGTCATGCCGATTGAATGGTAGGATTCAAAAGGTTTTAGCCTAATATATACGATTGGCAAGTTGATAGACCTTTAATTTAAGGATCTACATGTTTAGAAGAAAAGTTTCTGAGATGACGATGAAGAAGAAGAAGAGACTGTTGAGTAAGAAGAACACTTACATTATCTGGCATAATCGTGTGTCATAAATTGGTGCTGATGAAAAGCTATGATTTTTCTTTACGGCAAGGAAATATTTTTCCCACGTATCCTCCTGGCACTAATAATCACACATTTATAGAGCCACCTCTTCAATACTGTTTGATCTTAATACCATTTGTTCAGAAGAAACCATACTCATCTCGCTCATCGGCATGTAGTTGATCATCTATCATTATTCTATAGGTTTTTTTTAATATTATCTACTTTTTTGAACTTTCCTCTAATATCCCAGCACTACCCAGATCAGCTTTGATTAAAGATCTAGAACTGGTAATTATAGAAAAGCTAGATTTCGGAGCTGCCTTCTCTAGTCAATTATTTCTGATTATCTGAACTATAATTCTTTGAATTACGGCATTAATAAATAATCTGTACTTTCGCTAAGAATGTTATACAAAAAACAAAAATACTGAATAAACCTAATTGAATACATTGTTTAAAAAGTAATTTGTTACATTATATAAAATGCTATCATTAACATACTTGATTGGAACTGGATGGCCATGGTGATGTTTGCCAACCCACATTGTATAAACATTTTTCTTTTCTCCTTCTACAACAGTAAGAGTCCATTTTTCAGCATGTTTTCCATCAATTTCTTCTTCTCCTGAAGCACAAAAACTAATAATAGAAAAAGTATCTAAAATTCAAGTATTTTTTCTGAAGCCATATATGATCATTATCACCTAGTGAATATTTATATTGGACATCATCGGTACTTTTTTATTTTATTTATTACAATTATTTTTTAATCTATAATTATCCACAATGTTTGTATCAATATTACCTGCAAATGTAAAATCATCCAATGAAGGCAAAATTGCTTGAGGTGTAACCGGGTCGTCTTCAGTACCATTAACTTGGAAACACGTGATCTTATTAAGAACTTCTTCGGTGGTAAAAGGGACCACTTTTAGACTTGTACCGAATCCATGTTCTCCAAGTTGATAGGTTTTAGCTAATCCGTTGTAAAAATCAATACGCGAGTTGTTAGTTCTAGTGTCATACCTAAGAAAATAATACACATAGTTACACTACTGACTACTGAAAAACTGTTATTGGTCTATGGAGTAAAAATATCAGATAATGAGGTCTATTCACTGATCTGTATTACAGATCAGTGGGTCTATTCTGTAACAATTCCTTTATATTTTAAGGGCCGTTTAAATATTGGCGGCCTTTAAAAATATATTCGTATTCGCTAATTGACTTCTGTCATTATTTAAACGGATTCCTTTAAAATAGTCCTCTAATAATAATCATTTTTAAAGGCATGTTATAATTCACCTTTAATGACGTTTTATAATATTATAATTGGAAAAATTTTGAAGAGTTATTGGAAAGTGAAGAAAGCTATAATAAAGTACAAAACATAATATATTACAATTAATATTTCGTAGCTGAATTTCAATTACATCAAAGGTCAATTTTACTGACTTTAGCGATCCATCTCAGTTACCAAATGTAAAAATATTTTTCGGTTTTTATAGTTGTAGATAGAACTAAAGGTAATATTATACAGTATGGTTCAAATGAAAGGAATAAATTCATTATAATGGAAGTAGCTGGTTTTTCGAAAAAATGCTTGGACAGGTCAATTTTGTTTACTCAAAGCGCAATTTTTTTAAATAGAATTCAATTTTTGGGCAGTGACGTCATTGGCAATTTTTTTAAATAGGAACCTCAATTTTTTTTTTCTTGATTTTGATAGATCCTGCAATTTCCTACTCGGAAACATAATATTTGAAATATCTTACATAACAATTTTTTTTTAATAGAAGACATTTAAAGATCATACATATAAATTTTATTTTATATTGAGAACACAATAAATGAATAAAAGATAATTATTTGTAATTAAATGCTTAATCTAAAATAAAATAAAATTTATGTATCTGATCTTTAAATGACTTTTTTTCAAAAAAAATTGTTATGTCAGATATTTCAAATATTATGTTTCCGAGTAGGAAATTGCAAGATCTATCAAAATCAAGAAAAAAAAATTTGGGTTGCTATTTAAAAAAATTGTCAATGACGTCACTGCCCAAAAATGGGAAGTGGGGGAAAATTTAATTTTATTTAAAAAATTGCGCTTTAAGTAAACAAAATTGACCAGTCTGAGCATTTTTTCGAAAAACCAACTACTTCCATTATAATGAATTTATTCCTTTCATTTGAACCATACTGTATAACCACACATGGGGCCATCTCAAAGAAATACGGCAATACCAGCATATTTAAAAGTACTTGCAACTCATTTTTTTGGAACAGGAGGATGGATAAGGATATCAACTATCTGTAGGACAGGGATCGTTTTGCTTTAAGTCAATCAATTATGAGTAGAAGTATTGATGAAGTAACAAATATAATTTACAATAACCTGTTACCTAATTTGTATTTCTTGATTTGGAAAATAAAAGAAGTAATATAATAAACAGATTTCCTGACAAATATAATTTTCCTAGAAGATGTCTGGGCCCAATTTTATTTAATTCGTTTGCCCAAACTTTTTTTTATTTCGTTGTATCTACTAGGTTTATTTTCCCACCGTGATGCAAATTTTACTGTTCTAAGAAGTTTATCATCAACTCTTTTTGGTTTTTAGTAGTTCTTGGGGCGCGAGACATTTTTTATTTTTAATCCTTCAAAATTAGTTCAAATAAATCTTAAATGCAATGTTTTCAAGTGTTCTCCTGTCAGTTTTAAGGGACTCCGTTAAAATAAATAATTTTTAACAGGCCTCTAAAATTTATCTATATACAGAATACCATTTTTGGTTAAAAAAATTAACGGGCCGGTAAAATTTAAATTTTTAAAGGCCTTTAAATTTTAACGGATGTTTTACAGAATAGACCCCAATAACATTTAATTACCAGGCTTCGAATGGTTCTTTGATTTCTGCATATGGAAGGTACAGTGCTCCTTTAACTACATGTGATTTTTCGCTCCATTTAGGAGGCACTCTTTGGCAGAATACTGAAAAATTAAAGATAATTTTTTTAAAACAACTTCTCAAATATGGTCATCTTCGAATGAGATAAGGAAAACACAAAATCCGACCATATATATATATATATTCTTTTTTTTTTATTAAAAAGATAAAAATACATTTTGCAAAGCAAAATCAGCACTAAGTGAAATAAAAGGATGAATATGATGGAGACAGGTGGCGAATTCGGCCCCTATAATTGGACATATTGCTGTATGTCCATACTAGACATACCAGATGCCGAAACAGTAATACAATTCGGCATCTGGATAACATAATTTGGACACATTCCGAAAGACCTACATACGACACGTCATAAGCCGATGCCGAATCAAACAAAAGCGATTATTTTAAACTAAACAAATAATGTATAATTATTTATTGCGACAAGAAGTACATGAATGACATTTACTATTACATTTTATCTTTTTTGTTACACATGTACATTTTTTGTCACCACATGATTTACGACAGTTACACTGTACAAAACCCTGTGAAGAATTAAATTATGTTGCTGCGATTGTCGGCAAACTGAATTTTATATGAACATCTACATCTGATGAAATCAATATATTGGATTGAGGAAGCTGTAAGTGAAAAATAATATTAAAAACATTTATAAATCCAATTATATTTACTAACGACCTGAAATTCATTCCTTGCATATAGTTTTTCCAAAACGCCAGTTGATGTACCAAGTTGGTACAATAGGTACAAACCATCTTTTTCAGACAATGCAACAGCCAAAACATTACGAGGAGCTAAGCCTCCTCTGTCGACATCAGGAATCTCAACTAAAACGTACCGTCCAGTTTCAATTTTAGGAAATTTTGTGGCAACTTTGTTGTAACATTTATGTTGTCTATTTTCTTTAAGATATTAACGCTTTCAAAGCGATGTTGATTTATTAATTTTAATCGAGCTTCATTCTCTCTAAAACAAAACATTTAATTATTTAATTACCTCAGTAGATGTTCTTGGACACCGTAACTTTCTGGTTTCGTCTCTATCATTTGTTAAATTATTGCTGCTTCCATCGTTATCTTTATTCAGTAATCCTCTGTCGGGTTCATCAGATAATGTGTCTTCCAAATTTTCGCTTACAGTATTTTGGAGTCTATAGATATTATCTTCCTCTTCTTGTTACTGCTCTACAATTTCAAGTGCAAGATTTAAATCAGTCAAACCATTAATAAGTAGAGTGCCTCGTATGAAGTACGCTGAATGCTCGGTTCTTTTTAAATTGCACAAATATCAATCTCTCTGAGCATTTGGATGTCTGATTTTCTTACATTCAAGTAATTAAAATATCTCGTACATCTTACTTTGCCTTCTCAATAGATCTCTGGCTTTGTGGCGTGGCTTGCCATTAATTATTTTTGCTTGAAACATATCTGCTATACTATTTATTATTTAATTTAAAAACTCTCTGTCATTGTCACTATGCAGTAGATAAGGGACCCCGGTAATACAAAAAATATCCATCAGATTCTATGCAACTTTTTCGGTACGTTTAGATTTTAAAGCTTTGAGGAACACAAATTTTGTTGTGATCTTGATAACTCATAGGTAACTTATAGAGACCAGTTAAGTCAGTTTGCCCTCTTTCGTTAAATCCTATTAAAATTATTGGTTTTAATACCAACCCTTTCTGCTTTGTGTTCTTCAATGACGCTTCTGAGATCATTACAATACTTTTTAGCAATTTATTTTTCCATATTTAATCTTATTATATGGCCAGTATCCCTGTGAGCTTTCTTCAAAATGCCATGTACCTCACTAACATTCCAATAATACCGTGTTGAAACAATGGGTCCTATGATTGAACGTTTACGTTATCCGTAACGTACATGTTAGGCCGAATTTTAAAAGTAACGAGGCAAGTTCGGATGATGGAAAACTGTTAAATTAGAAGATAACAGGCGGAAAATAACAGTAACGTGTTGGAAAAAGTTTTCCATCATACGAACTTGCCTCATTACTGTTAAAACTCGGCCTAACATGTACGTTACGGATAACATAAACGTTCAATCATAGGACCCATTGGGTCCTATGATTGAACGTTTATGTTATCCGTAACGTATATGTTAGGCCGAATTTTAAAAGTAACGAGGCAAGTTCGTATGATGGAAACCTGTTAAATTAGAACATAACAGGCGGAAAATAACAGTAATATGTTATGAAAGACTTTACATCATACGAATTTGTCTCTTTGCTGTTAAAACTCGGCCTAACATGTACGTTACGGATAACGTAAACGTTCAATCATACCACCCAATGTCATTGTTGTTACGTTTCGCAATAAGGTTTTCTTTTTCACTTATCTTTATAAACTCAAATCTATTTAGACGTTTATGAGCTTGACAACTTAGTTTTTCATTGATTTCTTTCTTAGTCGTGCTATTCGTTACTTGATTTAAAATATTTGAATATTGTTCAATAGTTAATATGGTGGTAATTTGGGGTTAGGTTATTTATTTGTGATTCAATCGACAACCTCGTATTATACAAATGTGCACTTCGCAACATGGCTAAATTAAGTTAGTCAGATGGCGAATTTCGGCAACTGGCATGTCTGGTATGGCGATATGTCCAATTATATCGGCCACGGACCGAATTCGCCACCTATCTCCAACAGATATACACACAAGACAACAAATCTTTTGATGTAGTATTTATAGCAAAGCTGGTTTAGAAATGGGTTTTCAACGTTAGCAAATAAAAGTAATTGCAGATTTATAAAGTGGTAATCGTAGGTGGTATTGAAGTAACATTAAAATTAATTAAAATTATTATTAAAATTAAAATTGAGAATGTCAGACTGACTTACATATTTATTATACGGGTGAATAGAGTATTTGCGATTCAAATTAATTTTCGCGCGCCTGTCATTTGTCACCTATAAGCAGTGGCGGCTCGTGGGAACTAGCGGCAGTGGGGCACACACTGGAAAGGAATCGCGGGATTCATTTTTCCCTTATGAAAACAAGTTCTCCGCTTAATGAAAATTAAATATATATCAAAACAAATTAAATATTACAAAATTGAAGACTAACTGCTAGGTACCGCTGCAGTTGTATACTATTTCTTATAGTTGAAGTCCATTCTTCTGGATTTTTGGCTAGCGATGTGATCGATGACCAGATTATTAAAATTTGGAATGGACCGCATAAGTTTTTTTCCGATGAATAACATGGCTAATGCGCACAATCTATCTTGGCACAAAGTGTTCCTTAAAAATGTTTTAATACGTTTTAGTACCGAAAAACATCTTTCACTCTCCACTGTGGTCATGGGAATTGTACACAGGATAGTTAGCAGCTCCACAGATTCCGAAAATGTAATTGTTAAATTGTTCTCAAAAAACATTTGTAATAACGGTACGGCCCCATTGTGTTGAACAAAGTCATCTCGGGTGTAAAGTATGGACAGTTCATTTTTGAATTTTAAGCTGTTTATTGGTTTATCAATATTGGTGGAGAATAACGCTGTATCAGTTATTATATGGAGAGTGAAGATAAATAGTAAGTAGTAGATAGACAGTGGTGAATATAAATAGTGAACAGTTTAAAAACATTCGAAATATATATAAATTAGAATAGTAGTGTTATAAATAAATAAGTGTTTAAATAAATTATTTACAAATAAACTGTTGTTTAAAATAAACAAATATCACATTGGTGTCAGAAGTGGGATAGTGTAAATAAATAGTGGACAATCATGGCTAAAAAACTGTGTGATTTAAAAGTGGCCGAATTGCGTCGAGAATTAGAGGATCGTGATCTGGAGACTACAGGGAAGAAAGCAGAACTCACAGAGAGGCTTAAAGAAGCACTGGAAAGTGAAGGTTTGGATCCGGAAACGTATTTATTTTCTGATAATGCGTCTCCTATAATTTCTTCTATGAAAAGTAAGACCTCTTCGTTAAAAATCGAAATATCTTCTGATATGTCTTCCATGAAAACCGATATTTCTTCTATTTCCTCATTAGAAACTAAAGTTTCTTCAGATATTTCCTCCTTAGAAAGTAAAGTTTCTTCTGACATATCTTCTTTAAAAACCGAAATTTCTTCCGATTTGGAAAACAAAATCTCTTCTTTAAAAGATGAAATCTCGTCTGATATGACTTCTATGAAAAACTAAATTTCTTCTACGGAAAATAAAATTTCTTACGTTGAAGAGAAAATAATGACTTCCGTTGAGGAGAAAATAAAAGAAATGGAAAAGAAGATAGAAGAACTGGAACATTCAGACCCGGCCAAGGACGTTGAAATTAAGTGCCATGAGATGGAGTCGAAGTTGAAATTGGAAGGAGCTGTAAACTCTCCTCGTGTTAAAGCCCCAACTTTTGACGGGAAGATGTCTTGGACGAACTACCTGAAGCAGTTCGAAACAGCTGCTAGAGCAAACGAGTGGTCTGTACGAGAGAAGGCAATAAATTTGACCATCGCCCTTCGAGGAGACGCTTTGGATGTCCTTCAGACTATACCCGTGGAAGAGACAGATGATTTTAAAAAACTCAAAAGAGACTAAATATGTGATATGGCCACGAATACTTGGAGCATTTATACCAGTCACAATTAAAGAATCGTAAACAGAAACAAGAATATGAAGTAGATATTGCCAGGTTGGTGCGATTTGCCTACCCATCAGCTCCAGAAAACATGATGGAATGTTTGGCAATCCAAACATTTGTTGATGGACTTCGTGACCACGAGATGCAAAAAACACTTCGTCTAGCCAGTCACAAAACATTGGTCGATGTCTTGTCCGCTGCCCTTGAATATGAGGCAGCTACACAAGCCTATAGTGGATACAATAAAGTGAGGACCTTAAAAGAGGAAGAAGAGGAAGGTAAACTCGATCAACTGGTGAATATGATGAAGAGCCTTACTGACAGAAAGATAAAGACGAAGACTATCAGGTGCTGGAATTACGGTGAACTGGGACATGTACGCAGTTCGTGCAAACGCCCTAGGGTCCCAACAAATGAAGACAACACGCCGCAGGAAAACTAGAGCGGGTCGGCCTAGAGGGGGCAGCTTCGACCCGAAACCGTTCTAAAGACCCTCTCGTACTGATAGCCTCTTTGAAATGTCGCGATGATAGTGTATACGTAGACGGCGAAGTAAATGGTAAAAAGTATACACTGTTAGTGGATACTGGAGCAACTAGGACCATTATACGACCAACAACCGTAAGAAACTTCTACCAACAAGATTGCGACTGCGGACTGCCACAGGTGAAAGTGCCAACATCCATGGCAAAATCCAGGTTTTATTGGGAATTGGTACAGAAAAGTTCACTCATACTGTTATTGTCGCTGATATCGAAGAAGATGTTATACTTGGAATCGATGTAATGAACTTACATGGTTTCCAGTTAGACTTTAAGAACAGAGTGATCAAAGTTGGTGCCCAAGAGGTATTCCTACATCTATATGGGGACAGTACCGTGCCAGTTGCTGTACAGGAGGATACGGTGGTACCTGGCAGAAGTGAAACCGTTATAGTAGCACGGCTTCAATAAACTATGGAAGAAGGAATACCTGTCATGATGGAACCTTGGAACCACGATGAAGAGGTTGAACGAGGCATTCTGATCGGAAAGGGGTTGGTCACGACTGCTAAAGAAATTCCAGTCTGTCTCATAAACGTTAATGATCACCCAATTACCTTTAAGAAAGAGACCAGAATCGGAAGGTGTGTACCAGTAACTTCCATAATTCGTCAGACAACAACTTCTGATAATTTCAACTACAAATTCGAGCAAATGATTGCAGTTGCTGGTCAATCTCTGAATCAATCAGAGAAGAAGGAAATAAGGGAATTACTTCGACGATATCGTGACATTTTTGTACCAAAAGGAGGAAAAACAGGGAGAACTTCTGTTGTAAAACACAAAATTGACATTGGTGACGCCAGGCCGATTCGTCAATCCGCTCGAAGATTACCAAAGGCCAAGAGAGAGGAAGCTGAAAAGAATGTTCAGGAAATGAAGAAAGACAGGGTGATAGAACCTTCTACCAGCCCATGGGTCTCTCCGGTAGTCCTCTTCCAGAAAAAGGATGGAACTACGAGGTTCTGTGTTGATTACCATCAGTTGAACAATGTTACCAAGAAAGACAGTTACCCTCTGCCTCGTATCGACGACACCTTGGACACATTGGCCGGAAGTAAACTATTCTCTACCTTAGACTTGAAGTCTGGATACTGGCAGGTGGAAATGGACCCAGTAGACAAAGAAAAGACAGCTTTCACCACCGGATCTAGATTGTGGCAATTCAATGTTATGCCATTTGGATTATGTAATGACCCCACGACATTTGAGAGACTTATGGAAAATGTATTGAGAGGGTTATCCTGGAAAACATGCCTGGTTTATTTAGACGACATAATAGTCTTGGGGAAGACTTCAAGCTACCCAACTGATGCTAAACCCCAAGAAGTGCCAACTATTCCAAAATAAAGTCAATTACCTGGGTCATGTAGTCAGTAAGGATGGCGTGGCTGTAGATAAGGAAAGAGTCGCTTCTATCAAAGAGTGGGCACAACCAAAGGACAAACACCAAATAAGAAGTTTTCTTGGGCTTTGTACGTACTACCGAATATTCATAAAGAAGTTTGCAGATATTGCTAAACCACTAACGCGACTCATAGAAGAAGCGAGGGAATTCTGCTGGGACGAGGATTGCCAATCTTCCTTTGAAACATTAAAGAACCATTTAACAACAGCACTAATACCCACTACCAGAGGGAGAATTTATCCTGGATACTTATGATAGTAATGTGGGAATTGGAGGAGTGCTTTTACAGATTCAGGAAGGAAAAGAAAGAGTACTAGGTTATTTTAGTAAAGTGCTTTCGAAACCTGAACGAAATTACTGCATCACAAGAAGAGAACTCCTGGCAGTTGTAAAGTGTGTGGAACATTTCTACCAATACCTGTACGAAAGAAAATTTTTAATCCGTACCGATCATGCCGCCCTTAAGTGGTTAATGCAGTTCAAAAACCCGGAGGGTCAAATAGCCAGATGGATTGAACGACTTCAAGAGTACGACTTTAAGATCGAACATCGAGCCGGAATAAGCCACAAAAATGCCGATTCTCTTTCTAGAAGACCGTGTCCAGCAGAGTGCGCCCACTGCAACAAAGCGGAATCCAAAGAAAGTGTACTACTAAGAACAACTGTAGTCAACGATGAGTGGACCCCTGCTAAAATTATGGAAGAACAAGAGAATGATACCGTTTTAAAGAAGATGCGACAACGGAAAAAGGAGAATCGTCGACCTACTTGGCAAGAAGTATCTAATCTCTCTCCAGTACTTAAGTCGTATTTGACTCAGTGGAACTCCTTTATCCTGGAAGATGGCTTATTAAAGCGAGTACTGGAAAATGATGATGGTTCCGAGAACAGAAGACAGTTGGTAATTCCAAGAAGTAGAGTAGCTGAAGTACTCCGTCAGTTACACGACAGTCCATCAGGAGGACATCTCGGTGTTAGGAAAACCTTTCAGAAAGTTCGGGAAAGGTTTTATTGGATGAACAGTTCCGATGATGTAAAGGACTGGTGTAAGAAATGTACTACCTGTGCTATGAGTATTGGACCTCAACGAAAAAGGAAGGCACCCATGAAGCAATACAACGTTGGTAGCCCATTTGAGAGGATCGCCTAAGATATTGCTGGACCATTCCCCGCGACCGAGGATGGTAATAAATACATTTTGGTGAAAGTCTATGCCATTCCAAATCAAGAGGCCGAAACTGTTGCAGATGTATTGATAAAAGAGTTTATCTGTCGATTTGGAGTGCCCTTGGAGATCCACAGTGACCAAGGCAGAAATTTTGAAAGTCAACTATTCCGTGGAATCTGTGACAGACTAGGCATGAAGAAAACCAGAACCACAGCATTGCACCCACAATCCGATGGAATGGTAGAGCGAATGAATAAGACCATTGGCAAATATCTGTCAAAAGTGGTTTCAAACCATCAGCGAGATTGGGATCAATATCTTTCGCTCTTTGCAATGGCTTATAGATCCGCTGTCAATGAATCAACAGGCCAAACACCAGCAAAGGTCTTATTTGGGCGTGAGATGAGACTACCGTGCGACCTCGAGTTTGGATGCCGACTTGGAGAAGATGTAGCTGGTGAAGATTATGTGATCCAGTTACGAAGAAGAATAGACGACATGCATGAATTAGTTCGCTTACATCTCCAAATCGCCAGCGACAGAATGAAGAAACGGTACGATACTCAAGCTACGAAGGGATGTTTCAAGGAAGGCGAAAAAGTCTGGCTCCATAACCCAAAAAGACGAAAGGGTTATTCTCCGAAGCTTCAAAGGTCTTGGGAAGGTCCGTACCTCATTAAGAATAAAATAATTGATGTAATTTACCGTATAAGTAAGATCCCAAACGGTAAACCAAAGGTAGTGCCCCAAAACAGGCTGGCTCCATTTGAGGGTGACCATGAAGAAGAAGTAAACCAACTTCAAGAAACACCAGATCTTGTCTTTGAAGAATTTATGGGTGCATATGGAGGTACTGGAAAAGCCAGATATGGTGTTACGACCGAGCAATAACAAGATCTGCTCTCGCTTCCGAAAGACTACTCGCTGGTCCATAGTACTTCCGCCAGCATCAACGACACGCGAGGACTGGCATATGTGTTCCGTAAGAAATTTGGTCGACTGGTAGAACTTCAATGTCAGTTACTAGCCCCTGGCAAAGCCTTGAAACTTCAAGAAGGGTCTAGTTATCTTTTTAATTTAATAATGAAGAACACCTTCCAAGATCGATCCACGTATCAGGATGTATGGGAAGCATTACTTAGTCTAAGGGAGCTCGTACGGGAGTCCAATGTACAGAAACTAGACATGCCAAAGATAGAAGGAAATCAGCTGGATTGGAGGATCATTAGGAACATGGTCGAAGTAATCTTTCAAGATACCGGAGTTCAAATACTGGTCTGCAGCCATTCGCCCAGTGCCCAGGTTACAGCAAAGACAGTCCCTTTTTACTTCCATGCAACGGGAAATTGTAAAAGAGGGTTCAGTTGCAGATACAACCATTCCATTTTAGTTCCGTAAGAGTTTCATGAGGAACTATATCTTAAGGAGGGGGCAATGTTATGTGAGCCATTTCATTATTCAGTCATGCTCTAACCCTCCAAGTCCCTCTCTGTCTTATTTGGCCTTTGAGGCTCAACTTGTCCGATTATTATACATAATTAAACCCCTTAAGACCAAACATATGTGACGACTATGGCGGAGGTACTTTCGCGAACATTCCAGAGTCAACGGGATACTATTTCTAGTCTATTCCAAATATAATGTGATAGTGTTTCTAATTTTTGGCGAGAACATACTGGAACCTTCACCATAATTTTAAATTAGTATATAAATATTGGTGGAGAATAACGCTGTATCAGTTATTATATGGACAGTGAAGATAAATAGTAAGTAGTAGATAGTCCAACTAACGTTTTTTCGTAATCACAATAAATAAATTATTATCATGCTCCAACAAACGCGCACCTTAAGCCGAAACCGGCATCGCCTTTGTGAGGGAGCCGGTAAAGATGCCGCTGCGTACATTCGTATCTGGTCTAGGTAATCTGTGCCATGAATACAGCACGTCACGATGAGGACAGCGCCCCGCTTGTGACGTATAATCCATCGCATGTGTTCATCTCTTGCTAAGCGATATTGTCGTTGTCCTTGTTTTTCGCATCATAGTGAGAGAGAAAACAACAGAGGCACACATTTACTGTACCCATCTTCCACTTAATTTCGGAATTCTCGGAACGTCGCTCAACACCCGGTCGTCCAGTGTCGTGCTAACGCGATTTGCGCTGATTATTAGATAAAATAATAATAGGCATTGAGAAAAATATAAAATATATGTCATTTTTTTTTTCGTTTATTATACTAGGGCACGTGCCCAAGTGTTCTTACGGGCAAACCGCCACTGCCTATAAGTAGGATGTTTGTTTATTTACATATGTTTGTTTTGGACGGATTTTGTATTTGTGATTTTTTTAATTGTTTTTAGATAATATTCTCATTGTTATAGTGTTCGAGTTTCATTTAGTGTTAATTTAAGTTTAAGTCTCGTGCTTTCGTCATAAATATATTTATCATGTGTATGACTTAATTTGTTGGAAATATTCACCTATTGGTTGCTACAAGAACATCTAGAAATATGTATTTACTAAACCCAGGACATGTTTTATTATGTGGTTTAAAGGACATTTCAGGTACCAAACGTTTATTATTGATGAACTTATTTAAAAATCTCACTAGACTTATTTTTACATTATGAAGTGAATTATGTAGTACTTTGTATACATGTAAATGGTAATAAAACTGTCACAAATCAGATTACAGTTTGATTCTAAACAAAGTTTTGCAAAATTTCAATATTGTGAATTTGTAGATATCCATTTATCGTAAAAAACAAAATTTTACGACTTTTACGTAAGAAAAAACTCTAATTGTAATTGATACAAATTAAAATGTAAACAATGAACACGAACGCCAATGTTGCCAAATGATGAACTGATTTTAAAACAAAATTAATAAATGAACTGATTATGATTACATATTACTATACACAAATTTTGATTTTTAAATAAAAGGTCTTATCCACTTCTTTAAGAGCTAAAATCCGACGACGTAGCGAAATTTTGCTACTTCTGGCAACAATGAACGATATCCTACTTATAGGAACCTTCTTCAAATTTCCTCCAGAGGGCGTATCACTTAGGTTGAATCGCGAATAGCATAAGCAAAAGGTAGTAGGTAGTAAAAATCTGAAATTGATGAGCCTTGAAAAATAAGGCGGTGTCTTGAAATTTTAGGTCGAAACCAAAGGTATCGATTGCAAGAAAATATAAATCTTTTATGGATCACTATGCAATAAAGATAGCAAATCTATTGTAGCATGGTTCAACCATGTGAGTTCAAATTAAAATGGAACTTTATTGCAGAGAACTATAAAAACCAAAACAATAAACATTATTATCTACAAAAAATCCATTACTCTTCTTCATCACTGCGTGAGCAGGTTAACAATATTAAAGTCCGATTACAATAAGAAGAACACCGCCACGTCATAACTATAAATATATAACATCTATAACCTTTAAAAAATAAAGAATATGTGAGTTGGTTGCTTTAAAAATATTATTCCTACATTTTTATAATATAAAGACACCACTAAAGTCCCAGAAGGCGCCGATAGCTAATAAACAAATTATTGCAATTGGACCCTACTACTTCATAAGATTTAATATCTCGTATGTATATCAATACTTTTTTTTCATGTATTGCTTATTTAGCTCTGTAAAGGTCAAAATAAACTCTGTAATTGATTGTTATTACACTTTTTTATAATTTTCAGGCCTGATGATGATTATTATGCCGAAACTAGTTTGCGACCGAAACCGAATTTCGACTAGTCTCAGTTTCGGCCAAAATCGAAGCAGATACTTTCTTTTAACGAAATTTATTTTCGCAATTTGCAATATGTTATTGTAAGTGGATTTTTTTGTAACAAAAAATAGTATATTCAGTATTATAATTACGAATTTATGGGAGTTGCCAACAAAGCTATAAAAACCATCAAAAATAAAATAATTAATTTGTATGTAAAAGGAAACGTTGTGCCGAACGTCGCTAAACGTGTCACAAAAGTAGTTTCAGTTTCGGCCAGATTTAAGTCAAAACCGAAACTACGGCCCAAACTCTAATTTTAAGCCGAAACCGAACCGTCGCGCTTCGGTCGGACAGATACTAACCGATACCGGTGGCATAAGTTTTTCAATAAATTAAGACGTTGATTACCGAAGCGAATTTCGTAATCGGGTCCACTGAGCCGAAGTAGTTTTACTAAAACTTTGAGTTTGTTATTACATTTTGAGAGTAAACTAGTTTAAGAGTTAATACTTATGTAAACTACATTATCCAATAGAAGCGTGAATAAAATATATGCACGCGGCGCGAAATTGCATAATTACAAACATACGCCGTATGCATATTATATTCTATTGTAGGTAATAAAGGACGGCCCTTTTGTAAATTTTTTTTGTGCACATTATACAGGGTGTTTCAAAAAGATATGTCATAAATTCTTCCTCAGATAGATTACCAAAAAATAAGTGGATTTAGCTATATTTACCTATATCAAAAACTGGCTCTCAACAAAGTTACAGGGCGTTACACTAACCTCCAGAAAAACGTTTTTTTTTTGTAAAAAGTTTGCTGTTGCAATTTTTTTTTTTTTTAATTTTTGCCAGTGCTGCAGATTTGAAGGCCCAATATTCTAAGGAGAAAAAAAAATTTAAAGCGACCCCATTTTAAAACAAGTTGGGGAGTTGGGTACCTTTTAACCTCCCCGTATTTTTTTGATATAAAGAAACTTGCTTTATCAATCTTAAAATCAAAAAGAACTATGAATTTTAAATTTTTTTTTATAGCGAAATGAACTTTGTATCTTTCTTAGTTAACGAGCTATTTACAATTTTTCAACTGAATTTCTAGAGCAATTCGTCCATCCTGAACTTAACATATCAACAAAACTAAGAGTAGGTCAGGAGTTATTGTACAAAAAACGCATATAAAAATCATTGGTGTGCCCAGGGCTATGGTTGAGCCGCTCCTGCAAAAACTACCTCTTTGATTTATATTTGTGTATTCAAGAAGGAGGAGGACATGTTGAACATTTACTAAATTACATAGTTTATATAATATGTATAATAATTATTGTCAAGTGTTTATTTTTAATTGTTAATTTTTTAATTAAAAAAATAATTTTTTTAATTACTTTTAAATTTAATAAATACATTTCCAAACCAACGTGTATTTTTATCAGTGGCATGGTAAACTCATTAGCACACCATTTTTATGGCGCCAATCCAATATTATTAATACCATTTTTACAAAAATATAAATAAAAGAGGTACTTTTTGCAGGGGTGGCTCAAGCACAGCCCTGGACACACCACTGATTTTATATGCGTTTTTTGTACAATAACTCCTGACCTACTCTTAGTTTTGTTGATATGTTAAGTCCAGGATGGATGAATTGCTCTAGAAATTCAGTTAAAAAATTGTAAATAGCTCGTTAACTAAGAAAGGTACAAAGTTCATTTCGCTATAAAAAAAATTAATAATTCATAGTTCTTTTTGATTTTAAGATCGATAAAGCAAGTTTCTTTATATCAAAAATAATACGGGGGGGGATGTTAAAAGGTACTTAACCCCCAACTTTTTTTAAAGGGGTCGTTTTAAATTTTTTTCTGCTTAGAATATTGGGGCTTCAAATCTACAGCACTGGCAAAAATTTCAAAGAAAAAATCGCAACAGCAAACTTTTTACAAAAAAAAAACGTTTTACTGAATGTTAGTTTAACGCCCTGTAACTTTGTTGGGAGCCAGTTTTTGATATAGGTAAATATAGCCAAATCCACTTATTTTTTTGTTAATCTATCTGAAGAAGAATTTATGACATACCTTTTTGAAACACCCTGTATATCTGTACCAATCTATATAGAAAAGACTTTTGTTGGTAGATAAATCTGATTTTGTTGGTAGAGAAACCATTTTTTGTTGTCACAATATTTTTTTATATGTTTATTACTTTTGTCTAATATAACCTGCAAAATTAATGTAAGTACATTTATTTTCCTTTATTTAATTGATTAGTTAGTTATTTATGTGAATAAATACTTCATCATGGGAAATAAAATGTTGTCACAATAAATATGTAACACAAAACGTAAATAGAAGGATATTACCAGACCAACTTAAATATTGCACGTCAATTCAATAGATTCCCCATAAAAAATGCACGGTACATGTCCATATTTTATAGGTACCTGGCTTGAAATCAAGCGCTTCTTGTAAATAATGTATGCATATGGCGCGATGGGAATGTTGGATATGCATCACTTGGTAGTCAACGTATTACGTAAACTTACGCAAAAAAAAAATGAAAAAAATTATTTATTATTTTTGATATTTTTTGAGAAAAAATCAATAGATGAGATAAAAATATTGACAAAAGATAGAAAGGAATGGAAAAAATCGGTATAAGAGGTAAATGAATCCTTTTCAGACGCTTAGAAAGACAGAATAAACCCGTAAAGAAGAAAAATATGATATTTTTTAATATTTGGGTACTTATTACAAAAATACTTTAGAGCATTTAAGAGTACGTGTCCTGGAGCAATTGAGCTGGTATAAGAGCATTACATAACGGGAATCAAAAGCTCTGCACGACCCAAAACCCTTCTATGGCATCACAAAGAGTAATCAAAACATGCACACAGCAGTGAATGTTTAACAAATCTCAGGAATGGTGGAATAACTCTCTAGGACAGAGACAGTCTGGTCTAAGCAATGGATATTCCTTCACTCACATAATGCTCTAAAATAAGCCTTAGTCGATTAATGTTTTAAAAAATTAAGTTACTTGATGACGTAAGTATTTCTTGTTGACGGGGACAAAAGCCGCGAGATTAGTATGCATGCATGGGCCATGAGCCGACTAGCGTTTAACCAGCCTATTCTCCTACTTACTAAATACTCTAGAAAGATTGATCGACAAGTATATCAATGACGAGACACTAAAAATAAATCCGCTTCATCCTGGCCAATATGGATATCTACCAGAACAGTCAACTGACCTAGCACTGGATGATCTAAACAGGCTGCTTTC
This sequence comes from Psylliodes chrysocephalus, assembly GCA_927349885.1. Taxonomy (NCBI): domain Eukaryota; kingdom Metazoa; phylum Arthropoda; class Insecta; order Coleoptera; family Chrysomelidae; genus Psylliodes; species Psylliodes chrysocephalus. The sequence goes on from OV651816.1 coordinate 8,425,997, forward strand.
AAAGTCAATATATGACAAAGAAATCGCAATATCCTCTTTCTTAGACTTTGAAGGAGCTTGTCCAAAGAATGCTACCAGTGCCTAGGATACGTGGACGGCCTAACAATTATTATCGTCAGGGGGCGATATGCAGGAATAGGCGATCTCAAACAACTCTAAACATAGTGAACAACTAGTGTCAAAAGGAAAAATTGACCATTAACTCGAAAAAACAACAGTTGTACCATTCACAAAAAAATGTGTACTTACATGACTAAAACCACTAGTACTAAACAACACGGTTATTCCATTTGTCACAGAAACCAAATACCTCGGTGTCATATTTTATTAAAGGCTGACGTGGAATCAGCATGGCAAAAAAAGCCGTAGACTGCAATACGGCCACGCTTCAAACGGAATAGCGTTTTAACTCAAGAGGTCCAAAGAATTAAAAAGATAACAAAAACAAAAGCATTTGTGTTGCCGCTTTCCAGACAAGTTTTTTGGTAAATGCTACAAATTTTACTATGAATAAAATCTTAAACTAGGATATAGAGGTGACGCTTAGATCATATTTCAGACCGCCACAAAGAATTGCGACCAAATATCGCTCTGTCGCCATTTTTTTTGATGCCAGAGAAACCGTGATGTCATTTGTTTTTTACGAAGAGTTAATTAAAGAAAAGTGTTATTATTAAGTGATTACAATAGTAGTGTGTTCAGCTTTTGGCTATAAAAGTCGAAATGACAAAAAAAAGAAACCATGAATTATATTTCACCGGTAAAAGTAGTTTGTGCAACAAGAGTGGATATAATGGCCATATCGAACACAGACGAAGTTTTATATTTTTTCTATGACCCTCTAATGAAAATCTACAAAATTTAGATAGTATTAAGACAAAATAACTCTTTTAAAGATAATTTACACACAAATTTTAATTTAAAATTTTACTAATTAAATATATTTAGAAAAAAATGGTCAGGATTTGAACCTCGAACATTAGAACTAAAAATGTTGCACTAACAAAGTTTACTTAAAAAGTTTACTTAAAATTTATAAGTAAATTGGTTTTAGATCACTTTATTAAAAATTTACAGTTTCTTTGTAAATATAAACGAATATCTAGTAAATTGCCATTATTTTTCAATTCTTCACAAGAAGTACTCATTTTTAATTATATTTAATTTACAGGTGACGAAAACCTGGAAAACCACACCCACCATCATCGACACGGTAACGCATGGCGATTTTATAATCTGCATGTCATATTAACAGAAATTAAGTTTCTATTAATACGGCACACATCAAATCCTATAACGAACCATGCAATTTAATTAAAAATTCACATAGTCTGGTGTAGGATTCGAAGCATCTCTGCATCTGACAACAAACTTGCCTATAAATGAATATAAGCCACCGACTTGATCAACCGGAGTATTCATAAAGGCTTAAATGTGTGGTAGAGTCCAATTACAATAAAAAGAATACCGTTACGTCATAACTATTATTTCGAATTTCCAATATATATCATCTACAACTATCAATAAATAAAGAATATGATTTGTTTGGTTTAAATATGTTATTTCCAAATTTTTATAATATTAACACACCACTAAACCCCCTGTAGCTGTGTTCATCTTATTTTAATAGATAGACCATAGATATAAAAAAAATTACCCTACACTACCCATATCAAGCAATCAAATAGGGAATCTAAAAGTATTACCTATTCCAAGAATTTGCAATAGCAAAATTATAGAAAACTTATTCGATACCATTTCACACACAAAGTACACCACTCAAAAATCAAATTAATAGTTTAAATTCTAGAGAAAGATTCCTTTTAAATACTATAGGCAAATGGTGAAGAGCTTTAATCAGATAGGTAGGTATCTATCTATCTTTTTAGCGATAAAATATTGTGTTATTTGAAAGTGGAACATTTTTTTATCATGGATGATAATCATATTTAGTAATTGTAATATTTCGGTATTTTTTATTAATATGAAATTTGAATCTTGTGTCTACAATTTTTGTTAATATTGTTATTTATCTTTAAACAATTTGTGTCTAGGTACTCAATTATAACTTTGTGTACTTTATCTAATATGAATTGAATATTTTAACAAAAGCATTAACACACAATTTGCTTTTAACCTCCCAAAATAAAGAGGCGTACCGAATTCTACAAGGTTACAACATTTTTTATATTCTTAACATCGTATGAGATGTTATATTGGTATTTGTAAGGAATTATTGGAAGGCCAGTAAGAATTTAAACATTTTGAATTATTTCTAACATTTTTTTAAACTTCGTAGTTAGATAAAGTACTTTATTAATCGAAAATAGCCGATTTTGCAACTAACGGAGTTTTAACCGATTTTTTATTTTTTCTTTGTTTTTCGCGGCATGGTTACCACGATTACCTTATGTCATTGTTAATTTAAACAACTGTCATCGAAGGCTATTTATTAGGAGATCTAGTAATTTTTTTAACATATTTGCATGAGGTTAAATTATAAATGTATAATTAATTCTTACAGTAAATGAGCAACAAGAGAACGGCTATATCAAGTACTCTGTGGCGGCACCACACAAGACCTGGTGGGTTTTTTTGTAGCTTTTTTGTTACGCTATTTGCGAATTTGTAGCTTAGCCCAGGTCCGAAAAAACAGCGGATCCGCTAGCTTGAATTTCCATAGTAGTGGCACAGATTCAGACCCAGCTGGTTTTTCGTAACTTTTTTGTAACTTTTTTGTTACGCTAGTCTCCCTTTTGTAGCTTGTATTGAACCTGAGAAAAGCGCTGATCTGCTAGCTTAGCGGATATTTGTAGCGGCACCAGCTCGGACCCGGCTTATTTTTTGTAACTTTTTTGTAGCTTTTTTGTTACGCCTCTCTCGATTTCCTTGCGAGGCCTGAACGTGAGTAATAATCGTTTCTCCATGAGCGTGAGAGAAAAGTGCGTTAATTTAAAATCAAGTTTCGGCCTCTACAAGTAATATATGCAACTCGATAGTGTGACTATCTGTTGCTAGATGGCACCAGATGTGCATTTCACGAATTATGGCCATATTCCATCCAATATATTTTTGAGAAATTTAGATATAATCTCAAAATCAGACATTTTCAACGGTATGTATATTAATTATTTGTATACACTTCATTTGTAAGGTCCTGGAAGCCTCTTTACAACGGTGTATGAAAAAATCACATTCTTAAAAAAAATCAATTGCTTACAATAAAAAAAATCAAAACTGCGTTTTTAAATGAAATGTTCAAATTGTCGTCGATTGACATACAATAATAAATTCTCTCGAACTAATAAATAAAAAAAAAATCAAAACATTTTCTTATCTTGCCTTCGTTTTATGTTCTTAGAAGGTGTTTATCACGTTTCTTCGATCATTTCATGTGATAAAACAATAAATTTTTTTAAGAATGTGATTTTTTTCGTACACCGTTGTAAAGAGGCTTTCAAGACCTTACAAATGATGTATCACTCAACCCTTCTTCCCTATTCCATTTTGAGGGGTTGAAGCGCCCCTTCATAGAGGGTTTCTGGTTCAAGCCACAAATATACGTCAAAAGATGTCCCCCAAAGAAAATCACCCAAAGTGTTTCGAGAAATTTTTCCAATTGCTATGGGATAAAAAATATACGGGGTGGCTCGTCTGAGATGGAACACCCTGTATAGTTGTGATCGCACAGAATTAAACACTGCTCCATAAATACTGCAAAACGATTGGTTAAGGAAATCATTCAAAAAAGATGTAAGAAAATTCTTGATTCAACAAAAGTATAAATACATAAACAACACTAAAAAACATTTAAAAACAAATGTCCGATTTTGAGATTATATCTAAATTTGTCAAAAATATATTGGATGGAAAATAGCCATAATTCGTGAAATGCAATACTGGTGTCATCTATCAACAGATAGTCACACTATCGAGTTGCACCTATTACTTGTAGAGGCCGAAACTTGATTTTAAATTAACGACTTTTCTCTCACGCTAATTTGCGCTAATAGAGAAACGATGATTACTCACGTTCAGGCCTCGCAACGAAATCAAGACAGGCGTAATAAAAAACGTACAAAAAATGAGCCGGGTACGAGCTGGGGCCGCTACAAATATCCGCTAAGCTAGCGGATCCGCGCTTTTCTCAGGTTCAGTACAAGCTACAAAAGGGAGACTATCGTAACAAAAAAGCTACAAAAAAGTTACAAAAAACCAGCTAGGTCTGAATCTGTGCCGCTTCTATGGAAATTCAAGCTAGCGGATCCGCTGTTTTTTCGGACCTGGGCAAAGCTACAAATTCGCAAATAGCGTAACAAAAAAGCTACAAAAAACCCACTGGGTCTTGTATGGTGCCGCCACAGAGTGCCCGCTAGCTTGATATAGCCCAAGAGAACGGCCTCATTTCTTATATAAATTAACATGGGAAATCGCGGCTCTATCAAGCTAGCGGGCACTCTGTGGCGGCACCATACAAGACCTGGTGGGTTTTTTGTAGCTTTTTTGTAGCTTTTTTGTTACGCTATTTGCGAATTTGTAGCTTTGCCCAGGTCCGAAAAAACAGCGGATCCGCTAGCTTGAATTTCCATAAATTCCATATTAGCGGCACAGATTCAGACCCAGCTGGTTTTTCGTAACTTTTTTGTAGCTTTTTTGTTACGCTAGTCTCCCTTTTGTAGCTTGTACTGAACCTGAGAAAAGCGCGGATCCGCTAGCTTAGCGGATATTTGTAGCGGCACCAGCTCGGACCAGGCTCATTTTTTGTAACTTTTTTGTAGCTTTTTTGTTACGCCTGTCTCTATTTCGCTGCGAGGCCTGAACGTGAGTAATAATCGTTTCTCCATGAACGTGAGAGAAAAGTTTCGGCCTCTACAAATAATATGTGCAACTCGATATTGTGACTATCTGTTGATAGATGGCACAAGTATTGCATTTTACGAATTATGGCCATCTTCCATCCAATATATGTTTTTTAGTGTTGTTTATGTATTTATACTTTTGTTGAATCAAGAATATTCTTACATCTTTTTTGAATGATTTCCTTAACCAATCGTTTTGCAGTATTTATGGACCAGTGTTTAATTCTGTCGGATCACAACTATACAGTGTGTTCCATCTCAGACGAGCCACCCCGTATATTTCTTATCCCATAGTAATTGGAAAAATTTCCCAAAACACGTCGGATGATTTTCTTTGGGGGACATCGATCTTTTGACGTATATTTGAGGCTTGAACCAGCAACCCAGACAACACACCAAATCCCAGAGATATCCACAGAATATCTTTTGTGGATATCCAATATATCCATAGGATATTAGAAATATTCCGTGGATCTAATATGGATATCCAAATTTCCGTCTATATCCAGAATATAGAAGATATATGGATATCCAGCAAAATATCTAATGAGTATCTTTCAGACAATACAAAAAATCCCAGAGATATCCAACCAATAAATGTCCGTCTATATCCCAGGATATAGAAGAATTCGGATATTCAGCAAAATATTTTATAGGTATAGGTTCATAAGTAACCAATGATTATTGAATAAAGTCGAAAGAAAATAGCAGAGATAAAAAATATTTTCAACACTCTGCCTTTGATTTTGCACACTAAGGAGAAAGTTATCCTTATTAGGACTCTTCAGCAATAATTAGAAATTCTCGACTCCGGTCTCTAATGAAGTCTGATTATGAAAAATTTCGATCGAACTCAATTACGGCGGGTTGAGCATGAGTAGATGCGAAAGTAATATCGCCATCTATACTTAGTAAGCAAAATCAAAAATTACATCTAGTGGATATCCACGATGGTTTGCGTTCGCGCCTAGACTTTGATATATTTAGTGGATGTCCATGGGATATTGAATACACCTTAAGAAAATTAATTTTAAATATCTGAACGGTACTATTAGCCACAATGGCGTAATTTTTTTAATAATTTGCTATATAATTACTTTTATGGACATTTGCATGTCTATAAATTACAGCTCATGGATATAAAATAGATATCCACCATGGACTGGACATTCAGTGGATATTGGGATGTTCAGTAGATATCCAAAGGATTTGGTGTGCTGTCTGGGAACCCCCTATGAGGGGGCGCTTCAACCCCTTAAGATGGAATGGGGAAGAAGGGTTGAGTGATACATCATTTGTAAGGTCTTGAAAGCCTCTTTACAATGGTGTATGAAAAAAATCACATTCTTAAAAAAAATTAATTGTTTTATCACGTGAAATGATCGAAGAAACGTGATAAACACCTTCTAAGAACAAAAAATGAAGGCAAGATAAGAAAATGTTTTGATTTGTTTTTATTTATTAGTTCGAGAGAATTTATTATTGCATGGAAATCAATGGAAGACAAATTGAACATTTCATTTAAAAACGCAGTTTTGATTTTTTTGATTGTAAGCATGATAAAACAATTGATTTTTTTTAAGAATGTGATTTTTTTCATACACCGTTGTAAAGAGGCTTCCAGGACCTTATAAATGAAGTATCACCCAACCCCTCTTCCCTATTCAATTTTGAGGGGTTGAAGCGCCCCCTTATAGGGGGTTGCTCGTTCAAGCCTCAAATATACGTTAAAAGATGTCCCCCAAAGAAAATCATCAGACGTGTTTCGGGAAATTTTTCCAATTACTATGGGATAAGAACTATACGGGGTGTGGCTCCCCAGACAACACACCAAATCCCAAAGATATCCACAGAATATCTTTTGTGGATATCCAATATATCCACAGGATATCAGGAATATTCCGTGGATCTAATATGGATATCCAAATGTCCGTCTATATCCAGAATATAGAAGATATCCTATGGATATTCAGCAAAATATCTAATTAGTATCTTCCAGACAATACAAGAAATCCCAGAGATATCCACAGAATATATTTTGTGGATATCCAATATCCAAATATGGATATCCAACCAAATGTCCGTCTATATCCCAGGATATAGAATTCAGATATTCAGCAAAATATTTTATAGGTATCTTTAGTAGACATTCATAAGTAACCAAATGAATGATAACGTCGAAAGAAAATAGAGATAAAAAATATTTCCAACAATCTGTCTTTGAGTTTGCCCACTAAGGAAAAAGTCATCCTTATTAGGACTCTTCAGCAATAAATGGAAATTCTCGACTCCAATCTCTAATAGAGTCTTAATGCGAAAAAATGTTCGATTAACTCAATTATGGCGGGTTGAGCATGAGTAGATACGAAAGTGGTATCGCCATCTATACTTAGGAAGCAAAATCAAAAATTACATCTAGTAGTTATCCACGATGGTTTGCGTCCGCGCTAAGACTTTGATATATGTGGATGTCCATGGGATATTGAATACACCTTAAAAAAATTAATTTTAAATATCTGAACGGTACTATTAGCCACAATGGCGAGCACAATGGCGTAATTTTTTAATAATTTGCTATATAATTACTATTATTTATGGACATTTGCATGTCTATAAATTACATTTTATGGATATAAAATAGATATCCACCATGGACTGGACATTCAGTGGATATTGGGATGTTCAGTAGATATCCAAAGGATTTGGTGTGCTGTCTGGGTCGTCTGAGATGGAACACCCTGTATATAGTGAGAATAGGTAATTGCTTGGTAGCTATTACCACCGGTGTGAAGTTAGCAGTAAGTTTATTTTAGCAGTAACAAGTATTAGAAATTAAAAATTTAAAAAAACCGACTTCAAAAACGTTCCAAATTTATATGGGACCACCCCGAGGTACCCCCTTACTAAAAAAATCATATAAATCGGACAAGGTGGTAAAAGCATTATCGCTAAACATACATAAAAAATGAAGACCCAGACAGCACACCAAATCCTTTGGATATCTACTGAACATCCCAATATCCACTGAATGTCCAGTCCATGGTGGATATCTATTTTATATCCATGAAATGTAATTTATAGACATGCAAATATCCATAAATAATTGTAATTATATAGCAAATTATTAAAAAATTACGCCATTGTACTCGCCATTGTGGCTAATAGTACCGTTGAGATATTTAAAATTAATTTTTTTTAAGGTGTATTCAATATCCCATGGACATCCACTATAAATATAAATATATCAAAGTCTAAGCGCGGACGCAAACCATCGTGGATATCTACTAGATGTAATTTTTGATTTTGCTTCCTAAGTATAGATGGCGATACCACTTTCGTATCTACTCATGCTTAACCCGCCGTAATTGAGTTCGATCGACGTTGTTTCACAAACAGACTTCATTAGGGACTGAAGTCGAGAAGTTCCATTTATTGTTGAAGATTCCTAATAAGGATGATTTTCTCCTTAGTAGGCAAAATCAAAGGCAGATTGTTGGGAATATTTTTTACCTCTATCTTTCGACGTTATTCAATAACCATTGGTTACTTATGAACCTCTACTAAAAATAATTATAAAATATTTATCTGAATTTCTATATCCTGGCATATAGACGGACATTTGGTTGGATATCCACAAAATATATATGGGATATATCTGGGATTTCTTGTATTGTCTGGAGATACTCATTAGATATTTTGCTGAATATCCATAGGATATCTTCTATATTCTGGATATAGACGGACATTTGGATATCTATATTAGTTCCACGGAATATTTCTGATATCCTGTGGATATATTGGATATCCACAAAATATATTCTGTGGATATCTCTGGGATTTGGTGTGTTGTCTGGGGAGTTTGAGGATTTTCTCATGGACCCAATTATTAGAATTTGACCAAATATATATGGGACCACCCCTGAAGTACCCCCTTTCTAACAAAAAAATAATCATTGAAATCGGACACCGTGTTAAAGAATAATCGCTGAACATACATAAAAAAAAAAAATATCGCGACGAATTGAGAACCTCCTCTTTTTTTGAAGTCTGTTAAAAATAACCGAAAACACCCGATCGGGAAAATAGTGGCGTCCGGCATACAACTATTTTAATAATCTTGCCAATATGTATTTTACATTAATATCGGACAAATAATTAATATACATACCGTTGAAAATGTCCGATTTTGAGATTATATCTAAATTTCTCAAAAATATATTGGATGGAAGATGGCCATAATTCGTAAAATGCAATACTGGTGCCATCTATCAACAGATAGTCACAATATCGAGTTGCACATATTATTTGTAGAGGCCGAAACTTGATTTTAAATTAACGCACTTTTCTCTCACGTTCATGGAGAAACGATTATTACTCACGTTCAGGCCTCGCAACGAAATAGAGACAGGCGTAACAAAAAAGCTACAAAAAAGTTACAAAAAATGAGCCTGGTCCGAGCTGGTGCCGCTACAAATATCCGCTAAGCTAGCGGATCCGCGCTTTTCTCAGGTTCAGTACAAGCTACAAAAGGGAGACTAGCGTAACAAAAAAGCTACAAAAAAGTTACGAAAAACCAGCTGGGTCTGAATCTGTGCCGCTAATATGGAATTTATGGAAATTCAAGCTAGCGGATCCGCTGTTTTTTCGGACCTGGGCAAAGCTACAAATTCGCAAATAGCGTAACAAAAAAGCTACAAAAAAGCTACAAAAAACCCACCAGGTCTTGTATGGTGCCGCCACAGAGTGCCCGCTAGCTTGATATAGCTGGAAATCGCTAAGGTTCATTCTGGCAATTTTTGTTTCTTTACAAGGTCACGGTCGAAGATGTCAGCTGTCATCGGTCATCTATCAGTTGTCAACCCAGTGCTGCCAACTGTTAGCTGTCAATCCAGTGTTACCAACTGTCAACCTGCCAATTCAGTGTTGACAACTGTCATCTGTCAATCCAGTGTTGCTAACTGTCAGCTGCCAATCCAGTGTTACCAACATTGAACTGGAGTGGGGTAGAATGCTTGTCAATAGGCTTGAGATGTGACTCTATGGGCGAAGACAGGTTATTTTTCACCTCACTCGGGAGTATTTATAACAACCATTTTCTATTTCACTTTGTTATTATCTGATCCACCAGCTTGTGAAATTTTAAAGTAACAGTATTAAGTATTTACAGTAACTCAATGAGTTTCAAAATTGTCTCTCTTTGAAGCTCAGCTTTTTTATTTAGGCCCATTTGTAGTGAACTTGTAATTAGTTTCTTTTTCTTAATTTGTTTTTCTTTCCTTCGTCACCTCTATCACATCTATGGCTATGGCTATTTTTTATCAACTATTAAACATGAGTTGTGTCAATGCATATATCATACACAACTGCTTCAAGAATAGAGAAATTATATCCAGATTAGATTTTATGAAAAAACTGGCTAAATCTCTAACTGAACCATTTATGAGAAGTCGTTATGAAAATCCAAGAATTAGTTTAGAACTGAGAAATGTGATAAAAAGAATAGTTGGAATTCAAGAACCAATTCCATTTCCCGTTGAAGAGAAATTAGAGTTCCGGAAATATTGTTATCTGTTCCCATCTAAACGGCATAGAAAAACATATTACATATGCTATGACTGTAAGAAACTAATTTGTTTGTCATGTAGTAAGAAAATGTGTATACAATGTGTTTCTAAAAAGTAGAATGTAAGAGAGTTATAGTTTGAAATTAGTGTAGTTTGACTGTTGTCAAAATTTCTGAATCTGAATAAATATGTTTATTTTTGCTAAGAAACCATTTATTGGTACCTTTTCAATCACACACCAGTAGATGTAATTGGCCGGTTCTGGAAATGAGAAAGAGGTACAGAGAGAGGCAATTGGGTAATTAGTAATTATCTTAAGTACCCCCCACCCTTCGCGCAATTAGCAAGTACCTCCCAATTACATCATGTACTGTAATAAGGGCAATTGCACAGTAAGTACCTCCCAATTACATCATGTACTGTAATAAGTGCAATTGCACAGTAAGTACCTCCAAATTACCATGTACACGCCATACTGTAGTGATTGTAATTGCATAATAAGTACCTCCCAATTACCCACAGGGTATACATCTCATTACTCCATACATATTAAAGTGTAAGTACACCTTAGGTAGTAATTACTGTATGCAATGTAGTGTAATGAATGTTATCTAAGTGCCTCCTAGTGATTACTGTTGGCAGCAGGTCCTTAACTCTCGACCGTCGTGCCTAGAGTGCTTAGCCTGCGTTAGAGACGGTCGCGCTTAACCGAAATATCGGGGTAGGGCTGAGAAAAAGTGGGGGCATTTTCTAGAGGATATATACTAGGATCCGCATCCAAATAAAATCAGTTTAAAATCGTGAAATTTAATAGGTCTACAAGTTCCAAATAGTTACCAAGTGTAGTATTGTGTGTATTATTCAGGTAAAAAAATATTTATTTGTATTCTACTATGGCTCAAACGCAAATTAATGCGGTTAATAAATTACTTGGAGACTGGCCCACAATACTGGACCAAAGAGAACTAAAGTCATTGGTTATAGGTCAACTTTATATTATTAAAACGATAATGGTCAAAGATACCAGGTATGGTAAATTTTTACTTATTCATTTAATTGATCGACATTCGCTGGAGCTTTTCCAGTGTTGGTTACCGAGGCGCATTTTTGAAATAATGCCATCCGAAGTCATTGCTATGATTAATGATTCTACTGGCCAATATGCCATGGTCTATTTTGGGGAAAAGCCGTGTTACAACTCAACTACTAGGTCTCATATAAGAATCGATCTAGTTGGCCAGCAATCAATTAGTTAAATCCATGGTAGAATCACTGTAAATATTTTTTTACTTTTAATCACATATAGATATCTAATAAACACAATATTTCATTAAGAATTTCTACAATTTTATTGTAAGTATAACTTGGCCCATATTTGTTCATTTAATAACGGTCAAATATTGTTTCAGATTATTTCGATATGTGGATGATGTATTCCGAAGAGCACTGGCCTAAAGCCATCGACATAGAATCAGCAATAAGCAGACTTGGAAAGGAACTGGACGCACTGGCGATGGATGCGTTACACTCCATCAATTACGACGCTGAGGTATGGCTGTTTCCAGAAGCTGTAGCCTATCAAAACGATTGTTATGAGAAATACTGTAAAGGCAGCAGTCTTTGCTGCGAATATAATGCATGTGAGCTGGACTTGGATACATTCTGTGAGAAGATGGTTACCCTAAGTTTGAAACGCTTTTTGAACGAGGCCTTACCATACATCACCCCGCAAATAAGAAGTAAACATGGTTTAGATGAAGATGCAGACGATGAGGCTGATGAAACAGATGACGAAATGGATTAGCGATTACTTATATAATATATCTATCTATCTATCTGTGATTAAAATATAAATAAAACAATATACATAGTTTAAACGTTTTTTATTTAAAAAAGGTTACATCTTTTTATTTTTGTTAAAAGTGAACACAGGCATAAGTTTGGATACAGTAAATTAGAGTATATGAATTACAATGGCATATATTCGGTGTGTACAGTGCCATCTAGTGCATTATAACTTATAAGAGCTTCATGAATAATAAACGCATACGCTTTAGTGTTGGCGGGAAACTGCATTTTACGTGTTTCGAATTCAACCTTGACATCCACAGTTGAAGATTTGATTGGTTTTGGATACATACTGCAATCAATTACGAATAGGGGGTTCGCTCTAAAGCCATTCAGGCCTAACATCGGTTCAGGATTTTCCTTTTTGTAGTAACTTCGCTGAAAATCTTCATAAGCATAATAAGCGGGAGTATCCAACTTTTTCCCGACATCTAGATTCCAACGCTCTAACGGGTAAACTTCAGAATTTAGATATAATCTGATATTAGTTATATCAGCAGCCGTAAACGCCGTCACATCTTCTTTCCTGTTCTCAGTAAAAGAAGTATTTTGAAATCCAATAATTACATATCTAAGTCGTTCCATGGATGTAGTGGTTTTAATCGCCCATATGTCGTGAGAAGTTTGCCTTAGAGTAGGTAATTCATAAAGATCCCATTTATGGTGCGGTATTTTAATGGATTGCAAATGTTTGTCATTAATTTTTTTATACATGAGAACATCTGCATCATTTTCGGGAGTAATATGTTTGACTATCCAATCCATTTTAGTGATAGTTATGTCCGCATCGACTTCTCCTATATAGCAATTTTCGAATGCTCGAGCAATTATTACAGTCATCTCATGCTTAACACCTATTATCCCTGTTTTGTAAGATTCAGCAAAACCAAATAGATGTTTTAATAAGATTCTACCTGTAAATGTATTACTCGTTGAGTCAACCAAAACTTGATTATCTTCGCTGAGGCCCCAACCGGATGTTTCTAATAATTTCGCATGTTTTTCACCATATGACACCATATTTTTTATTGCTGTCGTTATAATAGGTTTTCGACATTCAGCAATCTTTTGTCCACCCATTTCATATCTAATTTCTTCAAATAGGCCAGGAAGAGCATTGTTGGCTAAATAGCACTTTTTATTAGCCTCTTTTGGCTTAAATGTTCCAACTATATTGATGTAACTATCGCAAATTAAGAGATTCAGGTCCATATTATTGATCGTAAAGGTGATTGTATCAGAATGTTTGTAATTTGGCGATCCCGTAGGCGGGTGGATATATCCATCGCATCTTTTGATTGAGTTATCGACGATCGGCTTTTCAAATACGTCCAACATCTCATTTCTTACATAAACAGCCATTATTTAATATCTTATATGGAATCCAATAGATTAAAGAAATTTAGATTCTTTATTAGACAACAGAAGTCTTCTTCGCTTTACAGTTACTCGGCGAATGTTCATGTTTTTCCCTTCGATTCTATTTATATGATTATTTAAATGGGCGCTAGTTGAATATCGTGGTTTGAAGCAGAATCCCATATTAGTTCATCTCTTTTAATTCGAGTGTGATATTGATAGTTTCCTCTCCAAAGTCAATCAACTCACCGTTATCGTCTACAACTCGGATAGTAATGTTGTCTAGGTATTGCCGACCGGTAGGTATGACTGGTAGATAAATAATGTTATGAGGTTCCTTCGTCAGTTTGTATCCTGGCTCAACGTCTATGTCAAATGAAAAAAGGGTGTGGGCTTCTTTCCCATTTATATTGGAACCAGAAATAATATTACAATCCAATTGAACAAGGTGGAGATTCATAATATTGATCGGCCTTGTAGAGACATAAGCTTGAGGCCTTGGCGGGCACTTCGAATTACCGAATCCTAAGAGTCACAATCAAAGTTGATTATGAATTTAGATGAAATTTCACATTTTAGAGTGTTGTTGTTCGCCGACAATTTAAACATATCATCAAGTTCTCCTTGATTTATAATAGTTTTGGTATCCGGATATAGATAGTCATATATAGCTTTTTGGACGAACTTATTAATTTTGTCAATCTCATAAGCGCCGGGTGCCACACGTACATTAATATTTTTCGGTACACTGCCTTTCTCGGCCCAACTCTTCTCTCGCTGCACCACATCTGCCCAAAACTTTTCTCGGTCTACCACCTCTAAACAGATGAAATTATTTTTTGAGGTGATATTTTTGATAGAATGGTAGGCATAAAATGCTATTAATCCAAGACCATACTGTTTATTAACATCCAATTCGATGGGCGGAAAAAAATCATTGCTGAGAATGCTTGACGGTATGGACGACAAATGAAATGTTCTTGACATGACTAAGAAGTATGTCACACTAACTTCGAAATCTATTTTCGATTACATAAATTATAAACTCGCTTTTAGTGGCAATTTTCAGTTCTCGAATTTTACAAAAACAACAAATTACGTGTTTTGGTGTTGGATCATCGCTTACGTCAATTGACCCGCGTTTCGAAAATACCGTCGGACCATCATTTACGTCAATAGATTCATTTTTAGAAAAATCCTTAGGTTGTTCTTCATCGTGGGTATTCATTCTTCAGAGAGAAGAAATTGCAAACACAAATGTCCACATAGGACAGTATCAAACTTCTGGTAGCGTTTATATTTATAGTGAACTTCAGATACCGGCCAACGCCCTTTATACAGATAACTAATTAAATCTGAAGGTGGGGGTAAATCACCATAACTATCGAAATATATTGAGGACGCATCTCTTTTCTTGTAAGCGACCCAATGTGTTCCTGGCCCGCTACTACTATCCAAATTGACAATGGCTGATTCGTTTTTAGTGGCCCGCAGTTTGGTAAATTATCTCTCATATACACACCTCGAAAGTAGGGAATCTTGAATCTTTTGGCAAAAGATTGTATGTCTAAATTACTGAGAGGTCTTCGAGGTAGTGAACTTACGAATTTTTTGGCCGATATGGTTTCATGTAAAGGCCCAACCCCTTTCGATAGGGCTTTAAGTATAATCCTTTACCGTTTTTTCCTAGAGAGATGGCTTCCATGGTTCTATTATGTCGATTAGCTTCTGTTAATTGTTGACTATTTGTTTTAGCGATGTTCACTGCTTTGACGATTCCGGACGCCGCTCCTGCCAAGCTCCCCAATGCAGATAATCCAGCAAAAATAGGTATTAATGGTAAAAATCCGCCTGTTTTTGGTATCGGTATAATACGGAGAATAATAATTTTTCTCTTTCCCCCGGCTGCTTTAACATATTTTCGGGCAGCCATGAGAGATGATGCAGCCATCTTCCTGAGTGTTTTTCCCCCCCATTTTCTGTCCGTCATATGTCTTTAATACCCCTTTAATCTTACTGACAATTCCTCTACCGAAAGCAATTTGTTTTTTGCTTTTTGTTCCGCGACGCCGCTTTCTAGACCGTAATTTATGGCCCATACCAAAACTTCGCTTTGTTTTCATAATATTTGTGATAGTCCAGGCGGCTGCTTTTTCACCAACTGACGCGTCGCTAGCTTTAAACCGAGTCCAAGCTAATTCTTAAAGGTCCTTATCAGCAATATGTCTAGCTTTCAAATCGTTTGCACTTTTAGAGTAAGCAATATCATGTAATTTACAGGCTGTATCTAATTCATTTATTCCGGGGTCGTTACGTGCTAAACGTTTCTGTAAGCGCGTACCTGGCCCACAATATTGGTACCCCGGTATATGCAGTTCAAATGGTAATTTATTTATTAGCGAATTAACAAACCCTCTTCCACACTTTCTTTTTGAATAACGTTTAGTGATAGATCGCACTCGTTTGACGCTAGGCATTTAAATGAATGTTACGTGGGCGATGGTTAATATAGCCAAAGACAGTCAAACGATGCGCATAGTCAAAGCACAAAATAGTATCTGTGTAGAGAATTTAGATGAAAAAGTTGGTGATGGGTTTAGTGAAAATAAGATTTCTAGACACGGCCCATTGTTGCCTGAAACAATACGCGGCCTTCTAATAGGGCCATCAAATTGCGGTAAAACAAATGTTATGTTATCACTACTCATTCAACTAAATGGGCTACGATTTGAAAATGTATATATTTATTCAAAATCGTTATACAAGAAGAAGTACGAGTACTTGCATGAAGTTTTGACGCCGATAAAATGGTTGGGTTATTTTACGTTCAACAATAATGAAGATATAATTCAACCAGTAGACGCCAAACCGAATTCCATATTTATATTTGATGACGTGATTTGTGAAAAACAAGATGTTATTAGATCATATTTTAGTATGGGGCGACACAGAAATATAGATTGCTTTTATTTGGCTCAAACGTATTCGAAGATTCCGAAACAATTGATTAGAGACAACGCAAATTTAATAATTATGTTTAAACAAGATGACTTAAACCTTTCGCTTTCGTTACTCAGGTATAATACGCGAATTTAAATGAAACAAAATTTGATATACAGGGTCTACCCATGAAGTTAAAATAAAATAAAAAATAAAAATTAAAATTTATATCCGGAATAGGCCGAAATATAGTAATGAAAATTGACTTCATTACATCCCCCCTCACTTCGGAAAAAAAATAAAGGTGAATATCGTTTGCCTTTATTTTTCCTTTTATCCGCCTACCTAACTGTTACAAAAACTACTAAAATTTACAACTTCAAAAAAAATATAATCTTCCCAATCTTCTTTCTTCGGTTCCGGAGTCAAAACCATACCATACCATACCAGCAGACTCGGAACTACCATTCTCGGAAACATTGAAGGCCGACATTTCGGCGTCGCGGGTGCAGGTCCACCTGCCTTCCAATCGATCGGTACCTTCCAGACGGTACAGGGGCGGTGACGGTGGGTGGGATTCGTGTCTAAGCTGACTCGACGGCTGGTTTCAGGTCTTTTATGTGCACGTGATTGAGTCTCTTTCCTGCAGCATCTTTGAGGTTGTAGACGACGGGAGATACAACTTTGACAACGGTGTACGGACCGGAGTATTTCGGAGCTAATTTGGCGGCCACGTGATCTACGGCTGATGACAACGTATGTTCGCGCTTCATCACTAGATCACCAATAGTGCACCTCCAGTCTCGTCGACGCAGATTGTAGTAATGAGCCTGCGAGGTAAAAGCTCGGGACAGGTTGAGACGGGCTAGGTCAAAACACTCTTTGAGTTTTCCTAGTCTCTTGACAAAATTTTCGGGACTTTCCTCATCAAGCGGTTCGGTTTCGGCGGATTGGTTACTGGTCTCAAGTTCTTGTCGTAGGGATTTGGGGACGACTAACTCCCTTCCAAAATTTAAGAATGCTGGAGAGAAACCAATTGACTCGTGACGGGACGTATTGATTGCAAATTTCAAATCCGATAAATGAAGGTCCCAATCTTGATGATTGTCCTCGCAAAATTGTGCTATCATGGTTTTTATGGTTCGGTTTGCTCTCTCTACAGGGTTTGCTTGCGGCGTGTAAGCGGGTGTACATCGGTGACGGATTCCTAACTCTTTTAGCACGGATTCAAAGAGTTTACTGGTGTACTGTGTACCATTATCGGTTATTACCTCTTTCGGGCATCCGAAAGTTGTGACGATGTCGTCATAAAAAACTGTGCTCACGCTCTTTGCTGTAGCAGTGCGGATGGCTTTGCATTGTACCCATTTGGTAAATCTATCCATAAACATGACGATGTATGCATTACCCCTTTTACTCCGGGGTAGTGGTCCAACAAGGTCTGTGCTAACAACCTCCCATGGTTGTCGATTCGGTGACGGGTTCATTTTTCCAGGTGTCTGTTGTTGTGACGGTTTGTATTTTTGACATTGCAAACAACTTCGAACATACTTGGTAATGTCTCGGAACATTCCTGGCCAATAATATTGCCTGGCGATGCGGGTGATAGTTTTGGCGATTCCGGCATGGCCTGCGGTCGGAGCATCATGATTCTCTTTCAGAACTCGGTCTCTTTGCGGCTTTGGTACACACAATTTCCATGGATCTGACAATTCTGGTTCTTTGTAATCATTTATGTCCCAAAAGTGACGATATAGACGATTTTCTTTGATGCAAAAATCCGGATAATCCATAGGGTTTCTTTCAACCTCGGCTTTCTTAGATAAATACCATTTGCAGTTGGTATCTTCATCCACGGCGCACACATCTGGTGTGTCTGACATAGTTTGTATTTCTGGCAACGGATTTCTGGACAAAGCATCAGCGATACGGTTTAAAGCTCCTTTTCGATATTTAATTTCAAAATCGTACTGTTGCAAGAAGATGCTCCATCTTGCAAGACGGCCGGACGGACTCACAATTGAATGCAACCATTTCAGTGATTGGTGGTCGGTGAGTACGGTAAAGTGGTATCCTTCTAGGTAAGCTCTCATCTTTTCAATACCCCAGACTATACCGAGACATTCTTTTTCTGTAACTGAATAGTTCCTCTCGGCCGGACTCAGAGTTCTACTGGCATATGCGATGACATAGTCGATGCCATCCTTTTCCTGTGTCAGCGCTACTCCTAAACCATGATCAGAAGCATCAGTTTGTAACGTGAACGGTACGGTAAAATCGGGACAACTGAGTATCGGTGCCTCAGTCAAAATAGTCTTGAGTTTACGGAAAGCGGTTTCTTGTTCTTCTTCCCAGCGCCACTTGTAGGTTTTTCTCAGTAACTTTGTGAGCGGTGCTACAACCTGCGAGAAGGACGGGACAAACCTGCGGTACCAGGATGTAACTCCCAAAAATCTCCTGAGTTCTCTAATATTTTTCGGTACTTCGAATTTTACAATTGATTCAATTTTTTCGGGGTCGGTACTAATTCCATCTCCGGTGACTATATGGCCTAAATATTTCATACTCGGTAAACAAAAATGACATTTTTCGAAGTTGATTTGAAGTTTAGCCTCTTTCAGGCGTCGGAAAACTTCTTTCAAGTTTGCTAGATGAGATTCGAAAGTCTCTCCTAGAATAATGATGTCATCTAGGTATGCAAAAGCATGCGGATCCATATCTGGCCCAATTATTTGATCGATCAGTCGTTGAAAAGTAGCCGGAGCGGAATGAAGGCCGAATGGCATAACTCGGAACTGGAATAATCCTCGGCCTGGTACGGTAAAAGCAGTTATCGGCTTGCTGCTGGCGGAAAGTGGAACTTGCCAATATCCACTTTTCAAGTCTAAGCTGGTAATAAACTTAGCAGACCTCAGTTTATCCAAAATGGCATTCATGTACGGCAGTGGATATGCATCTTTCATGGTGACTTCATTCACCTTCCGGAAATCAATGCAGAATCGGTGTTTACCATCTTTTTTTCTAACAATCACCACTGGTGAACTCCAAGGACTTTTTGAGGGCTCTATTACTCCTTCGTCCAACATTTTGTCTACTTCTTCGTTAATGACCTCTTGCATTTTCGGATTTTGTGGTCGGTATCTTTGTTTGATCGGTTCTTTTTTAATTAGCCGTATCTCATGTTCTACGAGATCAGTCGGGCCACGAATGTCGTGAAAGGCAGGGAGTTCGGCTTGCAAGAATTCTTCCAGCATATCGGATTGTTCTGGAGTCAGTGACCGATCAGTAAGGGGCGTGATAGTCTGTATCGGACAGTCTATTCCACGGATCTGGACTTCCTTTGTGGGTTCATGGTAGGTTTCAGTAAATTTGGTGCCTTCGGTTTTGTCTGTAATTTCCTGGGGCAATCCTGACTGAAAATCGACTGACTTTCTACTTGTCGTTGGGGCTGCGGCCCGAATCGGAATATTACGTGGAGTAGAACTCTTTGGCTGCCAAATTTGTATGCTGTCCTCTTTTATTATTATGGACTCTTTGTCCAGTGTCTTTGGAATCTCGGTTTGACTACTAGTTGGCGGATAGAAAACGTCGGGTTCATATTCGGCGTGAACTAGGGCTTGTACTACTCGGGAGTGGTTTTCGGTCATCGACCTTGTGTCGGCGGATTCTAATGTAGCGGGTTCCATTGGTTCGATTACCCCAATGGGGTAACAGACTACGGCTTCCTCAATAGGTGGCATCGGCATCTCACCTATCGAAATTTGTCCAGTTCCCAGTTCCAGACGAAACTTGTGCTTGGCTAGGATGTCCAACCCCAGCACTATATCAGCACTCAAGTTTGGAAAGTTGACCAGTTCCTCGGAAATTTTCTGGCGGCCAAGTTGCATCGGTACGTGGTAAACATCCTGGACGCGAATCAAGTTTCCATTAGCTAATCTGGCAGAAGAAGATACTGCTTTGGATTTATGACCTCTTTGGGAAAGATGTTTCGCTAGTCGGTTTCCAACGTAGGATTTCGAAGCTCCAGTGTCGATGAGTGACAGAAAATTTTCACCTAGTATTTCCAGGGCTAGGTGTGGTCGGGGACCGTGTGCGGGTGTGACAACGGATTCTTGAGAGGCTAGTGTCGGCTGAAGCTGTTGGGGCATCCCTTCCTTACAGCTCCTGTCCCATTTCCCAAATTTGTAAGGGGTTTTCTCGCCTCAGAGAAAACGATTACTTACAAATGACGCCTGTTGACGGGACGGCTCTCGGGCGCCAGATTTGATGTGTGGTTCACTCCACAAACTTTCGAAACGGCGTCGAAAGTACTCGGGCAGCACAGATGGAGATGAAAAATTCCAGGGGTCGTTGGTCACTCAGACACAGGTAATAAGTAACCACAAGTAACGGGCTTTAATCGTCACTTGTAGTGATAAAGAATTTCTCACTGCTGAAATAAAGGGGGAAGTAAATTAGGGATCAGTAACCTCAGTAACAGTCAAGGTAACGTTGACACATATATTGAATTTTAACTATTTACAACAAAAAAAATAAATAAATATTTCAACGCCCACCCCCGCTCGTAATTTTAAAACCCTGAACAAAATAAAAACAAACAGATCGGCCAGTAATGATTAGTCTTAATCAGACGGTAGAATTAAAATTAGAAGAAAGATGCTCGGTGGCAATAGTATCTAATTAATAAATTTGTCGGATCGGTGGTTGAGCCAAAACGAAACCAAAAACAAATAATAGCGGTCGTAGCAAAAGTTAATTAGTTAACTCTTAAATCGGCATAAAGATTACAGTTAAATATTTTGTTTCGTAAAAAAAATTAAAATCACGGTCGTAGTAAAAGTTATCTGGTTAACTCTCTAGTCGGTATTGAAACTGAAACAAACCTCCTTGTTTTAGTGAATGGGGAATAGATAAATGATAAGAAAACGGGATAGTATCAATCATATGAGGAGTGCACTCGCCACAACCAGCACGCTCCCCATAAAAATGATACTATCATTTTAATCACGGCGCGGAGGTAACTAAAAGAAAATAATCAAAATCCGGGTTAGTATTTAATCCTATGATGAGTGTACTCGCCACAACCAGCCCACTCAAACACAAAACAAAATATCAAACCGGGTCAGTATTTATCCTATGATGAGTGTACTCGCCAAAACCAGCCCTCTCAAACATAAGAAAAACACTAATATGTTAATCACGGATAGGGGTTAATCTAAATAAAATCTAAAACCGGGATAGTATCTAATCCCATGTGAGCTTTCTCGCCACAACCAGTCCACTCGACATGAAAAATGATACTATTTCAACTTTCCAACTTTCGAACTAATTCTATTCCCAAGTAAAGAAACATAAATAAAAAAAAGTTAAACCAGATTGTGAATAAATAGAAACAAAATTTACGGTCGTAGTAAAAGTTAAGTAATTAACTATGTACGGAATTTAATTTAAATTTAAATTTATTATTACTTAAAAAAAATTAGGAACAAAATCCACGGTCGCAATGAAAATTAATTAATCAACTGTATACGGAATTTAATTTGAAATTAGGTTTACTATTACTGTAAAATAGAAACACAATTCACGGTCGTAATAAAATTAATTAATTAATAAAATAGAAACAAAGTTTCTATTTCCTAATAACCAAAACTAATTTCCAATGTTTCTAAATAAAATCAAAACTAAATAATTTATCTGTAAATCAAAATATTTTTAACGAAAATCTGAAATCAATTATTATTTCTATTAAATAAAATCGAAAACGGAATAATTATTTCAAATGAAACCGGTATTCGAACGTTTTAACTCAAGAACCGTCGACAAAAAAAAAATGTAAACAAATTCGGTATACCTAACTACGGTATCGGCGATAATTTTCAGCGGTGTATATCGGAGCAAAAGCAGCAGATGCTAGTCGAATCAGTAAAGTCAATTGAATGAATTTTTGTACCGAATTCTGAATTCCAGTCTCTATGCCCAATTGCCCAAGCAGGCTAGCTCCACACTCGATGTGCGCGAAGCGCGCGCGCTTTCGTTACTCAGGTATAATACGCGAATTTAAATGAAACAAAATTTGATATACAGGGTCTACCCATGAAGTTAAAATAAAATAAAAAATAAAAATTAAAATTTATATCCGGAATAGGCCGAAATATAGTAATGAAAATTGACTTCATTACAAAACACTATGATACTCGGTACGGCGTATATATGGACAAAGACATGAAAACAATGGTTGGGAATTTTCTGATGGCAAAATCTCGTTTTGGGATGGGGATAGAAGAGTTGCTGACTACCGCGGCAATCCGGAATTGTATGAGCTACTATTTTATCGAAGCCCTAAGAAAGTAAGTTATGCGACTAAGAACACATATAAGGAAATATTACAACTTACCGGAGCGGCCTTTAAGGAGTATGACGAGTCCAAAGGGCTAAGTAACAAAAATGTAAATAAATTGAGAAAAATTATTAGACCATTGTTCTCTCCGGCAAAGGTAAAAGGTAAAGGGTTTTCAAAAATACCTAAATACAAAAAAATAATGACCTCTAAACCCACATATGTTTATTGGAACAAGCCGAGAGAATTGGTGGCTAGATTGCGTTTATTGTGGAGTTCAAAGCAAGCCGGTCATACTAGGCACGATAATGAAATGTTATCATTAATTGAAGAATTAAGAGAAGAGCGAATAATATATTAAATACATGCGCTGTAGAGGTCAGTCGTAAACGGAATGTCTTCAAGAAACATTGTAGATAAATTCGGAAGAAAAAAGAAAAATCAACGCGTAATTATTCGAGAAAAAAGGGGTCTTGGATTCAAATTAACAGATGACGGTAATTATGATATGCAAACCAAACGGTTGGTGAACCTCGGAGAGCCAGAACAATCGACCGACGCTGTAACAGTTGAATATGTTGACGATGTTACTAGGCAAGCAAAAGATCTCGTTTTAAAAGCTTTAGCGGAATCCATTAAAAACATATTACGCGAAGCTACAATTTATATCGAAAAACAGCAGAGTGAACTTAAGAAATTAGTATTTGAACATCGAACTGTGTCAAGCAATAGTATTAGCGATGTTAATGTTAAATACTAATCGATGTTACAAATAGTGAAGCACAATAGAGAATTTTTTGAGGACATACCACTACAAAAAGTAATATTTTAAAAGTTATTACTAAAGTTGATAATTTGGAAAGTTAAATAAAAGGCATAAAAAATTTTACTATAATATTAGAGAACCGTTTAACTGATCTTAGCGATAGATTCATTTAAGTGTAATACGGAAATTCTTCGAGACCTTAAAAGCGTCAAAGGAAGTATTGGGCAAAATACATCGGTTTTATCGAAAATTGTATTTTAATTGGCGCCAAATAATTGAAGAAATCCACCGATCCGCCCGTCGAAATTTTCCCAGAAGAAGGACTATTGTAAAAGGATATGCCGACTTGTGGCAGAGTGATTTGGCTGATATGCAAAGTTATAAAGATGATAATAATGATTACAGATATATTTTAATTGTTATTAACTGTTATTCAAAGTATGTGTGGGCTAGAGCATTAAAAAATAAAACTAGTTCGCAAGTTACAAATGCTTTTTTAAATATACTTCAAAACAGCTCTCACCGCCCGGCAAATCTACAAACAGATCATGGAACAGAGTTTTATAACAAGGACTTTGCAAAAATAATGAAACAATATGATATTAATCACTATTCTACTTATAGTACCAAGAAAGCGGCTATGGCTGAACGTGTAATACGCACAATAAAATCACTATTATTTAAAAAAAATTCCATGAGAGGGGAATATAAGTGGATAGATATTATAAATGATGTGATTAACAAGTACAATAATACAGCGCATTTAATCATAGGGATGAGGCCAATAGATGTCCTGCCAACAACTAAACTCAACCAATATAGACAAAAGAAGAAGA
Organism: Psylliodes chrysocephalus; assembly: GCA_927349885.1. Lineage (NCBI taxonomy): Eukaryota > Metazoa > Arthropoda > Insecta > Coleoptera > Chrysomelidae > Psylliodes > Psylliodes chrysocephalus. The sequence continues at coordinate 8,450,506 of OV651816.1, forward strand.
AATACGAAATAAAGTGTAAAAAACCAAAATATCACATCGGTGATATCGTAAGAATAAGTAAATATAAAAGCACATTTGAAAAGGGGTATACTGCTAACTATAAAACTGAATTATTCAAAATAAGAAAAATAAAGAGCACATACCCCGTAACATACATTATAGAAGATATGAATGATCAGACGATTAAAGGCTCATTTTATGAATTGGAATTATTAAAAACAAAATGGAGAGATGTATATTTAGTGGAAAGGGTTATTCGGAGAAAAGGAAGTAAAGCCCTGGTGAAGTGGCTGGGATTCCCACAACAAGAAAACTCTTGGATTAATATAAATGATATTGTTTAGTATGGATATTAAATGAAATAAAGATTAAAAAAAAAACAAGTTCTACTTTCCTATTTACTACTACATATACAATAATAAAATAACTTACACTTAAATATATACAGAAAGCTTAAATAAAAAACAATAATATTAACTATACAAATTAAATCTTAAACTATTATAATATATAGAGGGCTATTGACTCATAACAAAGCCACCGTACCTATTGCAACCCCTGACTCCTTTATTTCAAGCGCCAGTACATATAGGACAAACATTTGTGTCGCAGAAGTGGGAAATATGATTACCGCAAACCTCGCACGTTTGCGGGTCCTCTAAATTTTCCCCTTCTACAACAAAATGTTGGTGCTCATGTATGTACCTGGCATTTGGATTTCTTTCGACATCCATCTGCTCGTAATGAAGGAAGCAGGGATTGCGCAGACGTTTGCTCCGTTCCATGTCGGGAATAACCAACTTCACAATAACGGAGCTGGTTGTAACGCAGAAGTGGTTACCGCCTCTGGCCTGAAATACAGCCAGCTCCCTTCGTATTGAAGTCGGTGATCCAGTGCAATCAGCATCAATGCCCTCATCGGCGTCGTCGCTGGCGGGCTCATCGGCGGGTGGGGCTGGACCAACGGCGTCTGCACCCTCTTCGACGGGTGGTGCCGGACCAACAGCGCCCAAATTTTCGTCGGCAGGTTGAGCTAGACCAGCCGCGCCTTCTCCATCACCATCGGTAGCGGCAGCATCAGCAGCCTGTAAAGAAGTATATTGATTAGATATTTTATAAGCATAATGATTAGTAATTTTATAAACATAAAGTAATAGTTAAAACTTACATCACGTTCTACGGCGGCCCAAAATTCGTCAATGCCTGGCTTGTTGGCATCAAAGCGCGCTACTAAGGCCAGTTGACGAATGATCTCCCTAACTCCTTCATCTTCTTCACCCTGGTATTCATTCTGGTTGTTCATGTCGGTGGTCAGGTCAGCTACACTTAAATGTCTGATGCTGGTACGTGGTCGGGACCTCCTTATATATGTTATGTATTTCCACCTCCACTCCACCAACCCACGAATTTACCACCTCCCCTGCATTACACCGCGCTCAGTTGAGTTCGGCTAGTTCCGGAAAGTTGGAAGCCAGAAAAAATTTTACTCTAGCATTAATCGGCGCCCTGCAGATAATACAAATAACTACGGATTGACTGCAACTCACGCAAGATACGGCATGCCCGCATGGTATAAAAACCATTTGCACCTCCTTATCGCCACAAATCTTGCAAGTAAGACGCTTACTCATAGAACAAGTATCATTTAATTTATTCATAGTAGGGCAGGGCCTTCAAGCTGAATTTAGACAACTGAATATCTGAGGCTATAGGAACTCTTTTATTAAGAGGTCGGTGGATGGATGTTGAGGTGGGGGGATGTTATAGATAGTTCAAACTTTAACAATGCAAACTTTTTTTGTCTGGGCTAGCAATAAGTTCTATTTTTCTTGCTCACTCCCATTCTAGTAGATGAGTATTTGGGTTAAAACTGTACATAATTCTTCAAAGGTAAAATAATAGTTTCCTGTTATTTTTATATTATTTTTTCGGAAGACGAAATATCTTCTACTCTACCATTAAAAATATGTTGGGATAGATGTTGAGTGGGACCAATTTTAAATTACAATTTTTAGCCCATTGAGCAGTCCGCTAGTTTTTGTTGGTTCTAAAAGGAACCGTTTTTTGTTTGTTTGTTTTTTTGTTGGCCTTGAAAAGGGCCGTTTTTCTCGACTAGAGCATACACCCTAATCCGAGTCGGAATCGCTATCCGAATCAGACGATATATCAATCGCCGGTATATCGTCTGAGCCGATGTCGATATCCACCACTTCCACTTGCGAGGTGCTATCGCAAGGCCCCGCCGGTGATGGCGGCCTTGCCAGAGGGGGAGAAGAAGAAGTTGAGTCACAAGGACCCAACTCCTCTTCCGATGTGGTCGGAAACAACCATGCGATGGTTGTCCTACATAATCCGAGTGGGCTGAAACCAGAGCCACTTGCAGAATCGCACATCATGAAGCAGAATGATTGTATGCATGTGTGCGATGAGTATTTATAGTGATTGAAAAAAAGTGAGTAGAGTGGGGAGAGAGTGAGGGAGAAGCGAGAGTGGAAGACTCTCGGTGATAAAACTTTTATATCTTAAAATTTCGCTATTATATTAATAAATAGTAAAAATTAAGAGTGCAAGACTTTCGACAATAAAACTTTTATATCTTAAAATTTTGTTGTTTTGTTTGGCTCTGATTAGGGAGTTCGTTTCCACACCATCTTATGTATTACAACTAGCCTATCATCATAAACTAATCATAATATATGGAGATAGAACTCATGGCGCGTTGCTTTTTTTTGACGTGATTAGCTCCCCTGTAGGCATATCTCCACAACTAACAAACTAACAAATACCAAAAAAATGTCTACCTGTCCTTATGCAAAACTATGTGCCACAGAAACTGTTTGTAGTCCGCACTTTCTCCATCACCATCGACAGCGGCAGCATCAGCAGCCTGTAAAGAAGTATATTGGGGAGTTCGTTTCCACACCATCTTATATATTACAACTAGCCTATCATCATAAACTAATCATAATATATGGAGATAGAACTCATGGCGCGCTGCTTTTTTTAACGTGGTTAGCTCCCCAGTAGGCATATCTCCACGACTAACAAACTAACAAACTAACAAATACCAAAAAATGTCTACCTGTCCTTATGCAACACTATGCGATCCAGAAACTGTATGTAGTCCGCACTCCTAACGCGCGCCCGCTCAATATGTTCGCGATACTGGCCCTCCATCATATTATACGCACCCTTCTTTTTTTCATACTCCGATTGGGTCTCTTTGACCCTAGCAATTTCAATGCTCACATCCAACTGCCTTTGGCGCACATTGTTCCGACGATGAATGGTCTCATCCATCTGTCGTTGCAAGTCAACCAAGTGCCGTTGGATGCGGGCATCTTCATCTGCCAATCCTTCAGTCTCGCGCTGAAGTGGCGCTAAGGTAACCTCCATATCTCTCGCCATACCATCCACCTCCATCCTGAGCTGTTTTAATGTCGCTTCAGTGATACTTAACTACTCCCTATCAGCATTATATCGCGTCTCCTTATTCAATAGGACGGTGGCGGCGGAGTTGATTTTCCTCCTCACGCTGTCTTCTTCGCCGTCATCCTTGTGCGGTATTGGGATTGGTACTGCCGCACTTGTTGAGGCTACCGCCTTCAACTTCCTTACTGGCGCGGTCTTTGGTTCGTTGCGGTGGCTCTCGGCTTTCTACTCTTCGGCACAACCACCCGCGGTCTCGTTGGCTTCGACCTACAGGGCGCATCTTCCATTGTGCCGACAAGTTTTGGCAATGTGGCTGACGAGGGTAGCGTATCGACGCGTAAATCACTGAGGACCCGAATCTTCTTAGGCGCTTCAAAATCGTCTCCGCTATCGTATACCGGTACTAGGGCTAGTAACAGAGCCGGTGACGGGAGCGGTAAAGGAACCGGTAACGGGGCCGGTAATGGGATGTCGCACACTTGCGACAGCTCCATCGGCGATACCGGTGAGAGAACCGTCAACTCCTTGAAGATTTCTTCAAAATCGAATTCCACAGCATCGATTGATATGATCGAGTTAGCTGCGGCGATCGTCTCTTCGATTGAAGTCATGTTGAAAAACTGTTGATTACTGAAAAAATAACTTGAAAAGAATTAAATAGTTTACTCGGCGAGCCGTAGTAAACTGAATTTCTCAGGTATGGTTCCCGTATATATAGTGATCGGAAAGTGGAGGGGAGAGAGTGGGAGTGGGAGAAAAAAGAAGAAAATCGGCCGGGCGCGGGCTTCGCCCGCGGGCGCCTCCGGCCTATACGTTATATCTAAATTGAGCCACAGTTTTTCGAGGTCCATTACGATATTCCTGAATATCTTTATGTCCCCATAAGTTCTATAACGCTCATGGCACCTTTTTTGTTTTTTTTTTTGTTGATCACCGATATATTGTCTGAGTCGTAGCCACTCATATCAACATCAACGATGTCGATATTCACCACTTGCGTGGTGCTGTCGCAAGGCCCCGCAGGTGATGGCGGCCTTGGCAGAGGACAAGAAGATGAGTCGCAAGGGCCCAACTCCTCTTCCGACGGATCCAATTGTTGTGCCCGCCAGGCCAGCCTTCTGAGGATCGCTTCTCTGAACATCTGACCAAAAAAATGTCATCAAAATCGCTAATCGTCCAGTTGTTTACTCAGCGAGGAGCTGTAGTAAACTGAATTTCTCAGGTCTTGTTCCCGTATATATAGCGATCGGAAAGTGGAGGGGAGAGAGTGGGAGTGGGGAAAAAACCGGCCTCTGGCCGGGCCCTATTAGCCCGGCCTCCCGAAAACGGCCTTCGGCCGTTTTATTTTTTTTTTTCTTTTCTTTTAACAAATATGTTTATTACTTTTTATTTATCTAATTGTGACTAGTGGATAGGTGGAAATTGATAAAAGCAAATAAGGTAGGTTTTTAAAATATAATATAAACTTAATTTACATTTCTTATAATAACAGTAAATCTAATATAGGTTCTTCACCACCTTTATTTACAATATTGAAAATATTAAATGTTCTTGCTGCAGCTATTCACCTTCGGTCTTCCCCCATGTTTTGTTCAACATAGCATGGTCAATTACGGCTTGCTGTTCGGCATCAGGCTGGACCTTCCCCCATATTTTATTTAACATGGCAAGGGTGCGGCTTGCGGCTTGTTTTCTGGCGTTTATGTCAGCAATATTGATAGACATTTTTTTATGTTTTTTCTGTGCGGTCTGGCTAAAGCAGAATGAAACTATGCATACGTGTGATGAGTATTTATAGTGATCTGAAAAAAGCGAGTAGAGTGGGGAAAGAGTGGGGAGAAGCAAGAGTAGTAGACTCTCGACGATAAAGCTTTTATATCTTAAACCTTCTTAATATATCAATATATTATAAATAGCACTTTTAATAATAATGAGTAGGAAGTGTAGGGGAGGGATAGTTGGAAATTAATAAAAAAAATTAAGTAATTTTGTTACAAATATATTACAAACTTATGCATACATTTCTGTTTACATTTCTTCTAATAGTCTTAAAAGTAAATCTAATCTATCTTCTTCATTACTATTATTTACAATATTGGATACCCTACATCTAAATTCAGCCACAGTATTTTGAGGTCCATTACGATATTCCTGAATATCTTTATGTCCCCACGGTAGAGTTTTAGCGGTGTTTGGTATTATAAACCATTTTTCATCATTGTAAGATAATGCAACTTTGTTTTTCATTTCAGTATAGATATCATGTAACTGACTTCTAAATGTATTTATTTTTCTAAATATCTTACCCCCACCTTCTACAATTTTTTGATAATCCACCATGGTTAAGCTGTTTTGAATTACGGATTTCTTTAAGCCCTTAGCGGTTTTGCTCTCTTTTTCATCTGATCTAATATAATAGGCCTTGGCGCCTGTCCCTAAAAATATGCTGATGGCCTGATTTGGATACTCATCCTTAAAATTTCCCAATATTGGTTTACTTACTGGCAGGTTAAATTTATTATCCGATTTATAATTAGATGTGTCGAAATGTTCGATATTTCCTTTTATAAATTAGTAAAAATTTATTGATTTAACTTTAAGCACAAAACTATCAGTATCCGTGTAAAGTAAGGAAATGTTATCGCCTAATTGTCGTTTTAATGTGCCGTAATAAAAATCATATATTCTCACTTTCGACAATTCCAACACCGTGAAACCTACATAAACTGGTTTGTTATAACAAATTTTAGTTCTACCCATATGTAGACCACAAAGTGCTCTGAAAATATGGAACAAGACTTAAAATTAGGTCTAGCAATTAAGTTGTTTGCACCTGGGGAATTTCTCTTACTTGCCCAGAGGTTTCTAAGGTAAATATCACGCCTGTCATCTACATTTTCCATAGTTTTCCCGTACACAGAATTAACCATGCGCTTAAAGTGATTTTTCTCGGATGTGTCCTTAGCATTGTTTCTCATATTTGTATTGAGGTCTATATATTTTTTCAACCAACGAGACTGCTTAAACTTGAGGACGCGATGAATATGAGTTACAATTAGCCCATTATTTATGGCCTGCTTGAAGTTTCTATAGTGTAATACGTATTTGTCTTTATGATTTAAATTGGGAACCAATTTGGGGATTTCTGTTTTGGAATTAGGTGGAATTATATTCTCTACTAAAAATGGCAAATCAGCGTGTTTATCATGAAGGTGATGCGGATATGTTACATCAACTTCTAAAACATACCCATAATCCCCGAGATCATCAACAGACAATATCGAGTTGATTAATTTCCTCAGCCGATAACCAAACAAATTCTCCCGTGGGCAGAGGTTGACTCATGCTATAACCATAGAGATTTGTCGCATCGATATAATGTATGGAAGACTTCGGCTCGAAAGGATTATATTCGGACAAATACGGGTTATTGGCGATATGTTTTCTTTCAACGCATTGGCTTATACCGCCGCGTATACTATTTTTGAAGAAATTAATCATATTTATATCTGTCAGTAGTTCCAACTCCACCTTAGTGTACCGCAACATCGCATCCCATGACAGACCTGGAGATGTATAATATTGCGCCGGATCTAGTTTATATGCTTTAAGTGATACATCCCTAAAATTTTCAAATATATCACACAACATTAAAACATTTGACATTTAAATACATTCCAAACTTTCTGAGCCCTAGCATATTCCTCATCAGTTATGTGGCAATTATTTAACTTGTCATAAAACTCATCTTTTGAAGGTAAATTGGGGTGATCTAATTTCATTATATTATCCATGAAATTGTATGGAAACACCCCCTTCTGTCTCATTAAATCGAATTTTTCTTTTTCTGCAAAACATTTCCTTGTTTCAACAAAAAATTCTGATGGCAGGTTTTCTGACAGTCCAGCCAATGAATCAGCTAAAAATCTGTAACTATCCAAAAATCTAAGTTTTATGTAATTTTTTCTCAACATACCATCTCTATCTACATAGCTATGGGTGTACAATGGTTTAGTGAACGAAATATATTTTTCTTTATTTTGCGCAATAACTTCGGTCCTCTCACCTTCGCTATACAATTCTTCAATAAATAAATGACTGTCATACCCACTCAAATTGTGGAAAAAGATTGGAACAAATTGTGGGATTTTATAATTTAAATTACAATTGCTATGCGCGGCGCCAGGTGTTTTCTTACCGGTAACATGACAATGATCTCTTACTTTAACGTCACCTTCCTGAAAAGGCTCATCGCAAATAGAGCATATAGTTGACGAGTTAAAATAATCTATTTCATCATTAGACAGCTGATGCATCGGAACAACGTCTTTTAAATAGGTATTATAAATAGTTAAAACATCGTCCTCTAGCCGTTTCACGAAATCGCTACCAGCATTATCACCCGTAAAAGTTACAAATTTCGTCAATGAATTATCAAACGAACATTTAATCAAATATGCAAAAGAATATGGTTCATGTTGGTATGTCGGGATAGTAAACTTTTTTCCGGATCTGGTTCGCAAGTATCTATTGGTTTTAAAATCGATTCAAAATCAGCGTAAATTACAAATGGAACCCTAAGTTGCTTATCATAATTTTGAAACTTAAGTATGTTTTCAGGTACATAATTACCGCGTTTGTCTTTTTTCAGCTCCACTGATGGCGTGCTGGTGTATATATGATTACAATCGCGCAATTGGTGCCGCAATAGTGTGCTTTCAGATCGGAAATAAAGTAAACAGCCGTCACAAAAAAAAATTTTATGTTTATTTCTAGTTACTTGATTCGATATCAATCTGGAAATATTTTTAATCCAACAATAGTGACTATTTCCTGAATCCTCCGTTATTAATAGTAAATTTATATGGTGACCTAACCTCCTAGAGGAATATCGTAATGGGCCTACTATTTCGAATTTAACCTTACCATTTTCATAACTACGTTCCAAACCATAAACATTAACACTTATGTCATTTAAATCTTCAAATTTTGAAATGTCTTTAAGCTTCATAGGGAATTCAATACCATCAACATTCAGAACGGTCTCAAAGTGTGGATACAATTTCGTTAGGTGAACATTGTCCCTCGCTGGATATAGCGCCGACGTGATGGCCCAAGCAAAGCAATACGCATCATTATTTTGGACATTAACTACGCCCTTCTTGGTTTCAATAAACTTGGGGAGTTTAATGTACGAGCAGCCGCCTAATGGGGAGTACTTATTTATATTTACTTCTAAAAATAGTACTTCCCGTAATGTCCAACCTGAAACAATTAGTAATATATTAGTAAACGCTATACTATGAATTATAAAACTATTATACCTGAATCCTTATGTTGAAAGTCTGCAGTTTGAGATACCACAGCATCCTTAAAGTCTTCATATACCGCATCCAAATCCGTCGACAAATCGAGTATTCGATTTATGCTGTTAAAAGATTTGATTTCAGAAACATCTTGGCTCTCCAATGCATAAGTAGCGAAGGTCTCTACATTAACTTTAATGGCATTATGGGCCTTCAGAACAACTTTTAACAATTTCAATACTCTTAATTTTATCGCATCAAAAAATGTTACATAATCTATATGTTTTTCATCACATTTAAGACTGTAAGTTGCGATTTTGCACTTAAACGCGCTCTTAATTAAATATATACCATCGGCATGAATTGCACAGGCTTTTTCTTTATGCCCATGACTCCTCATATGCGACGTCATCTGATTGGTAAGGACATCTACATTACATGATTCACATCTTCTATTATGGGCTTTTGAGTCTACGATGCGATGCGTATGAACTTGTGGAACTCGCATTACCCGGGCTTTTTTTTCAGGTGGAACATCATTATTGGGAGTAGTAGATCTCTTCGTACCTCCGGATGATTCGCCGATGCGGTTAGATATCAGCTTACAACTTTTATTTTGATGTCGACGTAAATTATCTACCCTTGTATATGTTAAACCACAATTGCACATATACATGTTTATTATTTTTATGATTATTTCGATATTAGATGATAGAACTCCCGATAGGCTTAAAGCTAACGATATTTGTACGGATTTGGATGCGGGTCCTACTCACATACTTATAATAGGTATACGGAGCAAGAGAGACGTCCGACCTGTTTAACATAGGGGCGGCCACTTTTATACAAGATTACTAGTACATAGGTGACCAGAAATACAGCAATATGAAAACTTGGTTGCAGATGTCTAGGTCTTTTCACTTTTAAATACATCATTTTGTACAGATTTTTTAAAAGAAATAATACAATATTATATCTGAATTAAATTTTTATTCTACAACAAAAAATATTTTAATGTTTAAAAATACATGTTAGGCTGATAAATAATAGGCCGACAAATAATAGATTAAATACCTAAATACTAATTTTAAATGACAAAAGCAGTAGAGGAAGTTAAAAATATTAAAATTTCCAGGATGCTTTAAAATTAAATTGATGGTTGCATATTTGTTTTATTTTAAACAATTTACTTTCTTCTTGTATAATTTCTAAAAGCTACAAATTTTTAGTGAACGGGTCGTCCTTATTGATTCTGCAGTGAATTGTACTAACAACTTAAAATAAATTTTGTCCAATCTCTATATGGCAGATAACCACAATAAGGAACGATCTGCTTGTTTTTCACCACCTCTTCTTAGCTCATCCCTCGATATTTCAGTTCGGCGCGATTCGCCAGCTTTGGGGATGTGCCAGTAAAAGTGACATCGAAGTTATTCAACGTTTCCAGAATAAAGTATTAAGGAACATGGTACTGCCACAATACTGATCTTCATAGGAACCTTAAAGTGGAGACTGTTGAAAATACAATACAAACATTTGCCACCAACGACTGCTCCAACATGGAAACCTCGAGAATATCCAGCTCCTCAACAATGCCAATCTAATAAGAAGACTCAAGAGAAGCAAGCCTTTTGAGTTAGTTCAGTGATGTTAAAGCAGAGTATAGTGCAGTCAAGTGATTTAGACTCTAAGGTATATTAGAGAGTAGAATATCGGTTTGTGAATTTTTTCATCCCTTGATAAGTTAGAATAAAATTTCTAATTGATCTTAATGATTAGGTTGTAATAATCGTAAATGTTTCTTTACTTGGGGCATTTAAAAAAAAACTGTTTCAAATTAGTGCATTTAAAGGACTTGGAAATGAAGTGATTCGCCTTTATATTTTATGAAATAATGTTTAAAATTTATTTATTTGTTTGTTTTAAGAATCAATGTTTGAATTTTGTGTATTTTAAATAGACATGTATATTTATATGTCTTTTTTTAGTCTAATAATATTTAAAAAAAGCTAGAATTTCTGAAATATTACTATTTAATATCTCTAAAAGATTTCTAATTTTTATTTCAGAAATATTACTGTGAAATATTATATTTACAGGATATTTTTTCGTTCCAGGCACATTTCAGAAATGTTTCAATGTAATATTTTCGAAATGTGTTTGTGCTGTATCCTCAAGAATAAATGAATATCGAACAATGCATTAAGATGGTGCTTCTCATTCTTTTATTCCTAGAATAATATCTGCTAAGCGACTTAAAATATCTCTCCCACAGAATTTAGTAGTTGTTTAGATTTTCCATTAATTATTATTAATAATTAATATGTACATATTTTTAATTAATTTACCTATTATTATTTAGGATTTTATTATTATTTAATAACTGTAATATGTATTATTGTATTGTTTTAATGGGCTCTGGCCCATACATAAATAATATACCTCCATTCAAAAATAAAAAAGTATTTTCTGTAGTACGAATTTGAACACTAATAAAGTCAGTTAAAAAATAGTTTTTAAAACACTTTAACATTTAAACATTATAAATTCATAATTATATTTAATTTTGTTGATATTAAAATGTTATTGACCTGTTTATTTAGTAATAATACCACGAGTGCTATCATAATATAATATCGTCATTGGATCTATACCTAGGTCTCAAGTAAAATCACTTTATATTTTACATTTGTTAGAAGTGCACCTGCACACCGCTGGTTGTGGCTTCGCTGATTTACTGAATGTCTTGCATGAAGATATACACCTTTCAGTCTGAATCTACAAAAGTACCAAGACCAAGTAAGATTAATCCACATTTTAATTTCCTGAATAGTGTATCTACCTACACAGAGATTGCTTATAAGCCATTTTCCGAGAGCCTTGCATTAAGTTTCGTATCTGATTATCGAGCTTTTAGCCGAGAATACTATTCTCGGCTTTTAGTATGAGTATGAACATTTGTTCTTAATTTCGAGAAAGCTGTTAATTAAAGTAAGGTTAGATTAATTGACATTTGCGACCTTGTACTTTCTGATTATGGAGGGTAGAAAAAAGGAGGACAATCTTATATGGATCTTTGTATTAAAAAGTGGCCACCAAAATGTATACAATTAAGATGGCGCTCGTGTAGCCAGGGGACAAAATCCAATAATATATAGTCATATAGATTGCTCATTCATAAGAATTATTTATTGTTTATATTATTATTTTTCAATAAAATTTGACTATTGTCGTGTATTGTCAAAATTTATGTACGATCACAGAACACTTACTCTTCTACGATCAGTCACTTTTCACGGTGTAGTTTTTGATTTTTTATGGTTGAGCAATATTTATTACTATATACATCATTGGTGTCATTGTGTGATCTGAATTATCGACTGTCGACGTCCCCTGGGCACAGAAGCGCCATCTTAATTGTATACATTTTGAGGGACACTTTTTGTATGCAGAGATTGTTCTCCTTTCCTCTACCCTCCATATTTCTGATTTAAAGACAGAAAGCATTGGGCTCATAGAAAAACTAAAGATTGGGCTATTTATGTGCCCTAGTGCAAACGTGTGAGGACTGATCCAATAAATCGAACTCTGTTTACTTTTGTCGCTTATGTGAACCAAAAATGTAGTATTTATTTTTTCTGTGAATGATTTCAACGCTTTAGGGTTAATTCCACCAATGTGTTAAAGTTTAAACTATTAATGGAGGATTAAAATTACATTTTATGTAAAAATGTCATTTTAAACTTCGTTAAACCCAATGGTGGAATCGGCCCCAAGTTAGTTATTTCATGGTCATTGATTTGTTGCAATTTTGCAAATAATATATTCTCCAGCGCTTAATAGCCACTTGAGTGATAATTAAATCAGTTATATTTTATTTCTTTCATTTACTTTATTCAGCACCTTTCGGCCGAAAACCGGGCATATTTAAGCTTTTAAACCCCCTTCTTTTATAACCTCGCCCTTCCACTACCTTTTAAGTCAATGTCAATAAAAAGGAAATTTATTTTTTTATAGTTCAAATAATTATATTTAACCAGAAATAGTACAATAAAAACTTGTAAATCCGGTTCTGCTCTTTTTAGTGAGTGCAAAAGCCACGCCTACCGGTCCCACTTTTGTATATCAAAAATAATACATATGACGTATCCTTACGTTGCCTTATCAATGGTTGGGCGTGTCGGACCTCTCTCTTGCCTCGTATAGTAATCAAAGTATGTGGTAAAATGAATGAGCACCGATATAAGATTTATTTTTGCCGTCTTTATAACTACAAACAAATCCAGCTTTTTTGTCTTCTTCCATAACTCACACTGTCATTAAAGCACAACAAAATCAAAAAATAGTCAACGATAAAAATATTTGGGCAAGATAACAGAAACAACAGAATAATAATAATTATAAATTCACGATTTCGATACCACCGCCCGTGCCAGTCGCTACCTACTGCACTGAAAGTTTCGGTGTAGAATATCGATGTAGGTGTGCTTGAAGGTCACAAGACCTTCTGGTTATTATTTATTCTTGTGAAAGTGGTATGATCATATTTAACAATTATTCTTAAATATACGAGGGCCACTGCTAAAGTTCGCGGAATCAAGTACTCCTTGTATTGCCAGCGTTCTGCGATTGTCATATTCGTAAAATTTGACGTTTTTCACCTATCATCCAGTTGACAGTTCGATTTAAAACTGCTCGGTTTCGTTTCAACAAAATTTAACAAGAGTAATAATTGTGTGAAAAATGGAAATTTCGAATCGTGACTTCCTAGTGATGATTTTTTATGATTTTCGATACGGTTTAACACCGCAGCAATGTGTGGAAAAACTTAGTTCATTATTTGGGGATGAAGTACCATCCAAAACTATGGTTTACAAATGGTTCGCAGAATTCAGGCGTGGAAGACCAACGTTTGATGACGATCTTCGCGAAGGTCGTCCATGTACCTCTGTTGTCGCGAAAAATATTGATCCTCTGCGTGAAATGATTTTGTCAGATCGACATGTGACGTGGGATAGAGGCATCCTTAGGCATTGCAGCGAAACAAATACATACGATTTTGCACGATCATTTGCATGTCAGGAAGCTTTGCAGTCGTTGGATCCTACACAATTTGAAAGAAGAACAAAAACAGGCACGTGTCAAGTGGTGCAATGAAATGCTAAACAAATTCGAAGGGGGTCGTTCAAATTCGGTATATAACATCGTAACAGGTGACAAATCTTGGATATATTCATATGAGCCTGAAACTAAATAGCAATCGACTGTATGGGTGTTCCAAAATGAACCTAAACCCACAAAAGTGGTGCGTTCACGAAGCGTTTCGAAAAGAATGATTGCTTGTTTCTTCGGAAAAACGGGTCATGTTGCAACTGTTACATTAGAGGATCGAAGGACAGTTAACTCTGACTGGTATACTTCAATTTGTTTGCCGGAAGTTATCGCTGAAATCAGAAGAAACAACATAAACCGGCGAATCATTCTTCATCATGACAATGCAAGGGCTCACACAGCACGACGAACTGTAGAGTTTTTGACCAGTAACAACATCCAATTAATGACTCATTGCCCATATTCGCCTGATTTATCACCCAATGACTTCTTCCTATTTCGACTTATTAAAAATAAAATGCGTGGCGAGCGTTTTTCATCACCTGAACAGGCTGTTGAAGCATTTAAATTACTTGTTTTGAAGGTACCTCGTTCAGAATAGCAAAATTGTTTTGAAGATTGGTTTCATCGGGTGAAAAAGTGTATAGATTTTAAAGGAGAATATTTTGAGAAGCAATAAAGCGATTTACATAACGTAATTTGTGTTTTGCTTTACATTTTCCGCGAACTTTGGTAGTGTTACTCGTACAGGGTGGTCCATAAACGGGTTGCTGACCAAATCTATACTTTTTTAAAGCAAAATCCCTGCAGGTAGTTATACATATTTAATTGTTTTTACATCGTCAAACAATTTTTTGACTTCACTTATTTGCTATGTTGTATATAGGGAGTATCCGAGGTTGTAAATTTACCAGATTGTTAAGAAAAATAATATTATTTTACAAAAAAAAAAACATGTTCCGGATTTTCAAAAAAGTTGCCTCCCCTTTAATTTGAATATGAAATTGGCTAGTGGTAGTACTGGTGTTTGTTTTAACAATCTGCTCATTAGGTAATTCTTATATAAGAAATTTTCACGAAATATGACGATCGCTTTTTGCTTAGTCTATTTTGCATACAACAAAAAATATCATTTAAACAAAAACATCGTTTATTTTGTATTACTTTAAAAATTCTTTCGCAATAGCGCGAGGTACATTATCCTCCATACATTTTACAAAATTCAATGCATTTTCCTCGGGTCCACTTCCCTTGATTTGTCCACAAGTATCTATTATCGTCTTACGTTTGTCTTCATCTTCGACCAGTCGTTCCACGTGCACTTTGAAATTATCTGCTATCAGTACGCCATCTTGATTCAAGATACCCATGCCGGTGATAATGCAAAGCGCCATCTTGCCAGCTTTTTGCGTTTCTCCTATATATTCATCTTCTATCATTTTTATGAAGAGGTTCTTGGGTTCTCCCAATTTGGTTTCACATTCGGTCTGGATTTTTTTGAGTTTAGTATGTTCGGTGGCTAGATCGGCCTGAAAGGAATCATGTTTTAGAAAATGCTTATAAAGAAGTCAAATATACAGGGTGTTTAATAAATGCAAAGTAATATTTGAAGACAATAAAACAGAAATTCAAAATTATAAAGATAATATGTTTTTGCAACAATTGATCTTAAAGATACCGTTTATTTAGTAGGTATATCATATTCACAATACAATGGCATACAAAACTAGTAGAACGACTGAGGCAAATCAATTAACTAAACTCATTAAACAAGTACAAGAGGATTTATCTAATAAAATAGACGAAGCAAATTCTGAGCTTAAACAATTTACTTTTGCTATAGCCATTAAAGTCAATGAAATTGACCATAGAATAGAAAAGCTAAAAACAAAAATAAAAAATTAAAACACGTCTAGAAATAGTGAAACGAATAATGAAAAGTCAAAATTTAATCTTCCATGGAATAGAAGAAAATTCAAAAGAAACAACCCAAGAATTACTGAACAAAACCGAAACAATTATCACGGGAGAGCTATCTGTTTAATTTAAAAATTGTACATATATTGGTAATTTACACTGCCTTGTAAACAATAATATAGAACACGACCAGTATTAATTAAATTTCATTCACACTTGATTGGGAAAGAAATATTAGAGAACTAGAAAAAATGTCATTAGATCTAATCTTAAAAGATCTAGAAGAAAAAAGCAAGGAGTAATAATAAAAAGGCCAAACGATCAAAAGTAAAGAAAAATAAATATAGAAGAAAAATCATACATCTTTTTATATCTTACTGTCTACCGCTTACATTTATAATGCGCAAATACATATTATTGCTATTTCAAACATTCAGGCAACTAAGTAAAAAAAAATTCGCTGTTCCAGTAAAACAATGACGCAAATGCAAAAGTATAAA
The DNA here is from genome assembly GCA_927349885.1 of Psylliodes chrysocephalus. NCBI lineage: Eukaryota > Metazoa > Arthropoda > Insecta > Coleoptera > Chrysomelidae > Psylliodes > Psylliodes chrysocephalus. Next base: position 8,466,773 of record OV651816.1, read on the forward strand.
TTTTTCAGGATAGACGAAAAACAAATATTATTACTTCCAAATTGGGGCATATAAATCACAAAGAACTTGTCCTAAATATCAAATACGACAGTTTACCATGGAGTAAGTAACGTCTCCCTTAAAGTTGCAGACACAACTGATTAATATGTCAATTGTGTCATTGTTTTCCAAAAGTGGAGGGGCAAACGTTATTATTTTAAAACTGACGCAACTATCATCTAGCAGCCGCGAGTGAATATAAAATTGCGCCGTTATTATACCGTATAGAGAGACTAATTTGGAAACTAAAAATAGATGTGATTAAGTCCAAAATAACTTCTTAAAAACAAATTCAAAAAATATAAATTTTATTAGTTTGTTACTACAATGTTAAGTCTGAACTTTTTACATAAAATATAGAAGAAAAGAGAGTTGGTGACAGTTCGTTAGTTGGTTCTCCCTGAGAGTGAGTGTTAAGTATTAAAAATAGGAAAACGAATATCTTTATTATGAATGATAATATTCTTTTGATGACAAAAGTTATTGGATAGGAGAAGAAAAGTCCAAGCTTTGGTACGGTAATTCGTGTATTAAGATAATAAATAAAAAAAAATGGATGTTGAGAATATAATATATAATATAATATCCAGGCGACCCTGTTTGGAACGACAATGTCGGTACTGTAAAAGGCTTGAAGAACGAGAGGAGCTGGCTGAAGAAGTTAGTCTACAGGCGACCACTATCAAGCCAGAGGATGACGAAGACGAAATCACCCCTCATAGCCTAAGAAAGACTCAAAAGAAAGAAAATGACTTGAAGATTGTCCGAGAATGGCTCAGAAATGGAGTCAGACCTACATGGCAAGAGATAACCAAATATAGTGGAACGATTAAAGGGTACTGAACTCAGTGGGATTCCCTGTATCTTCACGATGGCCTATTGCACCGGAAGTGCGAGAGCCCCGATGGAGTACATGTAGTCCGCCAAGTGATTCTGCCGAAATCACAGGTCAGAAATGTATTGGAGGAGCTTCATAGCAGTCGTTCAGGAGGACACTTTGGTACTAAAAGGACACTTGCACGAGTTCTGGAAAGATTTTATGTGGTCAATTGCCGACGGAATGTAGAAGATTGGTGTAAGGAATGTAACCTCTGTAATGGCAGAAAAGGGCCCAAAACGAGAAGTAGAGGTAAAATGGCACAGTACCTTTCCGGAGAGCCTTTCGAACGAATCGCCATTCCTATCCTCAGACCACTTCCCTTAACAGAAAGGGGAAACAAATACTTGATGGTTGTCAAAGTGGCCCGAAATAGTGCCTATTCCTAATCAGGAAGCGACGACAGTAGCGGAAGCATTTATGACGAACGTCATTGCGAGACACGGAGTCCCCCTGGAATTACATTCTGACCAAGGATGAAATTTTGAATCCGAATTATGGCAAGAATTAATGAAACTGTTAGACATTAGGAAAACACGCACTACGCCTCTACACCCACAGTCCGACGGAATGGTAGAAAGACACAACAGAACGATACTGGGACACTTTAATTCCTCTATTTCTGCTAGCCTACCGAAGTTCTGAACATGAAACGACCAGTTATACCCCATCCATGATGATAACCGGAAAGGAGATGAAACTTCCCCATGATCTTCTTTTTGGAAGGCAGTCTCCTGGTGAAGAAAAGATGCGTACTTCTCCCACGTACATACAGAACTTAAAAGAAAGATTAGAGAAGGTATACGAATTCGCTCGTCAACGTTTGAAAGTTAATAGCGATAAAGCAAAAGCTAGAATCGACATGCATGCCACAGGGACACATTTTGAGAGAGAGTTTACAAGTAATAAAAAGTTAAAAATATTTGAAAAACAAATATTCAAGACTATAGTCTTGAATATTTTAAATTTTACTATTTCAATTGACTAATATTTGTTTTTCAAATATTTTTAACTTTTTATTACTTGTAAACTTTGTTCATTTTACAATTTATTTCACCCCACATTTGATGAAACTTGTTTTGTGGTATTCCCTAGTGGATGGAGAGTATGGTGAGTTTTCTCTTTTTTACTATTTTATATATCGTTTGCTCTAAGTGTTAACACACCTTACACCACATATTCTCCTTTCCACTAGGCGAGCCTGAAGATGAAGTGATGACACTTCGAAACCGGTCGCACTCAATGTTTTGTTAAATAATTAAACATTGACTTTCCTTGTAAGATATAAAGGACTTTTTCTCCCCCTTCACCTTAAAATTACCTCAACTCACACATGGCTACCCCCCTTGTCAACTTAATTAAAGTTAACCCTTTATTACATTTTAATTGAAAGTAAGAGTAGTAATGGTGATAAAACTTGTCTAATGTCTAGACGTCAATTAAAATTTAACCAATGGTTAGCAACAATCAAGCTTTCTACAAATAGCCAAAAATGGCGACCAGCGACCGCGACCACGTATGTTCACTATTGTTGGCATAGAGTTGGAGCGAGAACGAGGAAGGAATGAGAACCGACGACTGATGAGAATCGAGAAACAACATGAATTAACCAATTACACTGCAATCGTACATCACGTGACTAAAGAACACCAATGCCAATGTTATTTCTACTCAGGAGCTGGGAACTCCAGTCCTCAGATAAATAAATAATAATAGATAACTGAATGTCAAAAATTTACATTGCGTTTGTTTGAAAGCAACATATACAAGCCAGTTGTTAGGAGGGGAAGAGCGGGGTTTGTTTACTTTTATTATCCAGTAGCGTATCAAATAAATGTCAATAGAAATGCTTTTGATTTATATTATTTTATTAGTTTTGAGATATTTCAATGGATCAATGTTTCTAATATGAGATGTTTATGGAAAACCGTCAATAATGAATTTTTCAGTCGACCAATACATATATTTTTTAAATTAAAAACATACATTTTTTTTATACACAAATAACTTGAATAAACGTTGCAATGATAGGTTTTATAAATTCTAAATTTTTGTACTAATATTTTTTAATAATATCGATTCTTTTGTAAATTATTTTTATTGATTTATTATGAGTACCGCTTATATATGTAATAAAAAATAGAATAAAGTATCTGTTTATTGTTAGTCCCTTTTAAGTTAATTAAATTTTGTGCACAAAATATTTTTGTTTTTTAATAATTGGAAAAGTAGGGTTAAAAAAACAATTTTTATAATAGGTAGGTACCTCTGTAATTCATTTTATTAAATAGTTGGGTTAGATCTGGAAAACAAAACAAAGACAAATGTTATAATAACAGTTTAGAATAAAGCGATACTTATGTAATAACTGATAAGTTAATAATTACCGTTTTAAAATATTGCCAAGGTTTTCTAATACACAATATTTTGAATGATAAACTCAAACATTTTGGCTTTTAAAACTTAATTTCGATGAATTTTGTCAGATAGAAATAAAACAACGTTAAGCAATTTTTTAGAGACGTTGTGTTATTGTACTCATTTGGTTAAATAACAATTAATAATGGATAATGGGGTGATTATAATAATAATAATTTAGTTTCCAACAATTTTCCTTTCAAATAATTTAAAAATCAAATAATTATGTGACAGGTACCTAGTTAACTAAAACTAATATTCATTAACTACAGATAAATAAAACCCAACAATTTTCCTACCACACAATTTACAAATTAAATTATTTATGAGACGTGATAATAAGTAAATCTAATATACATTCACTTGAGATGTTGTTGGGAATGGGGTGTTAATACACTGCAACCTAAAATATCTATTGTGCCCCCTTCTGTCGCTAATGCACCAAGGAAATGTCTCAATGCCTATAACGACCCTTCCAATCCTATCTTCTCAAGGAAGTGTAGGATTTGGAGTGGCTTCGTCTTAGGTAAATCTCTCTCTCTTTTCTATTTGATATCCTCCTACTAGGTATGGTGCCCTTGGATTCTGGAGTACTACACATTCAGTTAGAATGTGAATGGAGGTTTCGTCCTCCTTCTCACAGAATCTGCACTCACTATCCTCTACTACTCTCAGTTTACTAAGGTGTCCTTTTAGTCGATAATGCCCGGTAAGGAACCCTGTTACAATACGAAGCCTGTTCTTGCTCAGGCAGATGTAGGCTGTGATTTATGCCTTATTTATACACTACTCAATAAAACAACACCTTGTTGTAAGCTTTTATTCTCTAGTATTCTGATAAACACAGTAATTCAGTAATGGTTATAATACAAGACAAAACTCAAAATGAAATACGAACTTGTAATGCGAGACAATGCGCATCTGACTCTTATTAAGTACTCGTGGCGGCATCTACGTACGATCTATAATCCTACGGGGTCACAGACTACAGATCCCAGCTAGCACATAACGTTGCCAAGCCTTTCGGCGATGTTGCATTAAGGGAACGTAATAACATTACTGTACAACGTAAATGCAACGTTCATGAGAAGTTGTTGAGGGAAATCAAAACCTCGCAAAACTTCTATTTGTTATTTACCTAGTTAACCTACCGTAAACATTACAAATCTGAATTCAGAACGTTTAGTTTTATGTCAATTGTCACTTGTCAGTTTTTCTTGTCAATTGTCTTTTTTAATGGTTTATTTTTCGACATCCAGAATTTATTTTATAAATAATTATTATTTATACATTCGAATAGATTTGGTAAGGGTCCTCTATAAAATAGATAAATATTTTCTAAACCATTGTCTTTGTTTCAGATTACAATGCCTGATGTAAATTTATTATTTCATTCATTAAGTATCTTTAGCAGTCGATGCCGATGACACCAAATAAAAAAAAACTACAATAAATACAAAGAATTGCAGATCAATCGTTGTAAACCAGAAGATAAACATTTAACCGAATGTCCGGCAACATTTTACACCAAATACTTATAAAAGGTAATTATACTTTATCGAACTAAAAATACATTTTAAAAATATTATTTTTTAGGTTTCCTTCGACCTTCTAGGAATTTTAGAAGCAAAAGTAAATACTACAGAAGTGTAAAGAAGAATATAACACCTGAAGTTTTATAAAAAGTGAATCTATAGGTACATGATATGTCAGGTATATCAGAATTCAAGCAGTTCATTCTCTTCAACAGGCTCTCCATCAGTTCAAGTGAAAACCCAGCAGAAAAGTTGAGAGAAATCATAGATGATACTCTCGAGTATAATAGAATATCTTGCTAAAAAACACCAGTTGTTTTTTATAAAATCTACATATCAATGGCTCAATCAAATACTGCCACAACTAAAATACTATTATTTCGAGAAATTTCATTTTGAAATTTTGTAAGTCTCTATTATCATTATTTTGTTTTTGACATACTCTTTATATTTTATTTAAAAGCTTCGATATTTTGCTGTTAAATAAAATGATTACGATTATAAAAGTGAGTTGTTGCATAGTTGTAAAAAATTTGGGTGTTTTTGAAGAAAATAACTCGAATTGAGGCAGTTTTAGACACAGTTTGTGGCTACATTTTAAATGATTTATCTTTAAGGATATTTTTGTTTGTGGTGGTATTTAAAGTAAAACCGTAATGATATTTTGCATCCATTGAACCAAAAATGTAATTGCTTTGTTTTTTGACTTGTGGCGTTTTTTGATTGAGCCATCGATATATCTACTTTGGAAATCAAGCATAAAATTTGTAAAATTCAAACAAATTTCAATACACTAACATTGGTTGTTTTATTTAAAGCAACAAAGTAAGGCATATTTTTTAATTTCTATATAATTTCTTTTAATTAATAATAGGTAAACAAGTTATCAATTTCTTTTTTATTCAATGTATTGAGAAGTAAAATCTTTTTATATAAAAATATAATTTATTCTCTTCTAATAAATTGTCATATTTAGGTTACATTATAGCACTTTATAAATATCTATGCAAAAAAAGTTAAAAGGCTTGATTTAAAAAAGATATATCTCTGCGTCTTAGGTAAGAAATCAGCGAACTTAGCTATCCTCTAGTAATCTAATATAATAATATATGTACCTAGTCATTGTTGTATTCGTTTATTATTTTTCACCAATCTAGCTTTATCATCATTCACCATTTAAGGTTTTAGTGAACCTTTGCAATATTGGTACCTTATTATACTATTTAGCTAATTTTGTCCAATCGTTCAGTGCTTTCTAGGTAGCTTCTTCTATCCCACATGTGTACTTGTGTTTGTGATATAAGATGTGTTCTTTTATTCAATAATTGTTCTATCAGTGATTGATGTAATTTATCTATTCTGCAGTCGTTTTATATTTGAACTCTTATATTTTAGGTTAACTTAAATGATTGATTATTCTCACCATTCGTCTATCACATATCCATCGGCTTTTAAAGCCGATGGATGCCTTGGCTCATTGGTGAACTCACCGCTGGAAAAAAGAATGATTGACACATACAATCGTCTTTCCATCACTTAATTTACGAACGGTTTGCTGCAAGCGCTGGATACAGCACTGAATAAAAGAACACGCCTACACCTACCTCTACTTTTGTGCTATTGGTACTTGATTTCAAGAACATTTTAATAATAAATTTATATAAATATTTTGCTTTATTTGAAATTTTCATGTCTCGATTGAGATTTTACTATAGCCTCTCTGTATTACATTACACAATGTGTGTCCATGGATGGACTTAATTATACTTGTAAAAATATTTATTTTAAATTAAAGAAAAAGTTATTTTTCATAATTTCTCAATGTGAATCGAATTTATTTAACAAGCAATAAATTATGAAGAATTACTTTTTTAATTTAAAATAAATATTTTCACAAGTATAGTTAAGCCCATCCGTGGACACACTGTATAATGCTGTAGATCTAATTCACATTATAACATCAATAGAACGTTTCAGAGCAACTTTCGGGGTAAGTACCGTAAAAGTGCTAGTGTGATGTTTTCCGAACTTCACTTTATAACTTCTACGAGATGTGCTATAAAAGTCTTGCAGTTGCGGACATTCGGTAGTTGCAGGGATAATAGGGTTACATTTACAGTACAGAGCTTAAAGAGCCTAAAATTGCAGCTTATTAACGTAGATGGGATGTTTTTGTGCTAGCTGGGATGACTGTGATATTAGGAGAAACACTTATATGAAGCTGAAACATAGATGGCGTTACGGGTACTAACATTACTATTTATAAATATGTATACAGATCTCACACAGGCTTCCGATGTTTTCTGGTTATATTCATCATTTACCCAGAAGTATCTTAACCTGTCTTAGCCGTAAGAGATTGATCCAATTATCGGTTCTTCTACTGCCCAATTCTTTTTTAATCTCGTCGTGGACGTTTGAACGAGAAAAGTAAGTAAATGTGACCATCGCCTTTCAAGGGGATGCTTTAGATGTTCTTCAGACTGTACCTGTGGAAAAAACGGATGACTTTGAAAGACTTGAAGGATCGTAAGCAGAATCGAGACAAGTCTCCAAGAATACGAATTAGATATTTCCAGGATGATGCGATACTGGCAACCATTTTCCTACTACACAATTTACAAATTAAATTCATTATGTGACGTGTAACTATAATAAGTAAATATAATATACATTCACTTGAGATAAATGAAACCTTTTTTAATTTAGACAATAAGAAAACATATCATAATAATTACATATATTATTGTGTTATTAACGCCCGCATGCACCGTACACGTTTAATCCACATCAAGCGTTTAATCGCGTTTAGTACCATTTTTAGCTACGGTACTAAACGCGATTAAACCCTTGATCTGGATTAAACGTGTACGGTGCATACGGGCGTAAAATAACATGAAATTAAAAAATTACAAAATTTATTGGTTCCCCTACTACTACTTAGAATATTCAAATTAATTAGACATAGACAAAAAATCATTTTTATTATTTATAGTTTTTGTTCAAATACTCACTTAGTTTCAGATGTAGAAGGTTTAGAATGTGACATAGTTTCCAGTTGAGGAACAGCTTCAGGATGTGAGTAAAATAAGGGCATTACTCCTTTCATTAAAAACATTTTTCCTCCTGGAGACTTAGCAAAGGCAGAATCCTCAAAATGTCTTGAACAAATTCTACTGAATACACTCTTCATCCTCACGTATACCCAAACTCTTCATCCACATATATCTAGTTTGAGGATCTTTTGGAAATCTAAATAGGTATAAATAGTGTTTTCTTATTCATATAGGTAGGTAGGATTTCATATGTAATACAGAATGCAACATAGTATACTTTAAAATAACTATGGTGTTTTAACAATATATTTTGTCATTAAAATAAAGCAATAATAAGATTTTATAACTAAAGTGAATGCCACTAGAGCCTTCTTAAATGTACAGTGTGCATAACAATACAAATTTAATTTAAAGATAGCCTATTGATAAATTCAAAGTTATTAAACACAGGCACAATAAAATAATTCGAAATTCGACGTTGAATGTTATTTTAAACTTTAAAATAAATTGTTGTTTAAACCTTATTTTGAATTATGATACCCCTCAAAAAAGTGTGATGCAGCGGTAATGATTTTTATTTACTTACCTATGAAACGTTATCGAACTGAACTTGAGATACTTTCTCGAGCACACAATACAATTCACTGGCATTTTTAAGCAATTAAATGCACCAAAATAACTTAAACCACAAAAATGTTTCAATTAAAGTACGAAATAAACTCAAAATGAACCACAAAATAACAATAAAATAACTAACCTAACTAACGTATTCCTGTCAATTTTTTGCTAACCAATCAGCTGTGTAACCAAAATAGCGAATATCCAATCAAGTCGTGTAACCACTGCTATATAGTGAGGGAAGATGCTGGTTACAAATATCTATTATTTATTTATTTATCTGAGCTCCAGTCATGCTTGTGTAGACGCGGTATCCGGTTGACAACTGGAGTGCGTTTAGAAACCTCGCACGGCACGTCTCACCACATACATTAGAATAGGGTCCAGACGCGCCGTGCGTGGTTTCTAAAGTTTAGAAACCTCGCACGGCACGTCTCACCACATACATTAGAATAGGGTCCAGACGCGCCGTGCGTGGTTTCTAAACGCACTCCTGCTCCCATGACTGCTCCTGAACGCATGACAGATGACAGTACTTGGCGCGCCACTTTTTAAACCGAATATTAATTCGAGAGACGCTAAAATGGTGGTTTCCACCTTATCGAGACTGAGGCCTACAAGGGCAAACTCGTAGCGCAACAAAAACGAGAAATGATTTATTATGGAACGAAAGACCGAAAGCTGATAGTAGCATTAGGACGTTGAATTTTTTGTTTTGTGAAGCATTGGCATTACTTAGGTTAAACCATGTGATGATTTTCACAAGTCTTGATTTTTAAAACCATTCAATATCGCCTTTTGATTAGGGTTTAAAAACCTGTTCGAGAAATGTATCCAATAATAATTGGCCCCTTTACCTCTTAAGGCCTGTTCATGTAAAATATTTGGGCTCCTTACTTCGCCTATTTATATTCTATTTATAAAGGACAGAAGGATGAGTATTGCAACTATGTTAAAAGAAATAAATTGGCTTTGAGTTCAGAATTATGTTCAGTACATGACTGATATTTATTTAAAATAAAAATGACATAAATCCATCGCATCAGATCTATTAGAAAAAATTCAATATAATTCACAATATCACAACTAAAATACAAGAAGCCAATCTGATTTTCATGTACCATCACTAAAAGTTCCCAAAATACAATTTTTATTAAAGGTTTAAAAAATTTAATAGACTGCTACAGAAATTAAAAAAAAAAACAACAATAAATGTATTCAAAAGTAACCTCAAACAATACTTAATAAATAAACAGAATGGATATACTTTCTTGTGATAATACCCTTTAAACCTGCCCTTCTCAAGTATTTCCCTAAATGTATTGTTTTACCTCGTTCTACTACTTACTATGTTTAAATTATTAATAGTTTTACGACGATAGGTTATAGCAACTTTTAGCCACAAAACTATTTTTGTGTTAAAGTAGATCCATAGAGAGCAATGTAATTTACAGAGGCCTTCTTTCAACATACAAATAAATGACAACTTTACCTCGGTATCATAATTGATCAAAATTTGAAATTGGTTGATCACATTACGTCATTAAAATCCCAAGGTAAGAAGATTCATTTTTAAATTTTATGAATTGAGAAAATTTATGACTAGGATTTACTAATTATTATTTACAATTCGCTGGTTGAATATGTAATCCAAAACTATATAATTAAAATTATCTACAAAAAACCAGCATTAAGCTCGAACTGAGCGTGAACTGAACGCGAACTGAACGTAGTTAATAAATCCAGTTTTATATCTTAACTCTCTTTTATATAATAAATCTGATGTGTCCAACACATGACTTTCCTATCTAGTTATTATAAGCTTTTTCCGGTTATTTTGTACAACCTATTGCAGCACCTCTATAAATATTTCGAGGATAAACTAAATATATACATTTTCCACATACTCGAAACATTTTTCTATAGATAATCATTGAAAACGAAAATACCGAAAAATTTAAATTTAGCACGTTTCCTACAATTTTTCCATTACGGTCCATTTTAGAAAAATCATGTATTAACAAAAATTATAGAGATCGATATCGCAAACAACTTTTAGTTCAACAATTTTCATAAAAATCAGAATTTTGCACATTTTGTCAAATTTCTCGAATACGGACCATTTCAGGAAATTTTGACTTCAAGACAAAAATTATAGATAATAATATTAGAAGTAACTTTTATTTGAACAATTTTTTTCTCCAAACATAAATAACAGATATATTCCATAAAATATAAAAACGGCCTCCCATAAGTACCCCCCCCCCCCCCCAGATGTTCAGACTTTGTCCAAAATCATTTCACGTCAGGCCGAAATAAAAGTTAAGTTTAAAATTTAATGTTATTTTCATTATCCGTTTTTGAGTTTTCTTCAAATTTAGAAATTTACACATTTTCTCAAATATCTCTATTACGGTCTATTTTAGAGAAATTATGTATGGGATAAAAAGTATAGAGAATTATATTACAAACACCTTTTATTTAAACAATTTTTATAAAAAAATATTTTTTTACATTTTGTCAAATTTCTCGAATACTGACCATTTTAGGAAAATTTTGTATTGAACAAAAATTATAGATAATAGTATAAGAAGTTACTTTTATTTGAAGAATTTTCTTCCCTAAACGTAAATAACAGGTATATTCCATAAAATATAAAAATGACCACCTATGAAGTACCCCCCCCCCCAGATGTTTTGACTCTACCCAAAATCTATTCAGTTCATTGGACGCTGGAACAAAGCTTAAGTGGTGTTTTTCTGTGTATCGGTTCATGAGTAATGGTGGACACACACACACCACACACACACCACACACACACACACACACACACACACACACACACACACACACACACACACACACACACACACACACACACAAGCGCACGCACGCACGCACGCACGCACGCACGCACGCACACACACACACACACACACACACACACACACACACACACACACACACACACACACATACATACACACACACACACACACACACACACACAAAACACACACACACACACAAACACACACACACAAACACACACACACACACACAAACACACACACACACACACAAACACACACACACACAAACACACACACACACATCATCGCGAAAATAGTCAAAACGGATTCAGGGGACCTCAAAACGTAAAAAGCCGTCGAAAACTCGAGGTCGAAAAAAATCATGTCTCCTATACTTTCCTTATACTGTATACAGATAGGAAAGTAAAAAGTGCTTTGTATAAGAACATTATATTATTTGTCTTGCTGTACCTTTATTTATGGAAAGTCTGAATTGAGATACACTACGAATTATTTGCAATACATATCAAAAGAAGCATACATTTTAAATAATTTGACATTCAAGAGCCATTCACACATCACAGTTGACATCTTGATACTTGATAGGCACAGCCAAGCATTATTCTGCTTTTTGCCAAATAAAATAGCCGGTTAATTATTCTATGGGGTTCCAACAGAGAGCCAGTAAATTTGATGGAGGTGTTTTTGTCACTAGGTGCGAAATAGTAGTACGCTTAAGTTAGCACCACCATAAAAAAGTCTTTTTTAAGAAACTGCTTATATATTTTTTCATAAATTGGCAGGCTTGGCGACTAATTTCGAATAAAAATAGCCTTCAAAATTGCTATGGTTGAAAGTATGAAGGTCGCAAGGTCGTAACCCGCCTTAGAAATTTCACCTATACTATCAACAGCTGTATGTTTGACAGGTCGTTAGAGAAAGTTTGCAATTTATGGAATGTTGAGAATGTTAGGAATGTTGAGAATGTTAGGAATGTTGACGTGAGAAATAATTGGAATTCCTAAAATTGTTACATAAGAATTACATAGGCGGATTTTAAGAAAATTGATATTAAAGTAGTTAGGATGAACCGAAAATTCTGAAAATCAATAAGGTTCTAATTTAGAAGTAATTATTCGAGAAAATCAAAACCGTAAGTCAATTAGAACTTTCATTCTAGAGTTATTGTGCCGGCATACATACACACAGACGAAATTTTTTTTGCGTTTTCGTACTCAGAATGATCGGAAACGGAGATTTAAAAAATAGGGATAAGAAAATTTTTTTCGTCTGCATGAATGCAATACTGAGGCCCCATAAGAAGGGCCTCAGTAATGTCGATCGTATTTTTAAAAATTATAAAAATTACATTTACATTAGGCATGTATGATGTGTATTAATGGTTCTAATAAATTAACAAATAATTAACAATTTGGTGTATATCTGCTGGCGCAAAGAAATAGGACCTTAAATTGCGAAAAACGTGCAGGAATAACACTAAGTATGAATATAAGAAAGCAAAATTAAGTTTTAGTTAGTTTTAAATTTAAGGAATAATTTGTAATTATCTCTTTTAGGACCGATTCCACCGTTGTGTTAAACGAAGTTTAAAATGACATTTTTACATTAACAATGTCATTTTAATCTACGTTTAACACAACGGTGGAATCGGTCCTTAGTCATATAAATAGTGCAATGTGACATTTATTAAACGTGAAAATGACGTCGTATTTGGTTTGTCTAATTGACGTTCTGGCTAATACGTCAAAATGTCGTCATTTTAAGGTCATGTGACGTCAATGACATTAAATGATCAGAAATTGACGTTCAAATGACGTCAGCTGGTTACCTGGGCGATGATTCAATGGAGCGCCTGATTTTGAACTAGAACCTATAGTCCAGGATCCGTAAGTAAGGTCATCTGTTTAATGGATAAAAGTTTTTTTTATTAGATAAAATATGTTTTTAAATATACCGCAAATGGGTTGCCTAAAAAAAGTCGGTCACGGCCATTTTTTGCTTTCCTTTCTGTGTCTATGATGTCATTCTCTATTATTTTGTCCCTATACATGATTTCCCTAAAATGGACCTAATTCGAGATATTTAAGGAAAAGTACAAATTTCGAATTTTGAAGACAACTCAAAAACGGATAAAGAAAAAACACCAAATTTTAAACTTAAACTTTAATCTAGCCTGCGGTGAGCTGATTAATGTTTGGGTATAGTCGAAGCATCTGGAGAATACTTTACAGGTTGTCGTTTTTTTTTTATTTTAAGAAAATAAATACTCTGGACAGTATTTTCTTAGGCAACCCTTTTTAATTTTATTTAATAAAAAGAAACTTTCATCTTTAAACAGATGGGTGAAGGTCGACCTTATTTCGGATCTTAGACTACTGTAATGGTAGAATAAATTAAAGAGACAATATGTATTTTTTCCTACTTCCTTTAACAATAAAGTAACTTTAACCAAACAGTGCTAAAATTACCGAGGCCCTTTTTATGGGTTACTGAGGCCCTTCCTATGGGGCCTCAGTATTGCATTCGTGCAGACGAAAAAATTTTCTGACCCCCATTTTTTAAAAGTTTTTTTCATGTTTCTGATCATTCTGAGTCCGAAAATCCAAAAAAAATATTTTCGTCTGGTCGTCTGTATGTATGTATGTCGGCACGATAACTCTAGAAAGAAAGTTCTGATTGACTTGCGGTTTTGATTTTCTTGAATAATTACTTCTAACTTAGAACCCTATTGATTTTCAGACCTTTCGTTCATCCTAACTACTTTAATAACAATTTTCTTAAAATCCGTCTGTACATTCCTTATGTGACAATTTTAGGAATTTCAATTATTTCTAAGTTCAAAATTCCTAACATTCTTTACATTCCATATATTGCAAACATTCTCTAACGACCTGTCAAACAGCTGTTTATAGTAAAGGTGAAATTTCTAAGGCGGGTTGCGACCTTCATACTTGCAACCATATAGCCATTTTGGAGGCTATTTTCATTCGAAATTAGTCGCCAAGCCTGCCAATTTATGAAAAATATATAAGCAGTTTCTTAAAAATGACTTTTTTATAGTGGTGCTAACTTAAGCGTACTACTATTTCGCCCCTAGCCACAAAAACACCTCCATCAAATTTACTGGTTTAGGCATTCCAAACAAAATGGCTACCAGTGGGTTTTGACAGGTTAGGATATGGCAAAATTATGGCAACCCTGTAGGCCTGGTAATTTGATAAGGTCAGTGAAATAGATAGTTACATAGATTGATCATCCATATTTTTCCAAATAAACATATACTTATGCCTTGAAGTAAAAATGTAGGTAATTATTTTTTTTTACTATATTCAAAGACTAAATATTGGTTTGTAAACACATTCTTGCAAAATCAATTTTGATTAATGAGCATTTGCGAGGCAATATGGCCGCACGTAAACGACCCGCTTTGAGCAATCTATAAAACTATTATTATTTACCCTGTCAATGACACCAGGCTCATAGGGTTTGCCACATCTAAATGTCATTTCCCACTTGTCAGGAGTTTGACAGGTCGTTGGAATGCCTAATAATTAGGCATTCCAAACTGAATGGCTACCAGTGGGTTTTTTACGGGTTATGATATGGCAAAATTATGGCAACCCTGTAGGCCTGGTGATTTGACAAGGTCAATGAAATAGATAGTTACATAGATTGATTATCCATATTTTTCAAAATAAACCTAAGCGTATGCCTTGAACTAAAAATGTAAGCAATTATTTTTTTTTAAATATCTAAAGGCTAAAAATTGGTTTTAAAACACATTTTTGCTAAACCGATTCAAATTAATAAATATTTGCCAGGCAATATGGCCGCTCGTAAACGACCAGCTTTGAGCAATCTATATAACTATATATGTATCATTGACCCTGTTAATGACAACATGACAACAGGGTTGCCATATCTAAACTGTCATTACCCACTGGTAGCCATTTGGACAGGTCGTTGGATTGCTTAATTAGGCATTCCAACGACCTGTCAAACAATAGGTGCCAGTGGGAAATTCTTGTATATTTAAGGGGGTAGCGACATAGTCTTGCAACTTGGACGCTATTTTTATTCGAAGTAGTACTCGCCAAGCCTGCCAATTTATGAAGAAATGTATAGGTGGGTTTTTTAAATATTATTTTTATTGTGTTTGACATAAAATATTTAAATGTAATCGATTATTCATGATTTTACGTAAAGTAGATAGAATACACCATATGTCGCCACCCTTAGATATACCAAACCTGCCCACTGGTAATTCATTTGTTTGGAATGCCTAATTAGGCATTCCAACGACCTGTCAAACAATAGGTTCCAGTGGGAAATTCTTGTATATTTAAGGAGGTAGCGACATAGTCTTGCAACTTGGACGCTATTTTTATTCGAAGTAGTACTCGCCAAGCCTGCCAATTTATGGAGAAATGTATAGGTGGGTTTTTTAAATATTATTTTTATTGTGTTTGACATAAAATATTTAAATGTAATCCATTATTCATGATTTTACGTAAAGTAGATAGAATACACCATATGTCGCCACCCTTAGATATACCAAACCTGCCCACTGGTAATTCATTTGTTTGGAATGCCTAATTAACCGGCCATTTTATTTGGCAAAAATCAAAATAATGCTTAGCTGTGCCTGTCAAGTATCAAGATGTCAACTGTGATGTGTGAATGGCTCTTAAATGTCAAATTATATTTAAAAATGTATAGTTCTTTTGATATTTATTGCAAATAATAAATATCTCAATTCAGGCTGTCCATAAATAAAAGTACAGCAAGACAGATAATATAATGTTCTTTTACAAAGCACTTTTTTATTATATAAAAGAGAAGTAGGTTATCTTGCATATTTCAAATTTGGATCAATTATGATACCGAGGTATTTTGTTGTGTTTTTCATTTTAATTATAAAGTTGTCATTTATTTGTATGTTGAAAGAAGGCCTTTATAAATTACATTGCTCTCTATGGATCTACTTTTACACAAAAGTAGTTTTGTGGCTATAAGTTGCTATAAACTATCGTCGCAAAACTATTAATAATTTAAACATAGTAAGTAGTATTAATATAACATTAAGTAATTTTTTTAAAATAAAGTACATGATCTTAAAACAAATAATCTATAATAAATGCGGATAGAACGAGGGGTAAAATAACAATAAATTTAGGGAAATACCTAAAAAGGGCAGGTTTAAAGAGTATTATCACAAGAAAGTATATCCGTTCTGTTTATTTATCAAGTATTGTTTGAGGTTACTTTTGAATACATTTATTGTTTTTTTTTTTTTTAATTTCTGTAGGCAGTCTATTAAATTTTTTAAACCTTTAATAAAAATTGTATTTTGGGAACTTTTAGTGATGGCTTGCCGTACCTACATGAAAGTTAGATTATTGGTTTCTTGTATTATAGTTGTGATATTGCGAATTATATTGAATTTTTTCTAATAGATCTGATGCGATGGTACTATGTCATTTTTATTTTATAAATAAATATCAGTCATGTACTGAACATAATTCTGAACTGAAAGCCAATTTATTTCTTTTAATATAGTTGCAATACTCATCCTTCTGTCCTTTATTAATAGAATATAAATAGGCAAAGTAAGGAGCCCAAATATTTTACATGAGCAGGCTTAAGAGGTAAAGGGACCAATTATTATTGGATAAATTGCTCGAGCAAGTTTTTAAACCCTAATCAAAAGGCGATATAGAATGGTTTTAAAAATCAAGACTGGTGAAAATCATCACATGGTTTAACCTAAGTAATGCCAATGCTTCACAAACCAAAAACTTCAACGTGCTAATACTACTATCGGCTTTTGGTATTTCGTTCCAAGTTAAATCATTTCTCGTTTTTGTTACGCTACGAGTTTACCATTGTGGGCCTCAGTCTCGATAAGGTGGGAACCACCATTTTAGCGTCTCTTGAATTTATTTTATAGAAAGGAGCCGACCCACAAAAACCAAAATATTAATGTGAAATATCTTTTTTTTTAATTTATAAGAGTAGGCATTAGGCAGCGGTTTAGCCGCCGATGTTCAGCAGCAGAACGTATATGCTGTAGACAAATTATATAATCTCTTACGAGTAATTCGTTAACTCGCTACATTGAGCTAAAGATCGGTTGAAACGCCTATCATTTCAATTTACTACGCAAATATCTGTGGCTCATTTTCGGCGGCTGAACATCTGCCTAATGTGGTGCTACCCTAAGAATTCATATTAGGCATTCCAAACAAATTAATTGCCAGTGGGAAGATTTGGTATATCTAAGGGTTGCGACATACGATGCATTCTATCTACTATACGTAAAATCATAAATAATGGATTTCATTTAGATATTTTATGTCAAACACAATAAAAATAATATTTTAAAACCCCGCTTATGCATTTCTTCATAAATTGGCAGACTTGGCGACTACTATGTCGAACAAAAATAACGTGCAAGATGCAAGACTATGTGGCTACCTCTTTAGATATACGAGCCGTTCCCATTGGCGCGTTTTATTGTATGGATTTTTATTTGTAGCTAATAATATGTAGTAAGTAGTAAAAGTAAATAATTTAACATATAAAGCACACAGCACATATTTTATTAAAAATAAAATTATTACAGAGGCTCACGGTGCCGGTTATAAAATTCCATAGGCGGTAGGCGTACGGTATTTTGTCGCGGTACTTTTCTATCGTGGTATCATCTTTTGGAACGGTATCGTAAAGGAACGATATTTCCCACCACTAGTTTGGAGTAAGTGGTGTGTGGAGATAGCTATTTGTGTATTAAGAGCGAAAAGTGAGACTTAAGACAAAAAGTTGCCGCGTGACGTGTAGCCGAGCGCGGCAATTTGTCAAAAGCGGAAACGAACTTTTTGCTCAAAATGCACACAAAATTTTTTCTATAAACACATTATTTTAAGAAATAGATATAAAAACTGAAAATTGGTCATAAGTAGTATCAATCGAAAAAAAAATCCTCTAAACATTTACAGGGGTGGTACAGTAAGTTGCATAAAATAACTAGAAAAACCCTAGAAGAACTAGACAGGAAAGTCATATGTTGGAAATATAAAATTGTTTGTTATTTATTTGATTTTTATAATAATTGTATTGTGATTGCTTATTTACCAAAATTAATAATTACATTTTTCCATGGATGACTTCTGAAATCTTAATAAATATGAAAAAGAGTTTTTTTTTTAATCCATGAATAACAATTGTTGATAGTAGGACAGTTAAATTCATTTTAGTTTAAATTAATTTGGTTTTTGTTATTAATTTTTCGGTTTTTAATTATCTTCTTGCAAACAATATTTAATTTATATTAGATAAAGTATACGAAAATTTAGATATCTACAAGTAGAATTTTGGCATGTACCTAATATTTCAAAATAAATGGTATAATTTTTAAATTCACTGATATTATCAGAAAATTTATACTATATTGTCTAGTGATTTTCCTAATGCTTGAATTATTATCAATTTACAAGTATTATGTTTTAGGTATGAAAATACTTACATATGCCGTCAAAACAAAAAAAGGTGCAATAATTAGAAGGCTCTGCATTTTGCAAATTCTAAATTCTTTTATCAAGACTAAATAATTTTTTTATAATATATACTTATTTAAATAATTAATTTTTGTTTTTATTAAGTATCTATCATAATGATAACCTTTTTAAAAATAAATGATGTTATTGAATAAAATACGCTGTTGCTAGGTACACGCTGAAGTGTGTACAAATCAAAAAATTATATACACGCGAAACGTCATATTGCTGTGGTGGGAGGTGTTTGTGTGAATGCGTCTTTTTTGTTTTCATTTACGCCGTGACTAGCACAGTAGTATTTTATAAACCTAGAATAATAATAATAATACCGTGACAACAAGAAAACGAAGGAGTGACTTCTCGTAGGGTGGCGGCTTAGCCGCCACAAAAAAAATTTCAATACATACCTAGCTACGACCGGCGTAAACACCAACGGCCTGCAAACAGCTCACCTACTCTGGCAAGACATTTCGCGTGTATATAAATTTTTGAATTGCGTACAAGTTAGCCTGTACCTAGATACTGTGAATAACATAACACATATAAAACTTATAGGTGTATATGAAAATAATCTTTTCCTACGACCACTTAGGAAAGTGACACCTATCACACTATATAGTCCTATGGAAAGTGTCCTATATCACACGCGTATGACTAAGAATTTACTTTCCACCCAAGTGAGAATATGTTACTTTCCGCAGTAGTTGTCAAAAAATGTCAAACGCCTAATTTCTATTTTGATCTATGTAATGTCCATATTAATACTAAAATCGATATGATTGTTAAATTATTGAAATTGTTTTAAATTAGATCCTAGATATTTATCTTTAACAATTATTATTAAAATAATTTTAAAATAACTAAGATTATGTTTGCTCTTTAATTTGGGTAAATACATAACCGATTAGATCATTCAATTGACGTAAGGCCCATTAGCTCAGTTGGTTTAGACGTCGAACTTATCAACTTTGCCATTTTTTGACCGCGTTCAATCTATGGTTCAAATCCTGGCGGAGCCGAATTTTTTTTTTGTTTTTTTTTTATTTTTTATTAGTTTTTTTTGTTTAGAAAATATGAAAATTGAATAAATACGATTATTGTTGATTATTTTTTTAAATACATTTTAATTAATATAGTAATAATAACCTTGGTTTTACATTTTTTTGATATTATTTTGTAAGCTAATTTCTATTTTGATCTATGTAATATCCATATTAATACTAAAATCGATATGATTGTTAAATTATTGAAATTGTTGTAAATTAAATCCTAGATATTTATCTTTAACAATTATTATTAAAATAATTTTAAAATAATGTTTGCTCTTTATTTTGGTTAAATACATAACCGATTAGATCATTCAATTGACACAAGGGCTGTTAGCTCAGCTGGTTAGGACGTCGAACTTATCAATTTTGCCATTTTTCGACCGCGTTCAATCTATGGTTCAAATCCTGCCGGGGCAGAATTTTTTTTTGTTTTTTTTTATTTTTTTTTATTTTTTTTTTATTTTTTTTAGTTTTTTTTGTTTAGAAAATATGAAAATTGAATAAATACGATTATTGTTGATTATTTTTTTAAATACATTTTAATTATTATAGTAATAATAACCTTGGTTTTACATTTTTTTGATGACATTATTTTGTGGTCGTAGGAAAAATATTGTACATCACTTGTGTGAAAAGTGATTTTCCACACTCGTAATGTAATATACTAGTTCTCTTAGTGACAAAAATAAAATTTTAGGTTCTGGCTAAAATTTTTGGATTTATTCACATAATAAAAAACAATACAAGTTCACTTATTTTTCCAATCATAAATATTTTACATTTACTAAAGTAGACCATAAAGTTTATAGAAAGTAACAATCTGACTTATCTCAGATAACGGAAAGGGAGTCTGGCTGAAAATTTTCTGATTAAGAAATTGATTGATTTTGCGGATCCGTAATCCTTATTTTTCCAGGCTTGAAATTTAGCAGATAAATTGACACAATCATAAACTGTAATTGAAAATAAGTATGGCTGATTTACGAAATTGGTAAATGAATATGAAAGCATCTTCAAAATCGGAAAACTAGAAATTTTTTGCTATTCTTCTGGGTTTGAAAATTTGTCACATGCTATCACCCAGACAACACACCAAATCCCAGAGATATCCACAGAATATCTTTTGTGGATATCCAATATATCCACAGGATATCAGAAATATTCCGTGGATCTAATATGGATATCCAAATGTCCGTCTATATCCAGAATATAGAAGATATCCTATGGATATTCAGCAAAATATCTAATGAGTATCTTCCAGACAATACAAGAAATCCCAGAGATATCCACAGAATATATTTTGTGGATATCCAATATGGATATAGAATTCAGATATTCAGCAAAGTATTTTATAGGTATCTTTAGTAGAGGTTCATAAGTAACCAATGATTATTGAATAACCTCGAAAGAAAATAGAGATAAAAAATATTTCCAACAATCTGCCTTTGATTTTGCCCACTATAAGGGCACTAAGGAGAAAGTCATCCTTATTAGGACTCTTCAGCAATAAATGGAAATTCTCGACTCCAGTCTCTAATAGAGTGTGATTGCCAAAAAAATTCGATCGAACTCATTTACGGCGGGTTGAGCATGAGTAGATACGAAAGTGGTATCGCCATCTATACTTAGGAAGCAAAATCAAAAATTACATCTAGTAGATATCCACGATGGTTTGCGTCCGCGCTTAGACTTTGATATATTTATATTTATAGTGGATGTCCATGGGATATAGAATACACCTTAAAAAAATTAATTTTAAATATCTGAACGGTACTATTAGCCACAATGGCGTAATTTTTTAATAATTTGCTATATAATTACTATTATTTATGGACATTTGCATATCTATAAATTACATTTCATGGATATAAAATAGATATCCACCATGGACTGGACATTCAGTGGATATTGGGATGTTCATTAGATATCCAAAGGATTTGGTGTGCTGTCTGGGCATGTGACAAACTATACTATAATTTTATAGAAAATACACGTCTGGCTGACATTTACAATCACGGAAGAATTTGCCAGACTCACAAGCCAGGTGGGATTTGAACCTGGGACTCTTGGATCCAGAGAATCTACCACTGAGCCACCCACCCCTTAAAAAAAATTACCTGCAATTATACTTCAAGGCATAAGCTTATGTTTATTTTTTAAAATATGGATGATCAATCTATGTAACTATCTATTTCATTGACCTTTTCAAATCACCAGCCAGTTGAGAGAATGATCATTTCATGAGAACTGGAAAACCGTTCTCTTAAAAAGTGTGTGAGTGGTATTCTTGAATTGAAGTGAATGATCACTTCGCATGAAAATCGAGAAAATATACTTCTCTTAGTCAAAACCAGTAGATAGAAGAGCATCATTTCGGGAGAACATTGGGAGAACTGTCATTGTCGTGTGCTATCAAAACGTCAATTTTTGTAATTAAAATGAATGTGGACGAAGCTCTTATTTATATTCATATTTTGAATGATCTAGCTAAAGCGGCATCAGAAGATGCCAATCGACCAAATATAATTTTTTTAAAAAAAGAGGATGCTTTTGATTTTAGTGACCGAATATTCATAAAAAATGTTCATCTAAGTTAACCTTTGGCACGGGATTTAATAGAGAATAAAGAGTTATTGCAAGTTCACTTAAGGTCAGTCACTATTAGTGCCGCTCTTATTTTGACATCTGAGCATGCGCAGATCACTAACTTTAATAAAGATTGTGCCTGTTCTTAATAGAGAGATATTGCAAATTTCTATAAAGCCAGCCACTAATAGTGACATAGTAATTAGAGTCAAATAAATTCCATGCTAAAATCAGACTTTTTTCGACACTTTCCAATTTTAAGCATGTTTTCAAACGATGGGAAAATGGATGTCAGCAACAAACAATAAAGCACCCAGATATTGGTAGTGATGCAATTTATACCACATTAAATATGCAGTCGTCATATTAAGGATGGCAAATAATTTGTAATGTCTTAAAAAAAAATGCACCATCACTGTTTGGTACTAACGGTAATATTTTCAAACTTGTTTTTGATTCAGTGTTAAAATAATTGGTTTGTTATTTAAATTTCTTTTTGTTTTCAGTTTTTAAATGATCATTGTTGTAAAGAAAATGTTGGCCCTCCAAAATACCTTGTCAATCGATGAAATATTTGAGCCTCAGCCATCAATATCAAAAATTGATTCAATGCAATTGACATCAAACAAGAAAAGACCCTAAAATCTTCAAGGGTCCAAACGTGTGTAAGTTTAATTTATGCTCAAAAGTTAAATTCATTTATCACAGTGCCCACATGATAAATAAAAATTTGATAACTACAAGTGCTGTATAAATGAATCAAGAAAACAATTATCGGATGAAGAAATGCTCCTCAACCTAACTAGTCGACTCAATAACCATATGGCAAATTTTATCCACACTCAAATTTTCCTGGATAGTAAAAAAGGATGATGCTTCAACTTCAATTTTTTTAAACTTATTTGCCACTCCAAGTCGCAAAACTTTTATAACAGTCTTGAGCACTTATATATGCTGATTTTGTTACAGAAAACATTTTTGATGGGTTTGTTTTATAAATATTTAATTATTTAAATGGTGTGTTAAATGCATATTTTTTAGAGTATTTCCATGTTTAGACAAATTATATGATGCGGCGTTAATTTACTGTAATAAAAAAAATAAAATAATTTGCATTTTATTTCAAGTTTGAAATTAATGCGAAAATATAATGAAATAAAATCAAATAAAGATATAAATTGGCAAAATATTTGACTAATTTCAAATCAAAAAACAGCCAATATGGTTGTTTTATGATTTGAAACTAGTCAAATATTTTTCCAATTTTTTGCTTTATTTGTTTTTCTTCATTACATTTTTGCGCTACTACAAAGTTAAATTTCAAAAAGCCCGCTCGTGGCGGCCATATTGAATTTTAGTACCACTCCAATTTGATAGATGGCAGCACATCGACTCAAAATTTTACCATTGAGTTTCCCATCTATTCACATTAGTAATCTATGATTAAGGACAGGTAATTAAATTATACTCGAAGAATTATAATAAATTATTATAAGTTTGTCATTTTTATAGTGTCCATCATGGATATTTTTTGGACATTCATTGGACTTCTGAATATCCATTGGATAACGGAAAATGGATGTTCAATGGACATCCGTATGAAGTTCATGGACATCCAGCACATTATTTGGACAAAATATGGACGTTCAACGGACGTCGTGTGCTGTCTGGGTAGGCATTTCGACGATCTATAGGGACCGTGCGTCATGACTTTAACGCTAACTGTGACAAAAATGTGAACTTTATGGGGGGTATTTATTAATGTTTTATACGGCATTTATTATTTAATAATTATTAATTAAATAAAGTCGAATTATTTTCGTAATATAATTATCGAAAAAACTTGTTGCATCCGTGGATGTACAAACACATCACTTTGGAAACCTGGATTTCATTCGATAGTAAAGAAATTTTATAAATTTCCACACAACACAACAATTAATGTCTTACACCCAATGATATACATAATTACAAAGATTGCTTATCCATATGTAAATCAGACGACGAAAAGCGTATTTCACTGGGCAAAGTTTTCTTTTTATCTAGCTTGTATCAATTTTGAGCACTTAGTTGTAAAGAAATCATTTACAGAACCGGTTTAGAAATTAGAATCTTTAGTGTTTTCTTGTCATTAAGATTTTTACATATTTAAATGAACATTTTATATAAATATAATTTTACAGATAAAATTAATGGTTTATTCTGTTGATTAAAACTAATGTAGAATGTTTATTATGAAATAAGAATGTCCAATTTGACAAAAATATCATGGCCCTCTTTACAATTTATTAACTATTTCTCATTTATTATTAAAATAAACAAATCATAAATAATACATTGCAATTACTGTCAAAAGAGATTGCAATAAACTTTAAAATATTAAAAATCCAGTGATTTTTTGTAAATTTTTTTAGTGACATTACCATTAAACATTATTCAGAATAATAGATGTGTCCAATTACAACTCTTGCCAAAGTTGTTTATACCTCATCTCAAAGTTGTTTACATTACCTTTTCAAAATTGTATTACATATTGCAATTATGTAATATTATTTCTGAAATGAGAGTAGTCTAATAGTTATTTATGCAACAAGTGCAAGAAGTAAGTGTTTATTGCAGGCACGTCGAGTGCAATAAACACTTTTTGCACGAGTTGCATACAATATTTTTTCTACGTTCATGCAAAAACCAAAAAATGTTTTACAGGACTGCAGTTGTATTATCCAAATCATAGTAGCCGTGATCGTGTACCCTTGTTTGAGGCATTTATTTACGTTTGTGTTCATAATTTGTAATGACATTTTCAATAAAATACATTTTTTTATTAATTTATTTATTAAATTATTGAAAATAATATAAAATATGCAAATGTTTTTAAAACGTAACACAGAAAATGAAAATGGACTAAATATTTGGCGTTGATTTGAATATTTATGTTCGTCATGATCATAAAACGCTGTAGTAAAATGACAGATGAGTGCAATAAAATTTTTATTGCACTATTGCAATAAAGACCCACTTTTTTCACTAAATATAGTTCAATAAAGTTTTGTTTTTTGCATGAACGTAGAAAAATTATTTATATCCATCTGTTATAAAAATTGTTTAGATCTCTTAATATTATTTAACTACATGGAAACTCAACTTTCCAAATACATAATACCATGTCTTGAAGTAAAACTTTAATTATTTTCTTTTTCTAAAGATTAAAATGCTGAAATTTTATTTTTAAAACACATTTGGGCTAGAACGGTTCTATTTATTGAGCACTAGGAAAGGGCCATTGCAACCCGCTTTTCATAATTTTTTATAGAATGGTGAGCAATCTATAATATGTATCATTGGACATCTCATAAACGTCAGTGGATGAATGACATTTCGACTAACATAAAGCTAAAAAGATTTATTATTATTATCAATCTGTTTTATTAATTTACATTTTTTAAATGTTATTGTAATACTTTTAAATTCAGTGTTGCTAAATACCGATATTTTGACATTGGATGATACACTTGTTTAAGGTACAACTTTACAATTTATTGTCACTTAGCCATTTAAATCCTTTTGCTTAAAATGTATATACATGTCCAGATTTTAATAATGTTTCACATTTTACGTCATTTTGACCATGTACACGATTGTTTGGCACGGGCCGGTATCTATTTTTAACTATATTCAATATTTGAAAAAATATCCTTTATTATTTACTTGCAATGTTTACCCCATTTAATTCTAAAATTAAACACTAGAGAGGGCTAACTTCGGCAGTAGTGCTGCCTCTATATTTCACGCACGGTCCTTATCAAACTGCTGACAAGTGGGAACTGACATTTAGATATGGCAACCATAGGTCTTTTCCTTTGCATCGAAAGTGTAGCACTGAGCTACCCCACTTCTGAAAATATCGTTCCATTTATACAAATTGTATGGATGTCGATGCAAAGGAAAAGACCTCATGTGAGCCAGTTGTCATTGACAATGATACATATCTAGTTATATAGATTGCTCAAAGCGGGTCGTTTACGAGCGGTCATATGGCCTCGCAAGTGCTTATTAAGGCCAAGTTCAACTTTGTTTGACATACAACATACAATCACTATTTTTTTTAGGTTAGAAAATTGCATTATCGATTTTTTCATTCGAAGTCACTTTAAATTTCTATCTCTTTAAGTCAACAAATATGTAACATGTTGAATTTATAAAATGTATGTCACTTAATGAATATATGTTGAAAATCAAAGTATGTGATATGGCGGCAACTGACGGCAACACTGTCAGCTACTAGAGTACATACAGGTCTGGTATAAGCCATATGTAATAGGAAAATAAAAATTTTATGTTCTGATTGAGTCAAATAAAATATCAAAATTAAATGTTTCAGTTTTAAGTAAACGACATTTTTAAATGTATACGTCTTCAATCAAAAATAATATAAGCTAATACTCAAGTATATACGAGTGTACTGGACAATAGATAATTTTACCCTTTACTCCAGTTTTTTGTAATGAAACCAGCGGTAAAATAGATATGTGTACCAAGGCTGTGTTTTGGCCGAATTAGACATATGCGTCCGAGTCTAAGCGAGTTCTGGTTAAGTATAAGAGTAATAGGCAAGAAACGGATGTTCAATCAAACTTGACATCCATGGAGATAGATGTCACATAAGCAGGTGTACTGAAGATGAACTTCACAGGACCCAGCATCAGATAGGTATAACACTTGATATTCTGAAAACCATGCATACTAAACTGAATAAGAACGAATGGAACTGTCAGAAGTAGGCTGTATAAAGGCAAAAAATAGACGGAACAGAGCTGAATAGATAGATAAGTAATATTTTAGCCAGGAGAGAGTCGATAAATGTTATAAATATAGTAAATTTATGAATGTATTTTTAATGTATAATTTCAGTTTATTTTCATTTTTGGTATAAAACTATGGCTGATATAATAAAACTCTTAAACGTATATATATTTTCATTCTTTATTACTATACATTATTTAGTTTTCATTTATTCTCTCTGACCTAAGGAAAAGGTTGGAAAACCCTGATCATAATTGTTTACAATGTTGATGTTTCTAATGATACAAAACATTACAGAGGAATGATACTTAGCCGATGAAATCTCATCGAGTTCATGCATGACGTATTATGGTACGGAATATGGCCATCTATGATGCCTATGCAGATTTAAATTTATTTCTGCGCACTGTTTTCGATCAACTGATACCCCAAATGCACCACAATGTGAAGTAGAATCAAATCTGCGTAATCTCATACCATTTTTTTTAAGTATCAAGGATATTCTTGGTGTAGTTAATCATCATGTTTCGAGTCATTGAACCTAAAAAATACCAAATATCAATAAATAGAATTCGGAATTTATTCCAAAAACATTTTTCTTTGGGAATTATATATGATTTCTCGTTAATATACCGACAAACTTTTAAAGGTGGTAGGTGCATCAAAATAAACATTTTTTGCTTAATATAATAAAAATAATTTTATTGCCTAACAGGTTAATTCATTTACAGGACAAAATACATGAAATAAATGTCAAACATAATATTTCGACAGAAAATAATTTTAGCAACTAACAGCAAGAAGAAAAGAGAGAATCCTAAATACAATATAGCTACAAATTAGTACAATTAATGGTCGATATAAATATCCCAATCAAAACAAAATTAATTAAAATTTGAGCACATTAGTGTTATAGGCGAATTTCTTCCCAAGTTAGTTCGAATACTTGCTGTATAAAATGTTTTATGATATCTAATGGCCGTTTGGGGAATATTAAAATTTATTTGATTTATCAAAAATGGTACATCAATAGTGTTATGTAATATTTTATAAAGAAATGTCACTCTGGAAACTACTTTCTATTTTCCAAAGATGGTATGCTAAACCTCGAAAGAAGCAGATATTGTTCAATACCTCGATTATGTCAATCTATTTTAAAAGAAAGGTACTTGAAAAATCGCCGTTAAACATTTTTCAAAGATCTTTTATGAATATTATAAATAAGGTTCCAGGTAAGAGATGCATATTCTAGCTTGGAACGAACTAAAGAAAAGTAAAGGATATCCAAACTTTGAGAGTTTGTAAAAGAACCAGTATTACGAATTAAGAACCCTAAACTTTTCAACGCAGAAGTGCAGAAGCAACGGTATTATCAATATAATCCGAAAAAGTAACTTTTTGTTCGAATAATATGCCTAAATCTTAAATTTGTGCACAAGTCGATAAAGTTAGGTCATTAAATAAATAATCAAACTCCACCTTGTTCATACTTCTAGTATAGGAACATACTTCACATTTAGACACATTCATAAACAGTTTGTTTTCATTACACCAATTTTCAATGATGCCCAGTTGGGTCTGTAAAAAGTGACAGTCTTGAATTGATGAGATTGAGGTAAATATTTTTAAGTCAGCAGAGAACAGCAGGTGATTGCATGTTAAGTTTATTGCCAAGTCATTTATAAATATACTAAATAATAGTGGCCACAGATTGGAACTCCAGATGTTGCTGTGAAGGGTGAAGATGAAAATCCGTTGTAAAAGACATAATTAAAACGATGATTTAGGTAAGATGAAAATACTCTGAGCTGCGACTGATCAAACCCTAAGCTTTCCAACGTCCTTACAAGAATATTATGATCAATTCGATCAAAATCCTTTGAGAAGTCTGTATATTGTAATTTGAGCCATTTCATTATTCAGTCATGCTCTAATACTCCAAGTCCCTCTCTGTATTATTTGGCCTTTGAGGCTCAACTTGTCCGCTTATTATACATAATTGAACCCCTTAAGACCAAACCTATGGGACGACTATGGTGGAGACACTTTCGCGAACATTCCAGGGTCAACGAGATACTATTTCTAGAACGTGATAGCGTTTCTGGTACATACTGGCAATTTTGGTGGGGGAGCATTCTAGGCCACCAATTTTGTATATAAATTGGTGGAGGCGAGCCATCATAATCAGTAGTTATATGGACAGTGCAGATAAATAGTAATTAGTAGATAGACTGGTGAATATAAATAGTGATCAGTTTAAAGACATTCGAAGTATATATAAATTAAAATAGTATTGTTTAAAATAAATAAGTGTTTAAATAAATTATTAATAAATAAACTGTTGTTTGAAAATAAACAAACATCACATTGGTGTGGAGAAGTGGAATAGTGTAATTAAATAGTGGACAATAATGGCTAAAAGACTATGTGATTTAAAAGTGACCGAGCTACGTCGGGAGTTAGAAGATCGTGAATTGGAGATGACAGGGAAGAAAGCAGAGCTGGCAGAACGGCTTAAAGAAGCACTGGAAAGTGAAGGTTGGGATCCGGAAACGTTTCTATTTTCGGATGATGCGTCTTCTATCATTTCTTCAATTTCCGATATGAAAAACGATATGTCTGCTTTAAAAACCGATATTTCTTCTGACATTACTTCCTTAGAAAGTAAAGTTTGGTCTGATATATCTTCTTTAAAAACCGAAATTTCTTCCGACTTGGAAACCAAAATGTCTTCTATGGAAAATAAATTTTCGTCCAATATTTCTTCCTTAAAAGAAAAAGTGTCTTCCGAAATGTCTTCTTTAAAAATAGAAATCTCTTCTGATATGACTTCCATGAAGAACGAAATTTTCTCCATGGAAGATAAGATTTCTTCCGTTGAGGAGAAAATAAAAGAAATGGAAAAGAAGATAGAAGAACTGGAACATTCAGACCCGGCCAAGGACAGTGAAATAAAGTGCCATGAGTTGGAGTCGAAGTTGAAATTGGAAGGAGCTGTAAACTCTCCTCGTGTTAAAGCCCCAACTTTTGACGGAAAGATGTCTTGGACGAACTACCTTAAGCAGTTCGAAACAGCTGCCAGAGCAAACGAGTGGTCTGAACGAGAGAGACGCTTTGGATGTCCTTCAGACTATACCCGTGGAAGAGATAGATGATTTTGAACAACTCAAAAAGAGACTAAATATGCGATATGGCCACGAACACTTGGAGCATTTGTACCAGTCACAGTTGAAAAATCGTAAACAAAAACGAGACGAGACTCTTCAGGAATATGAAGTAGTTATTGCCAGGTTGGTGCGATTTGCTTATCCATTAGCTCCGGAAAACATGATGGAATGTTTGGCTGTTCAAGCATTTGTAGATGGACTTCGTGACCATGAAATGCAAAGAACACTTCGTGTAGCCCGTCACAAAACATTGGTCGATGTCTTGTCCGCTGCTCTTGAATATGAAGCGGCTACACTGGCTTCTGGTGGATACAGTGAAGTAAGAACTGTAAAAGAAGAACAGGGAAATAAATTGGACCAATTGTTTCACATGATAAAAAGTCTTATTGAGAAGCAACCGAAGACTATTAGGTGCTGGAATTGCGGTGAAATGGGAAAAGTAAGCAGTTCGCGCAAACGTCCAAAGAACACTACGAAAGGAAAAACTGTGTCGGTGGCTGTACAGGAGGGAACGGTGTTACCTGAAAGTAGTGAAACCATACGAGTAAGGCGGTTGCAAGGAACTGTAGAGAAGGCAACGCCTGTCATAGCGGAACCTTCGAAGCGCAATAAAGGTGTTGGTCAAGGAACTCTGATTGGAAAGGGGTTGGCCACATCTGTTAAAGAAGTTACAGTACGAAGAACATCGGTTGTCAGCGATGAGTGGACCCCTGTCAAACTTAGGGAAGAACAAGAGAATGATCCCGTTTTAAAGAAGCTACGAGACTGGAAAGAAGAAAATCGTCGACCTACTTGGCAAGAAGTATCGAAATTCTCTCCAGTAGTTAAATCATATTGGGCTCAGTGGGACTCCTTTATCCTGGAAGATGGCTTATTAAAGCGAGTACTTGAAAATGATTATGCCCAGCTAGCACAGACACGTGATTTTCACGTGAAATACACGGCACATTTTACGTCGAAATCACCAATTTATGACGTGCTAGTGACGTGATTATGACGGCAATATGTCACAGATCAAAGACGTCATACAGTGACGTGATAAACACGTCACCAGATAACGTGTTTAGACGTCAAAAAAACACCATAATATTCATTTAAAAATGTTTAATTTGTAAAAAAATGTTTATAAAAAACGTTTTATTTAAAAAATGTTTAATAAAAATATGTTTTATATAAAATAAGATAGGTTACTGCATAAAATTTCTGAATTGAAACATAGTATACTAACCTGAACTATTACTAAATAAACATTACTTCTTAGAATATGTACTTAGAATGTATAAATTACAAAAGATTATATAGCAGTGTCCAGATATTCAACAAATCATTCCGAATATACAGGCTTGAAGCAGCTTCAATGGTATCCTTATTAAATGTTCATTTCACTAAAACAAAAATATAATAGTTATAACTACCAGAAACTTAATTATTTAAATAAAAATTGAGCCAAAAAATAGAGTTAGCATTGACCGAGAAAGACAGAAATTGTTTTATATCATTAAGCTGTCACAAAAGTGATATATTTGATGGTTCACAAATTTAACAAGATAAATAAAATCAGATCTGTCAAGAGAAATCAATGACAAAATTTAATATGCGCCTGGCTAAAGAGTACTAGATGCTCCTAGCTAACACAAAATTTAGTATTTCTTCATGGGTCAAAAACCTAATATTTTAATAATAATTTTATGATGCTAATTTTTAAAGTGATATAAAATTGCGAATTTTAAACCAGGTTAACCTGACTTTTTTATAATTAATGAAATGAAGAAATGTTATTATTTTTACAAGGTATATATTAATAAGAGGAAAAATTATTTTACCCCCAAGCTCTTTTGAATGTAAAGGTGAGATT
Organism: Psylliodes chrysocephalus; assembly: GCA_927349885.1. Lineage (NCBI taxonomy): Eukaryota > Metazoa > Arthropoda > Insecta > Coleoptera > Chrysomelidae > Psylliodes > Psylliodes chrysocephalus. Next base: position 8,499,166 of record OV651816.1, read on the forward strand.
TTTAATAATTGTGAAAAATAATTATTGACATTTGAAGAAAAAAATGTTCGGAATAAAAGAAATGTACTTATAACATTGTCACAAAAGTATGAATTTTACTCATAATAAAAAATAAGTTTTGCTAGACAAAGCAGTGATTACCTACCAATAGGTTCGTCATCAATAACGAATTCATCATCTTCACTTGAAAATATTCTTCTTAATGGCTTTCTTTTACAAGGAAGAGGTTGTAACTCATCATCACTTGTTATATCCTATGTCATAAGAACCTTTGTTGCTTTTTGGCTAGCTATTTGGTAGTTCTCTAAAACAGATTAATAATTTTATACACTATACTTTTTTAAATAAATAAAACGGCTCACAGAGATGGTTTACGAAATACTATAACTATAATAGGTCTCAGTAACCAACAAAAATTCAAAAAATATAATATCAAGGTATATAATGCAAAATAATTTCATAAAACAATGTAATTAAAACCACAGTACATAAAGGGAAAGGTTTTAGTAATAATACATAGACCAGTGTTTTAATTGTCTAAAGGTGAGTTTAGTCAGCCTGATTTAGTTTCAACATAAAAGTTATTAATTTATTTCAATGTACCTGTTTATACAGAATAACATAGGCATCAACATTAACATAGTAAAGATAAATAAAAATCAACTTAATGATCAAATCTTAGGAATGTGTATGTTTAAATTATCTTTATGAACGGTTTTGTTTTAAAATCCTTAAATTTTTGTTTATATTAATGTCTACGTTAATAATTAAAACAAAATTAGGCTAGCTACAGGCACCTTTACAATATAAAAAATCACTCACCTTCGGTAAAATATGTTCTATAAATAGGAAAGAGTCCAATTTTTTCCTTTTTTAAGCTCTTGTTAAAAGATTCTTGTTGTTTATAAGAACCTCATTTTCCAGGATGTCGGCTACTTAGAACTTAAAGTGGTTTAATAATACTCCGGTTCCGTGCTTGTCGGTGTATTGAATTCCTATAAACATACTAAAAATAAACAATAATATCGCACTAAACTTCCTAACTACTTACCTTCAAAACACATACAAAATCATACAATAAAAGAATGTTCCAAACACAAGTTACACAAAATGGCGTGAACCGAACCGCTAACCTTGGACAATGACATGACAGCTGACATTTTTAAACAGTGTTGACATAAAATTTCATTTAAAAATGAAAATTCCCAAAAATCCCTAGATTTAAAATGAGAATCATAAATTTATTATAAACACTAAAGATACTTTTATTAATAAATAGAATGTAAAACAATAAAGGTATAGAATCGACGTGTACACGTGCGCAGTTTAACGCCTCATTTCAGAACGTGACAAACTAGTCCCTAAATAACGTCATAGTACGTCTTATTTTGGTGTCACAATGACCGCAAAATAAACGATGTTGTATAAATTACCTTCTATTTATCTAATAATAAATAACAAAAACTCTAATTGCATTTATGATATAAATAGGTGTATTTTGTTCGCAACAACTGTGTTTACGTGTCAAATTGGTCCGAAAATGACGTCATTATTACGTTACTTTTGCGTCAAAAAATCACATCGACGTATTTGACCAAAATTCAACGTGATTATGACGTGAAACCACGTCCGGTGCTAGCTGGGTGGTTCCGAGAACAGAAGACAGTTGGTCATTCCAAGAAGTAGAGTGGCTGAAGTACTTCGTCAATTACACGACAGTCCATCAGGAGGACATCTCGGTGTTAGGAAAACCCTTCAGAGAGTTCGGGAAAGGTTTTACTGGATGAACAGTTCCGATGATGTAAAGGACTGGTGTAAGAAATGTACCACCTGTGCTATGAGTAATGGACCTCAACGAAAAAGGAAGGCACCCATGAAGCAATACAACGTTGGTAGCCCATTTGAGAGGATCGCCTTAGATATTGCTGGACCATTCCCCGAGACCGAGGATGGTAATAAATACATTTTGGTGGTTATGGATTATTTTACAAAGTGGGTGGAAGTCTATGCCATTCCAAATCAAGAGGCCGCAACTGTTGCAGATGTATTGATAAAAGAGTTTATCTGTCGATTTGGAATGCCTTTGGATATCCACAGTGACCAAGGTAGAAATTTTGAAAGTCAACTTTTCCGTGGAATCTGTGACAGACTAGGCATGAAGAAGACCAGAACCACAGCATTGCACCCACAATCCGATGGAATGGTAGAGCGAATGAATAAGACCATTGGCAAATATCTGTCAAAAGTGGTTTCAAACCATCAGAGAGATTGGGATCAGTATCTTTCACTCTTTGCAATGGCTTATAGATCCGCTGTCAATGAATCAACAGGCCAAACACCAGCAAAGGTCTTGTTTGGGCGTGAGATGAGACTACCGTGCGACCTCGAGTTTGGATGCCGACCTGGAGAAGATGTAGCTGGTGAAGATTATGTGATCCAGTTACGAAGAAGAATGGACGACATGCATGAATTAGTTCGCTCGCATCTCCAAATCGCCAGCGACAGGATGAAGAAACGGTACGATACTCAAGATACGGAGGGATGTTTCAAGGAAGGCGACAAAGTATGGCTCCATAACCCAAAAAGGCAAAAGGGTTATTCTCCGAAGCTTCAAAGGTCTTGGGAAGGTCCGTACCTTATTAAGAATAAAATAAATGATGTAATTTACCGTATAAGTAAGATTCCAAACGGTAAACCAAAGGTAGTGCCCCAAAACAGGCTGGCTCCATTTGAGGGTGACCATGAAGAAGAAGTAAACCAACTTCAAGAAACACCAGACCTTGTCTGTGAAGAATTTATGGGTGCATATGCAGGTACTGGAAAAGCCAGATATGGTGTTACGACCGAGCAACAAGATCTGCTCTCGCTTCCGAAAGACTACTCGCTGGTCCATAGTACTTCCGCCAGCATCAACGACGCGCGAGGACTGGCATATGTGTCTGTCTGTAGCTCGCATATAAATATAATTTTATATTAGAAAATCCTTAAAACCTTGCTTTCTCGAGAGGTCCGGTTTGCTCCTAAGCCCACCTTCACTTTCCTATTTCAAATTCAGAATAAATTGGCGCCTAACAGCCAGAAGACATGTAATGTAATTTGTGTTGCATACCTTCGATTTTTTAAATTCTAGTTTTAAATTTAATTGTGAATTCAAAATTAAAAGTTTAGTTTAAAGTATTTCTTAAGAAGGTGATAATCTTTTTTAACATGATTTTAGATATCCGACGCACAAAACAGTCAAATCACTCACTTTGACTTGACGCATGTAGTCATGACAGCGGTGTTGACCTGTTGAATTTTGACATTTAAAAGTTTTTTGATACGTGAGTCAGTTGATAAACCTACCATAATGTTATTTGCTTGAAGATATATGGGTTTTTCACTGTATTAGTTGTATATTACTAATTGTGTGTTTAAAAAAGGTAAATTTGAAATATTCCTCTAAATAATATCATGATTTAACGATGTATTTATAGATTTTCAGGTATTTTGTGGATTCGCGGATACACCAAAATGGATAAGTTAAAAAGAGTATTGAGTGGAAATGATTCTCCCGACGAAGAAAGCGGTATCATGTCACAAGTAAATAATATATCCTTTTCATTTAGACCGGCAGTTTGATGTATCATGTGTTTTAAAGTTATTTATACACTTAGGCACACCAATAAATCCATTTAGTATGGCTTAAAGATATTAGTTTTTGTTTATATTTTGCAAAATTGATTAAAAAATGCCACTAACATTTTCTCAATTTATAAGTTTGGGTACACAATTTCATTAGAATTGTAAATATTGATTATTTAACCCTTAATTAAATATCACCATTGTAGGTACAATTTACTTTAATTTTCTTAGTATTTTCATATATTCTAACCAACATTTAATTGCCACTGAATCACAAAAATGCATTATAATGGGTGAATACATTACAGATGTAACCGATCTGAAGTAGGTATGCTCATTTCCAAGTACAAAAACTATGTATTTACCGTAAAAACAGTGTTATTAGTCCAGATCATATATACAGGATACATTACTACATTAGCACCTCATGGTTGATAACTACTAAATAGACTAGTGCGGTCCAAAAAAGTGCTATTTAAAATGGAAATAAGTTTAATTTAGAATAATATAAGATTATTCAACAAACTGCATTTGTAGATATCAACAAATTCAATGGAATTAACCTTGACATACAGTAATAAATGTAACATCACTTAATACTAAATTTAATTAAAATTATAATGAGGCATAAAGATTAAAAACAGATAATTACCTATATTGAATATAAATTCAGGTTTTAAGAGGTAATAAAAAATGTAAGCTCACAAGTGTATATTCTAATTGCTATCCAACCTGTCAATAAATGTACCTAGTAGAATCTGTTTCACGAAAGAAGAACCCACCTGAAGTTGCAGTCGTATGTGCGAACGTGTCATCATAACTAGCGCTATATTATAAATTTGCTGTTCGACTTCAAATCAGTAGCGTAACCATTTCAAATTTATCGCTTAAATAAATATAAATATGTAAATGGTGTTGTCATTTTCACCAGTTTTAATGCATGAAATGTTGAAATAAAATGCAATTTGCAAATCCCTTATAGATTATTGAATATGTAATATAGAAAGGAATGATCACTTTTATGGGTTTTTATTGCATACATCAATTCAAATGGTTAATAAATATGCTATTGAATTAGCAGGTGGAAATTGGAGATAGGGCTGAAAATGCAAATCTTAGAGATTTTTAATTATATCTCAGAAACGAAGCAAAATTCAGGTATAGTTAATATGAATTTTTTTTGTAAATGCGATTTCACATTGAATTAAGTATTTATTTAAAAAATTTTTAGGGAAAAATTATAAAAAAAAGAATTAAATAACAAAAGATCTATTTTTGCTTCCTTGGTACTTATTTTGCTTCTAATTGCTTTCTGAGCGAAGCAAAATTCATGCAGTTAATACGAATTTTTTTGTAAAGAATACGATTATTTCACATTACATTATTTAATTTTTTTTTATGTAAAAAAATCCATTTTTTTACTTTTTTTCTTATAATTGCTTTCTGAATAGACGTAGGTGCAGGCATTGCTTCATAAAAAAGTAGATTAAATTTCCTTTAAAATCTTGTGTTATAAACGTTTTTTGATAAAAATAGACTAGAATTGACCTCTTAAGACATAATAGCCTATTACTTCAAGTCCTAAATATATCGTTTAGGTAATAAAAAAGGTAAAAAAACACCAAATAGAAATTTAAAAAATTGTTTATTTTAATTTAGGAATGCTTGAAAAATATTGCTAAAATATTGATTAAATGGTTTACTCAGATTACTGGCAAAATCATTGAAAATTTGGAACTCAAATGCCATAATATGTAACTTTAGTACCAATAACTCGATTGGGAAATTGTTCATTTAGGTAGGTAGTCGCTATCTGCATTATGTGATGTACATCCATCTTGTTGGAACCAAATGACATTGAAGTTGACCTGAAGGTTTCTGACGGTAAGAATAATGTCATTTTCAAGTAGTTGTAAATTACTTCAGGGCATTCAGGTTACCCTGAATGAAAAAAGAAATAGCGTAAAACGGATGGATTATGTTTTCTATGGAGAGTAAAAGAAGACTCATTTGTTAATAAAATATTTTTTAAAAAATTAATATTTGGGTTTGTTATTTCCATCATTATTTGGCAAAACTCAATCCGTTTAAAATGGTCGTCAGGAAAAATTTCTTGAGTAGTCTATACCTTAAAACAGGAATACCCGTTTCTTTTTAAAATATTTCATACTCGTCTCTCATCAACTTCAGCAGCAATTTGTTTACTTGAAGACGGTGTAGCCAAAATTAATAACATTTTCTATAATTGCATGAACTGTACAAATGCAAATAAATTTATAATATTTTGAACCAAATGACCCCCCATAGTACCACTTCACACTGTTTGTATTTTTTTCACGAGTAGTATAAATAACGTTCAGCATAATAATACCTAGTTATTTTGAAATGAATATCAGAATCTATTGTTTTATTTTCACGCGGTATGGACTCAATTTGGTCTAGACTGATTTTATTTGGTTCGCAGTCGGAGTTGACGGATGAGATTGGTCAAGAAGAATGTGATTGCCAACGCTCTACTTCTGTTTTATCCCTCTTATTCTCAATTCATATGAATAGTCTTATTTATGTTGCTCTTTATAGTTTTGTCCTAAACCCAAGAAAAATTTAAGCTGAATATGTATATTTGAAATATAATCAATGCAATTTACAAAACTAATATCTTAAGTACAATTTGATTAAGAAATCTTCTAAAAATCATACCTCGAAATTTAAATCATTTATTTGGATTAGACAATTTCAAAAAAAAATTGTTGAATAGCCAAAAAATATATTTTATCTGAGAGACAGACTGGTTTTATATATACCTGCAAAAAATATATATTTTATTGATGACATTATGGCAATAAATTTAAATTTAAAATGTTCAAATGAAACATCGATAGAAGATAAAATACCATTTATTAAAGCTTTTTTATTATTTAATTCTATATTTAACTTATTTTAAGGAGTAATCCACAAAAAATATTTCTAAAGTAGGCCTTGGAAAAATCCATGTATGTCGTAGCTTACAATAATTCTTCTTTTTAAGTGTCAGTTTAGATTTATTTCAGAGCCCTTACATAGGTATCATGGACATAACTCGCATCTCTGTCTTTGTTGATCATGACCTACTTTGGAAATATTTTATTGTGGATGCATGCTTTATGGCTTGTTATCATGAAGTGTTTTCAGGGTATACTATAAATGAAACAAATTACATTTGTTCATGTACATAATAAAGGACCCAACACTTGGATACTGTCAGCATTTGTTCAAATTTTAGTATGTTACTTTTTAGGTCATTATGTGCAACTTTCTTATGGATCTCAAGTTTGCAGCTCTACAGGGTGATCTGTTAGAAGGAGTCAAAAGTAAGGAGTACAGAAAAAATATTGTCGCATATATCTCTACTACTCTTAAGTAATTCATGTTTTTTCCATGAAACTTATGGCGTGTGTTACACTTATAAATAGTTTGCTAATGCTTACTTCCACTTTATAAAATACATCATACAGAGCGTTAAAAAAAAGTAGGAATATTAATTACTGAAATAAGGTGAATTTTCATGTATTTCCATAATTAGAACATGACTTCTGATCACTTATTTATTATATTAAATACTAGATATTTATTAATAATACATAGTGTGACAGAAAGACACAAATAATATCTAATATAAACATATAACAGTTTCTTTACTTAGATTTTTAGACTTCCCAATAAATTATAAATCAATATAAAAGAAACTGCATTTTTATAAATCTGTTTTATTACATACATTAACTATTTCCACACTATCAAAATCTGACTCATCTTTAAATAGTCCTTAATGAAATACTTGAAGGGTACAATTAAATGGATTCAAGTCTAACAAATATTGCGCCACCTCTGGTATACCGAAAGTTTCAAATTTGGGTCCGCTTTTATTTATTATTTTTATCAACGACATTGGTGACGCTATAAATGTTGATTATTTGATGTATGCTGATGACTTAAAAATATATTCAGCTATTGAAAATATTTCTGACTGTGAACGGTTGTCGGAAAATGGTACAACAAAAATGGCCTTACACTGTTTCCCGTTAAATGTAACGTTATGTCATACACATTCAAAGCGCATCCAATTATATTTGAATGTCTTTAATGGACGTTTGCTTTCTAGACCCAACAATTTTATGGATTTAGGGGTTACATTTGACCCAGTATTGTCGAATAAATACCACATAGATAACCTTTCAACAGCAGCAAACAGATACTATTAAATCATTGTATTTTTCATTTTTTCGATCTAAACTCGAATATGCCTCGTTTATTTGGGATCCTTCTTATCAAATAAATACACGTTTGTCGGATAGAGTCCATACAAAGGCGTTTCCTTAAATATTTAAGTTTTCGAACAGACCAAATTTATCCACTGATTGGTATTACTAAAAATACTTTACTGACTAAGACACCGATTGACAAGTCTCGACGTAAGACGGAAGTACTCTTCCATAATTACCCTCTACAAAGTTGTTAATTTCAAAATAAGTTGTGAAGCTCTGTTACATATGCCTAATTTTAGAATCCCCCGCGCAACCTCTCGAAACACCGAATCATTTTACATTGCAACTCCTCAGACAAACGTTCTGAAGTTTTCACCTGTATATAACATGTGTAATAATTATAATAATATTAATGAACAGTTGGATATATTTAACAGCAGTGTTAAAAACATAAAAACACATTGTTTAAAATAATTTAGAATTTATTTACTGTAATTTTAGTTTGATTATCTATATGTTTTTTGTTATACATGTTTTCTTCCAAATGTACTCCTGTTCTGTAATTGGGTTTAACCTGTTGAACAATGTATAAATAAATACATAAATAAATATATAAAAATCAAAATGCTTTTTAATTAGAATAGGTCTTCTCAGTCATTCATTCAAGTTAGAGTTAGTAGAATTATTTCTACATTTAAGTAAGCATAGAACGGGATTTGGTTAGTTAAAAAAAGCTATGATTATAATAGGAGCAAAACTAAATTCGTTTCAAGACTTTCTACAATATTTTTGGTATATTAAGTTTTTTGTCAAATGCGTTTTTGTAATTATTCGTTGTTTATGTAGCTGTATCACACCTTGTATTACTTATAAAAATTATCTAGTATGAAGTCAGAAGTCATATTCTAACTGTGGTAATACATGAAAAATGCACCATATTTCAGTAACTGATATTCCTAATTTTTTGAACATGCTCTATGACTTATTTTGCAAAGTGTAAGTAAGCATGAATAAAGTGTAACACATGACATAAGTTTCATGGAAAAAACAAGAATAAGAGTAGTGGAGATATATTTGAAAATATTAATTCTGCACTTCTTACTTTTGAATCCTTCTAAAACCTCACCCTGTAGAGCTACAAACTTGAGGTCCATAAGAAAGTTTCTATAAAGACCTGAAAAATAACATACTAAAATTTGAACACATTCTGACAGTACCCAAAATCAATGTAAAAAGTGTGGGGTCCTTTAACTTTAAATATGTTTTTTACAGAGTATCAAGTAAAAAAGTGTCATCTAATGTTTTATAAATATATCACCAGGTTTTCTGTATTCAGGAAAAGTTGTAATAAAATTCTGCGAAAGTAAATGTTTGATAGCACAAATATACCATATTTGAAATTAAAATTTTATTATTTTCTCAAAGTAGAATACAAATTGAAGAAGGGTATCTAACTGCTCTGATGTGGTCATCACTTACAATGTAATATTGCTGCAAAGCTCTAGTAGGCAAGCTTGTTATATTTTGTACTGTAACTAAATTATTATAATAATATAATAATAATAAATATAACACTTTTGATATCGGGATTATGAATAATCACTCCGCTTGTTCTTTAATAAATTTCACTCATCCTTTAGATCATTAGCTTATGCGTTTATGAATAGTACCGATATCACTCGTATTATATAATGACAATAACTCAAAATCAAGCCAACATAAAAAATTATTCAAACAAAATTATATGACAAATATATTTATATTTTAAGAATTTATAAAACTCTATGGAGTGGCCACTTTTTAATTGAAATAGATATCAAAACGAGTACGTGATGTCCAAAAACGAGCGTCAATGTTGCCATGAAATGTTCAAATTATATTATATAGTAATAGGTATTCCTCTGTTTTCGACCATTATTATATTCTTCGCTATGTCTAAAATGAGCAAAAACCTCAGAGTAATTTACCAGATATTACTCATACACATAGTATGGGAGTGTGATATAATATATTGGGACATTTTTCTTTATGCCATATTTTATTTATTTTAATTAAAAAAATAATCAGTCTGAATATGTTATACTTGTTAGTAATGGTTACCTAAAAATTTGGTTTTTACCAATAAAATGTTTAAGATGTAAAGAAAAAATTAGGGGTCCCAGTATACACGACCTATCTCAATAAGAACTACCCAGTTGAACTTAATGTAACATGGCGTGGTACATTATGGGACAGCAATTTAATTCATGTTAAAATTGATTTTTTTTTTAAATCTAAACTGCAAATATTCTATAAAATCTTAATTACAAACGAAAGATGAAACAATTTTACAAAAATAATTGAAAGGTCAAACGAACTTACCTGAAGTGAAGTTCGATCTGAATTATATGAAATGCCTTGTTCGAGAGGATCATAGGTAGTACCCTCCTTTTCCCGCTCTGTGGCCACGTATTTTAAAGTCTAAATACCCTCAAAGAATTTAGAAAGTTCCAAAATAACAGCTGATTGTGCCAGTCTTTCCAACCTCTCCTCCCGTCCCGTAGTACTCAGATACACTTACGTCATTTATGTACACCAAAAATAAGATTGGACCAAGTACACTACCCTGTGGAACTCCTAAAGCTATATAAAGGTACTTTTGTATATTACTCGCGCCCAAACGGGTACTCCCAAATGTCATGGACCGTTTTGAGAAGGACAATAAAAAAGTCTTAAATAAATTTAAAAAGGCCAATACTGTTAAATCGATTACTTTAAATTGCGTCGTCGTTCGTGCCAATCAGCATGTAAACATATTTATTAAGATATTCCTTAGTGCTGTCGTAACCCACCCTCCCCCACATTACAGATACAGAAGATATCCCGAAGTAACAGCAAATTTAGAACACCCTGTACTTATATATTATTATACTTCATTTATATTACCTTTCAATATTTTGAGGAAATCTATAAAATGAATTTGCACCAATATAAGATATATTTTTAGTTTTTATAATTACAAACAAGTCCTCATTTTGTATCTTCTTCCATAACTCAGACTGTCACTAAAGCACGACAAAATCAGAAAATAGTCAACGATAAAAATATTTAAACAAAACAGATACAACAATAATAATAATAATAATAATAATATTTATAAATTCACGATTTAAGTACCTCCGCCCGTGTCGGTCGCTACTGCATTGAGAGTTTCGGTTTAAATGCGCTCGAAGGTCACGGGCCCTCGGCGCCCATATGATCGGATATATCCTTCTGGTTACTATATATTCCTAGGGGCGTGTGGTGTGCCATCTTTCACAAGATGTCGATCCTAATCCATAGAAGTTGGGCTCGTAAAAGTTCCCTATGTCTGGTTAACATCAGATGGTTCGCCAAAATTAGTTCATAAAGGAGGGGGGGGGGGGTTATTGCCGTTTGAAATCTTTTAGAAATATTAAATAGTAATATTTCAGAAATATTAGACTAAAAAAAATACATTTACAAATATACATGGATAATTTTTAAACGTTATTTCTTAAAATATAAAAACGAATCGCTTAATTTCCACAAATTCCTTTAAATGTATGTACTAATCTGAAACAAATAGTTTTTTTTTTAATAAATGCCCCAAGTAAAGAAACATTTACGATTATTACAATCTGATCATTAAGATCAATTAGCAATTTTATTCTAATTTAACTTATCAAGGAATAAACTATTATTCTACTCACTAGTATACCTTAGAGTCTATTTAATTACACTACCGTTAACGTACTATACTCTGTTTTAACATCACTGAACTAACTCAAAAGACTTGGTTCTCTTGAGTCTTATTAGATTGGCTTTGTTGAGGAGCTGGATAATCTCAAGGTTTCCATGTTGGAGCAGTCGTTGGTGACTACTGGCAAATTTTTGTGTGGTATTTTCAACAGTCTCCACTTTAAGGTCCCTATGAAGATCAGTATTGTGGCAGTACCAGGGTGCATCGACGATGTTCCTTAATACTTTATTCTGGAAACGTTGAATAACTTAGATGTTACTTTTACTGGCAGCGCCCCAAAGCTGGCGAATCGCTTCATTTTCACCAATTCCTTTAAATGCACTAATCTGAAACAAATTATAGGTAATTAAAAAGGTCTATTAATATTGTTTATTAACTATAATAAAACAAACAATACTCATGCCTACACAAAACATGAAGCTCCACTTTTAAATCGGCTGTAGAACTAATAAATAAAACTGGTGGCGGGCCAGCAAATGTAGGTTATATTTAAATAGAAATAAGAATATAAAATGCCTATAAATTTGATAAACGAAATGGCGTCACTAGTCTCAGAGAAGAGATAAAGTTTAGACCTAACCTAAACAAGCATTGTAATACTCGCCTCATATTCTGCCTATTTTACTTCCCGTATAACAACAGCACAACGCATAAATAACAAAAAAAAAAAGGAAATGAGAAAAACAGACAACTCAAATCTATAATTATTTAGAATATAGGGTTGTGTCTGGCTGGACTTAGGATGAAATAAAATATATACATATCCCATCTTGATCTTCTTACAAATCAGAAATTCTTCATTAAGTGTTGGCCTTTTACAAAATAACCCGTTTCGTAACCTTTTGTGTAACATTTTTACCATGTTTCAGAAACATTTTCAGAGAAATATTTAACTAAAATATTTCAGAAACTTGTGCTTGAAATGTTATATGTTTGAAACGTTTAAAATATTTCTGAAACACTTCTGAAATAATGTGTGGTGTATGGGTACCGAGTTATATAATACATTAAAAACTATAAAACTATGTTAATTTAGCGGTCAGTTCTATTTCTATGCTTCCTAGAAGTTCCTTGTTCTATAGAACATTCTGTTCAGCTTAACACTCATTTACAACCAAAAAAATAAAAGATTAGTCTTAATTATTTGGATTGTCTATTGGGAAAATCACTATAAAAAATTCACAAAACCTCAATCTCTGTGATGGTGTGGAAATGATGTTAACGTTTCAGTTAATTTTTCTCGTAATTGATGGCAATATAAGTTCGTACCTATGGTTTCATCGTGAATCATCCTGTATCTTTAAATATTTTAAACCGTCCCATGGACATCTGACCAAAACTTATATTAAACTTATATATCGTCGCCCTTATCACGAAGTGGCATAAGTAGCAAATAGTAAATTTTACAGGAAAGCAATAAAACGAAAATACGTAATTCTCAGGTCGACATAATATAGAGGGATTTAGAGTTTGCGCTTTCAAAATTTTATCATGGATTGCTAAGGCCTTGTTTTATTGTTTGGTAATTCCCTCGGGAATTTTTAGAATAGTTCGTGAGGAAAATAGTCTGCGTTATTGCAGATAGGACACATAAGTAATATGCTGTATTGCACGCATTATTAAGGTTGTAGATGTGTCACTTCGTGAGATGGTAAAGTAGGTCAAGACTAGTTAATCCGCATAAAAAAACAATTTTTCAATTTTTGTTGGTTAGGTCACTTCGTGATAAGGGCGACGATATGATCCATAAAGTCAATCTAGCTTTTCAGTTTGAAGAAAAAATAACTAAAATCAGCAATTCTCCACTTTAACGTCCCATATCTCGAAAACTGTTCATAGTATCGGATTTAAAATTCATACCTATACGGTGTTAAAATTATTATATACTGAGAAAATCGTTACATTTGACCGGGAAAATTGTGTTTGTGTACTTTTCTTAAAACAATACCTTCCAATAAATAAATCACCTTGTATATTTTGAAGCTTAGAGGAACACATATTTTAGTGGTATTACCTTTCTCAAAAATCAATCCATAAGTACAGGATTTTGAATTAATTCTTAATCTCTATAAAACACCCTGTATAAAAAATGTGCAATATTTTGTCGCCAAAATACCATATTGAGTAGTACTTTTTGAAAATATGCTTCCCTAACGTCACCGTAGAATTAGCATTAATGAGTCCGTTAATACTTTTGGTTACTAGGTTGAGTACAACAACATATCAAAGTTTCAGAAAATTTGACATTTTCTAGTTAGTTAGTTGTTACGTTTCAATTAAAAAGTGGCCACCCTTTGAATGGGGAACAAATTTCTCAGTGTATGACAACCACCTAAAGTGGTCAGTAGGTTTACGAAATTATTTTTTTTTTAACATATAAAGTGTAAAATTCAAAGCATTATTTTAATTAGACCTGAATTACTTTTCATGATAATCACCCATTACACAAATATTTTTAATAAAACTTAAGCACTTAGAAAAACTAGAAATAAGCATTTAGAGATAATAGTTATAATATAGATCCCGATTTTATTTTTGTAGATTTTGTTTTTGAGTTGAATCATTTTTTTTTCCAGTTAGATGATGCCGCTACATTAAGTTGGTCAACAAGACTTAAGGGCTTTTTGGCATGTTTCATAGTAGGCATCTTGTTAACCTTTTTGGGTTCGTTTGCTTTATTTTTAAATAGAGGTTTGCCAGTTTTTGCAGTATTTTACACTCTCGGAAATGTCACATCATTACTAAGCACCTGCTTCCTCATGGGTCCCGTCAACCAAGTTAAGAAAATGTTTGCATCAAATAGATACATTGCAACAATCTTAGTTATAGTTTCTTTTGTTTTAACATTAATTTCAGCGCTTTGGGTAAGTATTTGTTTTTTATTTTTTATAAATTCATTTAACATATATCTGATTCACAAAATGGTCACAGATTGCATATAAAAAGAACCATGTATTATTAGTAGGTATTCCAACTCATACAATGTATTCTCATAGAGATTATTCACCTATCAACACGTAAAAGTCTAATCCCCAACCTAAAATATGTGGATATATGTGTAATATAATTTTTAGAAACTACTGTTTGCATTCAACTCAATTAATTCAGTTCGTAATGGTTCTAAAAATAGAAATTGCTTGCTAGTAAAAGTAGTTGCAGTAAATTATTACTCGTAAATTAGGATTTTTATTTAAAGAAAAGTATCTGCTACTTGTTCTGTAAAAATAACGGTAGGGTTAATAATAGTTATTGCAGTAACGGTCATTTTGGAACGCATTAATCTCTAAATTCAAAAAAATTATAGAATACCTAATCTCATTAACGTAGTAATTAAATGTTAAAAATGTAAAGTGATAGAAAAAACCCAAGTCCTCTGACAAAAGAGTATCGCATTTTTAGTTACGGTTTGCACGTGTCTTCTTATTTCAGTTGCGCTTTGTTGTTGCTTAGCAGCGTAAACTTTATTAAGGTGCGTTTACACGAATACAAGAACTCACTTTGAAAAAAATTAAGATTACGTTTTACATTTTGTCTACAAATTCGTAAAATGAGATTCTTTGTTAAAAAAATACATTATAACAAGAGGCACACAGAATATTTATTGGATAACTCTTATACATTTTTTCAATCTATCATTTTCTTCACAACTGGACTCTGATTCAGACCACTACTCGCCGTTGTACCTAAATTAATAATAATTGGTTCTAGATCAGAAACATCTAATTGCTTGCATTTTTCCCAATCGGAAATAATTGTTTTTAGTGTGTCTTACATAATAATTGTCCCACTGAGTATTGGTAACATTATTCAAAGCTTCTGAACAAGTCTGAACATCTTCCGGTGACGACTTGGTTGTTAAAATTTGTTTCGTCAAAAAACCGTTTGCACTGTGACCACACCATCTCTATCGCATTGTACTGGTAGTGATATGGAGGACTTCTTAATATTTTATGCCCATATTCTTCAACTAATTTATCTAGGTAGAATTCTTTTCGTGGTAAATTTTGACGTACAACTTCCCCAATCTGATATTTCATACCATTGATTGGATAATTAATGTTTTTTTCCTGCATTAATTTTACCATTATATCTTTTGTCCAACTATAACATGGAATTGTTCCACGTACCGCTAATAATAACTGGCATTATCGAGTATAATCAAAGAAGGATGTTCCAGACTACGAGTAGAGGTAGATTTCGTCTTAAAACAATTTTCAAAATTTTCTGTGTTCATATTATTATGGTAATCACCGCTTTTTGTTTGACTTTTAAATATAAGGTTTGCGTTTTTTATAAACGCTTCTTCATTGCCACCATGGACAATTATTTTTCTAATTCCATTTCCTGTTTTTTTTTTACTTGCAGTAGCCATCGTTCCATCTTGCCAACTTTTTCTGTCACTTCACTTGCTATATACCCACGTCTCATTCATAAATAAAGGCTTAAAGTTACCCAGCTCTATCTCCTTGTTAAAATTTTGCAAAAACATTTTTTTTTAACTGAATCGATGGTTGTTCCAATAAAAAGTATTGTTTCTTCTTTTAAAGCGCAAGCCAATTTTTCGAATCGCATGTATTAATTGACCGTGCAGAACATTTCACATCAGGAATTTATTCCGAAAATCGTTTATATATTAAAGAATTGACTTTTGTTTTACTTTGGCTTACTTTTTTAGATATTTTCATATACTCTGTATCAGAATTTGTTGGTTTACTAAGTCTATAGATAGTTTTCTGCGAAATATTTAATGCATCTGCAACCATTTGAATGTACCTCTTTCCAAAAGCCTCGCAAATAGATTTGTGTCTCTTAAAATAGGAAACTACGTTTAGGATTAAAGTTTTTGATTGATCACCAAATTGTTTCAGCATTTTGTCGTCACACTGCTGTTCTATAAACTTGAGAGTTAACTGTATCCTTTCGCAGAGTATGTTCTCAGATCATCTGCATACGCTATTGTGTAGAGACTGTCATTATTGAGGCGACTGATGATGTCGAGCACTATATGTTCCACAGTAGAGGTGATAGTACCCTTCCCTGTAAACATCCCCTCGCAACCAATCTTATATTCACATCTTCTACACTTATGTTTACTGCTCGCTTTAACAGCATGTTATGTATCCCACCCTCTAACCATCTGTGGAACATTCCTATTGGTTAGTGAGTGTATTATCTTGAGGAAGGTGATCTTGTGAAAAAACCCAAGGCGGACTCTTTATCGTCTAGGGATCTTTATCCGGCCAGCAAATACATGAAGGGCTGCATAGTAGATCTGCATGGGGTGTATGCATGTTGATTTTGGTAATGGTCTTATTGTACAACCCTTATCTACTTTTCACATAGCTATTCCAATGTCTTCATGGAAAGCAATGTCTGGCTAATTGGCCGGTATGTTTTTGGGATAGTGTAATCTATCCTTCCAGGTTCATTTTTTGGGGATATACCTCGGAGCCAACGGTGACCTGAATATACTTACGAGGTACGGGGTGAGTTCTTTCAGATCCCACTGCAGTAGGACTGGATAGTTACCGTCGGGTCCTGGTGATTTAAATGGAGAGAAGCTATATATTGCCCATCTAATTTTGTCTTCTTTTACAATGTATTTGGCAGTTTACCATTCGTAGACAGATGAGTTGTATTCTTCCTCACGTCTGTGATGACCAAGTCAGGGAAGTGTGTTAACAGCAAAAGGTTGATGCTGTGTTGGAGATTTTCATGCCATCCTCTTTGATTAGCGCATCAATGCTACGGTGTTGATCTCTTGAGGAGCTCTTTGAAGCCTTGCTGCCTGTGGGAAATCTTCCAGTTCTTCGCAATAAGTTCTCCATGCATCTCTCAGTTTTTTCTAACGACTTTTTTGTATTCTTTGAGGTGATATTTATACGTATCCCAGTACGATTTGAGTTTTGTGGTTCTTGCCTTAGTAAAGGATTTCCTAACCATCTTCTTGAGGTGTTCCAACTCGTAACACCACTATGCGGTAGTCGTCTGATGATATTAGACCAGCCTCAGGGGACAGGATTTCCTATAGGCGTTGTTTATTGTACTTTGAATAGTGTTCGAGAACTTTTCCAAAGTATTGTTATTGTTTGGTGTTTTTCGGTCTCCACTTCTCGCAGCGCCTCTTGGAGAAGGTGAGCATAGGATGCCCGGTCAGTTTTCCTAGGGTTCCGAGATGGCACCATCAAGATTATTTTGAATGTTAACCATCGATGGTCTGACATTGAAATATCAGACATTTGCCAGTTTAGAATTGATTTATAGATACCAGTTGTAGATAAAGTGATATCTATTAGTGTTTGACTGCGACACTTTAAAAATATTGGTGTAGTACCTTTAGTTAAAATACAAAGTTTGGTAATTATATAATTGGACGGCGTTATGCAGAAAGCTACCAAACCACAATATACCAAATATTGAGTTGGGTGCGGATTTGACTAATATAACACGCATTCTGCATTCTGTAAAAACCTACCAACTCTCAATTAATTATCCACCCTATAAAACCTTAAATTACTAGCCCACATATTTATTTTGATCAAACTTCTAATTTGCAGAAACCTACCAACCCACTTGGTATTATACTTATAATTGTAGAAACCTACCAACCCACTTGGTAATATTTTAATATACCTGGAAGAGGCGCACAAGAAATAGGCTCTTGCTTTAAAAAACATGTAAAAGCTAAATTACCTCTAGAAGTTAAACATCGTACCCTTTGGTGTGATTCTTGCGGCGCGACGGGCAGAATCAAAATATTAAATTAATACTTATTCTTAAATATTACATGGTACACATACGAACTTAGAAAGCATTACCGTAAAATATCTTTGTTCTGGTCACATTTTTCTGCCAAACGATACTGATTTCAGTGACATTGAGTCATCTTTTAAACGACAGCAAAGATTGTACACACCAGATGACTACATCGAGATAATGCATTCTTGCAGAAAGAAGAGGCCACTGATAGTCACATAAATGTCCATCGAAGATTTTTTGGGCGTGATGAATATTGAAAAGAAAATCACTAACCGGAAAATTACAAATGATAAAGAAAAAAATAGTTGGTTAAAGATAAGGTATATCAGAATATAAAAACAAGAACCATCTTGTTTAATGATAAAATGATTTTTTACAACCGTTCAAAAAAAATTCGATAAAAAAATGTTCTCGGGGTAGACCTTTTAAGGAAGATACATTTAGCGACCTAATACCACTCTGGCCAAACGGAAAACCTATCGCTGAAGCTAAACTAAAAAATTTAAATAAAATGGCTCATCTTATTCCTGCAGATGCGTCAAAATTTTATCAAAATTTACAGGGTGCCAATATAATTGTTGAGGGTTACAATGTTGACCGTTTAGATTTTGAAGTGAACGATGAAGTATAAAATAAAAAAGAATAAATTCCAACTCAAATGTGCCCCATAATAACTAAAAAGTGGTGGTTGTTTTCTGATAATCAGTCGTTAATTTTATTTTGTGTTACCTGGCTTTGAGCATTTTTAACTTTTTAGTAAAATAAAAACTTAATAAATAGTTCGAAAACTCGATTATTTTGTTTTTTGGTAAACAAAAATAATTTTTGATAACATTACTTTTGTTTTAATTCAAAAATAATGGTAATAATTCCCCGTTTTGCAAAATCGCCTTTTTTTACCTCTATTTTATATTTAAAATATTTAAACATACATAAAATATTAAAAAATCTATCTAGAATCAAAAGATAGTTACAAAATAGTATTTAAACATCCTGAAGATTTTTAAATGAATAAAAACTTTAGAGCTGATTATCTCAGTTTGTCACTATTGAGGGTTGGTAGCTTTCTGCATAACGCCGTCCAATTGTAAAGTGACTTGCCTCTAGTTTTGTTATCCTTACTGCCTATTACCAGCTCAAACTTCTAGTTCAGGCAGTATTCGAACAGATCCTCCATCTCTTTACTAGGTGGTGGCGAGGTTGCGTCGGTATGTTGACTTAACTATACACTCTAAGTAGACAAAATTCATGGTTCCTTTTGATTTTTTAATGAGTTATATAATCACGGATATTGTTAGAAACTACATAAAATTAAAAATAGATTATTGTACTTTTCACACAGTGGTCTGTGAAGAGTATTATAGTCTTACCCTGTACTCTGCAGTAACCGGCGGGCAACAGTTATAGGTAACCGTACGAGTAAAAGAAGAAATGTTTGTGCAAAAATCCTTCTCATCAAATTTTAACAACTTTTTAAAATGTACGTCCGATGTCACGTTTTTTGTCCGCACGAAAAGTCAGAAACTAAAAATGATATCAACTTGAAATTTTCAGAAAAAGTCAAGCTTTATAAGGGGCGAAGCATACTGATTTAGAAAAAATTGATTAAATATGGGAATGTTAACGGGGTCGAAATAAAAATAATCAAATCAAAAATGAAATCAAGCTCTATAAGGGGATGAAGGAATATGGAGGGTTAAGGGGGGTTGAAATTTAAAAAAATCAAATCAAAAACGAAAAGCCATATTAACATGAAATTTTTAGCAAAAACCGAAATCTGTAAGAGGACGAAGCCTATTGATTTTAAAAAAATCTGATTAAAAATGGAGATTTAGTTGAGGTAGAAATTTCAAAAAAACTCAAAAAAGCTAATCCAGACTCAAACAAAAAACAATAGCAACTTAAAATCTAAAGGAAAAATCAAGCTCTAGAAGAGATTTTGAAAAAGCTGTTAAACTGTGAAGAGTATAATGCTTGACATTCTAGTTATTGTATTGTATTCTCTCACCAGCACGTAAAAGGCAGATATTACATTTTACTGCCCAACCCGGAGTTCTGGTCAAAACGTTGATGTTGGCAACCTTACAAAAATTGAAATTTTTTAATAGCAAGCATACGTGAATGATAATTAACATGCGTGTCTTTTCAATGATTTTTAAAATATCCACGTATTTTAGTTCGGATGATGTTATTTTATATCAGTCTGTGGTTGAAAATTGATTATTTTCGTCCAAATGTAGGTATCTCATATTTTAGATTTGGACTTTAACAAAATAAGATCTCCTTCATCACTCAAAAACTTTTTTTTACCTATATTATACATTTTAGTATGTTTATAATAAAGTATATCAACTATGATAATTAATCCATATTTTACACTAAGAATGATAGCTAGTTTCAAAGTATATTTGAAACTGCTTTAAAGCAAAGAGTAAATCGCTGGTGTACTATGGTGTACGATCAATCTGTACTATGTGTATAGGTTTGTTCCCAATTAGATGTTACGATTAGTTTGCAATTAGTACTTGAACTGACCTAAGCGCATGTCATACATGAACTACGTTACAAATTAGTAAAAAGTTTTGTTCTATTGGGAACGCTTATAATGGAAATTGTCATGAATGACATTAGAGGTTGGGTAAATTGTCCGCTGGATATAGCCCCCGAAAAAAAGTATCAGTAGAATTTATAAAAATATTTATTATACATAATTATAAAAGGCCTACCTAAATAGTTTTCGTTTTTTTTTTCTGGGCTCTCCATACATTACAAAAAACTCGTCTTCTTCGTAATCACTCGAATCACTACTTGACGGAATACTGTCTTCGTCGCTCATTTTTATAAAAATACCAACAATAACAATAATAATAATAATAATTATCTCTACACGAGTATTATTAGTCGCCAAATTATCAATAAAAAGTTGGGTTAAGTTTAGCGAATGTAGATGGAGATCGTTTTGAGCATGCGTTAACTTTTCGTACATGCTTTTTAGCAAGGACTGTTTTGATCATCCGCAAACTAATGTACTAGTTTGTGTTTATTGGGAACAGCCAACCCATCGGGCATTATTCTACAAATGATTGGGAACACTTTCATGCTATTACGCAATTGCAAACTATTCTCGTACAATCCAAACTGCGATTGGGAACAAACCTATTAAGTGCATATTTTGTAATGTTTTCTATTATTTTGTTCCTACTAATTATGTAGGATTGCCACCATTGCAGCGATGCTGACCTGGAGAAATACACAAACGACTTTTTTTAAATTTTAATCTATTTGTGTACTATGTGCAATTTGTGTACTTTTGGGGCACAATGTGTACTAGTGTACAACATTTTCCCAGCGTTTACCCCTCGTTTTAAAGACTTAAAAAGTGTTCGAGACATCAATGTTGGTTTTTCACTGAGCAGCTTTAAAACTTTATCTTAACATTTCACTTTTGTACTGCAGTTTGTATGACTTTTTAAGAATAGGGTTATTTCAAATAGAAAAATTTGTTTTCAACAATTTTGAATACCGTTTGTGAAAAGTCTCTGCCTGACACAGAGATTGCGTTCCATCAGCAAAAATTTGTTTTATGTCTGGGTGCACGTGCAATTAGTTCGTATGACAAGTTTTAACTTGTTCTCTCAAGTAGTTTATAGCCTAAAAAACCACCACCACCACCACACCGGAAACCAACGAAAAAGTACATGATATCGTGTTGGTCGATAGGCGGGTGAAGGTGAGTGAGATAGCTGAGGCTATGGGGATATCGGAGGAACGGATGGGAAACATCTTGCACAAAGAATTAGGGAAGCGAAAGCTCTGCGCGTGATGGGTGCCGCATTTGCTAAATGTCTATCAAAGGCAAATGCGCAAACGATTTTCGCAGCAATAGGGACCCGACCGACTTTGTACGTCGATTAGTCACCACGGATGGGACATGGGTCCACCACTATACGCCAGAAATGAAACGGTAGTCCAAACAGTGGGTGGAAGCGGTGGTTCAACGCCAAAGAAAATGAAGTCGATCGCATCTGCCGGAAAGGTCATGGACAGCGTGTTTTGGGATGCGAAAGGGATCATGTTAATTGATTATCTTGAAAAAGGCAGAACAATTACAGGCGAATACTACTCCAATCTTCTTAACTAGCTGGATGCCAAAAAGAGGACTGGCTTGAAGAACAAATTATCTTTCATCAGGACAACGCACCTGCACACAAGGGTACGTTGCCGATGGAAAAACTGCGGGATTTGGGGTACGATTGACACCCTCGAGACTTCCATCTGCTTCCAAACTTGAAGAAATTTGTTTTCGGGAAGCGCTTCGTATCCAATGAAGACGTTGAGAGGACCGACCGTAGGTGAATATTTTCACAGCCTTCCCGACTCTCGCTTCCGGGAAGGAATACTGATGTTGGAGAACCGCTGGAACAAATGTGTTGAAGTCAAGGGAAATTATGTGGAAAATAAAATAATTTTTTAACTGAAAATCGCAGTCTTTTATTGTCAGGCCGAGAACTTTTCCCTCTACCATCGTAAATTAAATCATTTAAATAGTTTTGAAACTTACATCTTATAGTAATAAACTCATAACTAGTCATTTCATTTTTAGCCTATATTATAAATTTTATTGAAAATTATATGCTATATAATCGCTAAACTAGTAAACCTAAAATATTTTGAAATTGCAACTGCGCTGAATTATACTAATTTTCTACTTTTTCATTTCAGTTCAAGAGAGCCCTACTTGCCTTATTATTTATAATAATCCAGTCATTGGCTATGACATGGTATTCACTTTCATATATACCCTATGCCAGGGATGCTGTAAAGAAAACTGTTATGACCTGCATAGTGTAGTGGTGAACTAATCTTAGGTCTTATTTTTAAAGTTAAAGATTAAGTTATAAAAATACGGCTACTTTTTAATTTTTATATCTGTAAGTAAAATTGCATTTCGATTGATTTATGACTCTAGCAAACGCACTTACAAAACCGACAATTTTTAGGAGAAAAACGATAAAAATTTTTATTTAAAATAACAATTTTTTATTAGTTTATAAAAAAGTTCTGTATGTTCTAAAAATCAGTTATTTGCTGAGTATGTCGCAAAATATAAATTTGAAAGTATAAATTAGGTTACTTTATTTTTTAAAATATAGATTTTTGCTATTAAAAACCACACGGTCATATTTTATCTTAATCACATTTTGTGATTTTGCATAATCACTCTTTGGTATAGAAAAATTTATATCTTCCTCATCTAGGTAATTTAAATTAGGGGCAATTGTTTTATTTTAGTTAGGATTTTCAAGAGCTTCCTGAGGTTATTTGGAAAAATCACAAAATATGATTAATATTTTATAAGATAAATGTCTGTGACATAGTTAAATGAAGTTTTTAATTTTAAACGAATATTTTTTCGATATTTACAAAAAAAAATATTCTTTTACCAAATTTATATTTTTGTCATCAGATATTTCGTATGACTGACATTTTTTGATATCTGCTAATTTCATTTTTGGTTGGCAGTTTCAAATTATATAGACACATTGAACATAAAGTATATAACTATAAATAAAAACTAATATTCTTTTACGTCAGACGTTTTACAACCATAATTTAAAAATTGTAAAATTCTTATGGTTCAGTGGCATGTATAATTGTTTATCAAAACTGTTGAACGTGCAATATTCCTATTATTTGCTACGAAAGTAAATCTAAAAAAGCGTATTATGAAGTTTAAATTATCGGTTTAGTTGTTTTAGTAATTTTAATTACCTCATTCTAAATTTACTTATTTTCTGTTAAATTTATTGAAATATTTTAAATGAAGTAAAATAATCCATTGACAGTTTTACAGATTCTTAGTTAAAAATAAGTTTGAAACTAACTACTTGCTGATTAGGGTATAGGTTATGGTTCGCTAATCTGCCAAGTAACTATGTGTAACTTTACTCAGATGAAGAAATCACCCTTTAAAGTAATGTATACAAAACAAGCCCATAACTAAAACAATTATAACATAATCAACAGGGGTTTTACGACGGTGTTGCATTACTCAAATACACATTTTTGACATTTTATAATTTTCAATGTCTATGACATACGGACATAGAGTCTGTCCAGATAGAGAATAATATGTACGTCACAAACCCGCGAATCTTTTATTCTCCTTTGTCAGCATCATAAGGCAGGTCGCAAATATTCGTTTTCGACATTCGGTCACTGAATTCGATTTCCAGATTGGAAAAATAGACAGCACTGAAATAGTCTATTCCCCGCACATGTTCGATTTTTCCAAACGAAATATTTTCGTAGCATTCGTCTCGAAAGACTACCTTTTGCGTTCGAAATTTAGATTTGTTCAAAATCGAATGTATGCGATATATTCACGATTTTAGAATGGCGAATTTAACAGGTTAACTCCCATGAGCATCATAACGTGCTTCTCAGAAAATGCACTAGTATAGCCGTGAGAAGCACCGTATAATTCTTATTCATAATATATTCGCCGAGAGAATCGTCATCTGATAATCGTTTTCATTTAAACCTTATAAGCTCTAATATAGGTGGCTTGTGGATATGAGAATCATTAGTCGCTTCACACTAATTAAACATTTTTTTGTCAATACGTATATTACAAGAAAAGTACAAGACAATTTTTACTACGTTTTTTTTTTGGGGTATCTACAAAATACAAATGATACAAAATAACTTTAAAATAAAATACTTTTTAAACAAAATACAAATTATAACATTGAAAACTTTGCAAATTACCCAACCTACTTGTGCATAAGCTCTTATCGTATCTTTGCTTAGTAGTACTATGTACAATGTAAAATTGACTTATCTCAATAAGGTAGGGCTTAATCAAGGGGTAAAATAGGTCTCGTATACGATGAATGGTCTCCAAACAGCCTATTATCTTTTCTTAGGTCTTCAGGATGTTAATTACTATCCAAAACAGCAAATACTTGTAGCCTCCAAATAGTTCAGCCTTCTAGACGTGAATCATTCATTATACTTCTTAGGTCCTCAAGACGTTAATTACTATCCAAATACTTCATATTACCAAGTAAAAAACTTCTAAATCATTATTTAGATTTCCAAGTAAAACACCATTCAAATGTTGTCAAGTTAAAAGATTTCGACCTTTTAATGGATAAAGCGGATAAGTAGGGCGGATGAGACGAACATTTTGAATAATAAAATAAAATATATCCATTTATTTACAGTATTCAGAACTTGTAATCTCACAAAAAAAAATAACCTCAATCAGTTAAAAAGATAAATCTCTGGTAATCTATGTAATATTGTATGAAACAAAAAAAATATTAACTTAAGCACATATTTAATCTAATGGTTTTTAAAAATAAAAAAGAATCTATCAGTAGATCATCTCGATTCGTCTTATCGGCAGGAAGCAGATGGAACAATAGAGGTGTTTGAAAAATAACGGTATGAAAGACCACTTCAGCTAAAGAACAACACTATAAACAAAGTAATGTTAATCCGTGCTTTAAAACAAACTTACCGTGGTCAATTCAAGGATACTTTACACAATATCAGGCGAATTCTTAATTGACGGCTACAATAATTTGTATTTGCATGACATTTGTCATCTCAGACCTACCATCCTAGATATCATGTTTTGCATGATGCAGGATATTTACATTGTATCGTTTCAAAGTTATGAACCAGAATGTTCATTATCGCCATATAGGATACAAATGTAAAAATAGCTAATTAAAAATCTTAAGTGTAATAAATAAAAACTCATTGATGTTTTCAATTATCTTACATTTAAAAAAACTTTAATACAATATATGTGACAGAAGAGATGCGACATTTGAATATCGTCTCGTCAGGATTATCAGACATATCTTTGTTTGAAATAAACCAGTGGCGAAGCGAAATATGTAGTCTACTTGAGTCACGAACTGATTTCCAACAATTCACGCCACTATAATTTAGCGATTCGACATATTACTACCAAGAGTGCAATTAAGTCGTCTGCGCATTGTGACATACATATTGCTCTATCCCAGCGCATTCTACTACACGACACACGATTATACTCTTATAAATACAAAGAATAGTATCTGTAATATATTTTGTTATGTAAGGATCATCAGATGAAGTTGTTTTATCTGGCTGTGCGAAATTTGCTTTCAACAAAAATTATAAAAGAAAGAAAACCTGTGTAAATATTCTCGCTACGCTTATGTATAAATATGTATTTTTTTTCGCATCGTTATTAGGTTAGTCTTATTTATTAATTTCAATAATTTATGTATCACGACTGCTTAATTTATTTGGGGTAAAAATTAAAAAGTATGCCACAAAATGTGTCAATGAATTGTAAATCTTTGGTCTTTATAAAATGTGATGTATTTACATAAAAAATAGTAAATTGTATTATTATATTATGTTTCAATTATTATTGTTAGTTATTTTAAGAGATTTAATGATAGCTCATTTTTAACACTTTCCATTTTTCCGAGATTCATCTTTATTTCAGATGTTACGTACTTAAAATATTGGTACATTCATAATTTTTGAGTTTTGCTTGTTGCTATTTAACCGAGGGAAATAAAAAAAAAACAAAAATACTTCAACATTTTCTTTTATACTTAAAACTACTAACAAAATATATAAAATTTCATGTAAATATAAAATTTAACATACATAAGACTGAACTGTTAAACCTATAATTTCCTCTCATTATTATTCTTACTCAGCATGTATAATAAAATATTAAAAAAATATGGCGTTTCTTTAATAAATTCGTTTTGTCAGGACCATGTATATTTTTGATAAGTGAACAAACCAAAGTGTAGTTGGATTTGTTACAACTTAAACAAAATAAACTAATCCTTTAAAGATAGAAACGTCAATTTTGAGAAAAAGTAAGAATTGGGCGATGGCGTGAGTTTTCAATTACACTTTGACCCGTTACTTTGATTGGTAAAATTCAACTAAGTAAGGTTATGTTTTCTCAAATTAATTTGTTAATAGAGAGTTGAAGCGTTTCCAGGACGTGAACGCAGAAAAATAATGTTTACGTTGCGGTACAAAATATGAGTTGAAGTTGATAAACGCATCGTGACATTTACGTGTCATGACAATTTATATTGGGATTTCTTTTCCAATTAAAAAGAGGTTATTTTGTTTGCGTTACGTGTATACGCCAGAGCCCGTAAGTTTACGTATGTACGTAAACGTGAAGGATATTTGAACAAGCATGCGCAGATGTCAAATTTCACGTATACGTTTATAGCATCATTTCAACTCTCTAATATGAAAACATGAAATCGATAGAATAACATTTAAATCATGTCATTTTACCAAGGTTAAAATATTAAATTACAGTTCGTGTTCAGATTTGAAACATTTTTCTTTTATATTAAATTAACATCCTGTAAATGAAATAAATTCTTTTATTTAATTAAAATATTTCTTATGTAGTTGCTATATAAACTTGCTTCAATTTCAATTCAACTCAACATAAAAAATGTTGACTTATTTTAAATTGTTTTGTTTTAATCATAAATTTAGGTGAAAATTAAAAATAAAGAGATTAATGAACACAGTCTTGTATTAATTATAAAATTATCTATTGAAATCTATTCAGTTTATGAAATATCGCCCAATTATATTGAGCATTCATTATAATGATGTTCATATCTTTAAGTATTTACTTTTGTGTACATTTAAAAATGCTGGCATCCGTATTCACAACAGTTTTTAAGTAGTTACTAGCACTGATATCTAAGGGTGTGGCGTATATCTTGGACGCAATTTTTATCGGAAATAGTAGTCGCCAATGGGGTCTATTCTGTAACAATTCCTTTATATTTTAACGGCCGTTAAAATATTGGCGGCCTTTAAAAATATTTTCGTATTCGCTAATTTACTTCTGTCATTATTTAAACGGATTTCTTTAAGGTAGTCCTCTAATGTATTTTAAAGGAATCCGTTTAAATAACGACAAAAGTAATTTAGTAAATACGAAAATATTTTTAAAGGCCTCCAATATTTTAACGGCCGGTAAAATATAAAGGAATTGTTACAGAATAGACCCCATTATAAGCCAAATGTAAACTATGTAAGTGCATTTTAAAAAAAATGACATTTCCAACATCCTTAAAAGGTGACCTCTGATTAGACAAAATACGCCGTTGTTCAGGGCTCTTTATTTGCAATAAACTTAAATACTTAATTTTTTTTTTAAATTTAAATTTAACCCATTAGATAATCTAACCTAAAATGGAGAATACGACGTGCAAAATATATCACTTTCAATTTTGGGCTTTTTGGTTTGGTTATTTCAAAATGAAAATGACAGAATTCTACATATTATTTGACGATTCTGGGAATAATTATTAATTATGGATTTTCAAAAAGGATATATAATTTGTTTGAAAAAAAAAGTTTTTAATAGACGATTCAGGTAGACAAAACCTACAGAGTTTCATATACTCGGGCAAATTGAGGTTTTAGAGTTTTTGGCCCAACATTTTACGAATAAAAAACTTAGAAGATATTAGAGTTATTGCAAGTTCGTCAGTCACTATTAGCGCCGATCTTATTTTGACATCTGAGCATGCGCAGATCGTTTACGTTCTAGAACTCTTTTTTAAAGATTGTGCCTGTCCTTAATTGTGGATGTTTATAGGCAGCAGATAGTGGCGACTTTATAGCTTTCGGGTGCACTCGTCGACATCGTATCAGTTCGAAGTTTTACAATATTAAATATTTAATATCGTCATCTAAACCTTCTAAAATGGTAATTTCTAATGCCTCTTCCATATTATATAATACTACAAACAACAAAAAAGATGAACTGTAATTTAACATTTTTAAAATAAGGTTAGAAATATGTATAAGGGCAAGGGCTCTAATGTCAAAACCTCAGGTTTGCAATAAATCTTATCTTACCATGGAATTTATTTGCCTCTAATTACGTTGTCACTATTAGTGGCTGACGTTATAGAAATTTGCAATATCTCTTTATTAAAAAACTAGAATAAAAAAATTAATCACTAAGAACTATTCCAATTTATTTATTTTTTTTTTTTTAATTTTAGTCTTCGGCTTCGATAACTTAAGCCATTAGCCTCGTGTTCTTTGTAGTTCTATTTAGCAATAATAGCAGAACAGAAAATATATGTTTTACAGGAAAATCGATAACCAAAATCAAGACAACACTGTTCATTCTATTTATCGAGTTACAATGAATAAGAGACGATAAACACTATTTTACAATATGACATAAATGCATTTAGCGGTGCCAAGAGTGATGCAAAAGAGTTTAATCAAAATGACTTAGAGTCGTATTTTAATAATTTTATATTTGTAGATTGATGGAATAAAATTTTTATATTATTTAAATGAACCTATTTTGAAAAAATGTGTAATATAAAGGTGCGGACACTTTTAGTATCCTCATAGCAACTCCTCTTTATTCTATTTCTATGGCAACATTGTACCTAATAATTATGGTTTTTAGCAAACGAACATCAGAATAGTGCCAATTTAACACTGCGGCTACCTTATCAACTGAGAGTGCAGTCATATTGCAGCAGCGGGCAGCGCTCTCGGCTATTCTTTTTACGCAATCAAGGTTTTTTTTATTATTAAAAGCCATTGTTATACACAAAACTCGCAAACTGTTGGCAGCGCTTATTAGAATTGCAACTTCAAGAATACCGGAAAACAATTTTCTCGATTTTGGTGTAAGAATGTCATATTCTCGCACGCAAAATCGTTGAAGAATGAAAGTCATTCTTAAACGATTTTTGGTGACATTTTTTTGTGATATTTCAGTTGACATTCACTACTTTGCTAATAAATTTCACCAAGTGTTACCATCTGACATATTTTGCGAAAAAATTCCCATCAACGCCCACAAAAAAAAAAACAGTAAATAAAGCCCAAAATCGAGAAAATAGTATAAAACACACGTTACATTTTAATATACTATTATTCAATTTGCCAGTTACGAGAAACAAATGTGTACAACTAATAAAACATCTCTGTATGTCTGGTTGTTTATATTATAAAGTATAAAATAAACGTTTCCCACAGCCAAACCACTAAAGTTCGAATATAATCATTTCCCGTAATGACGCCACTCGATTCATTTTCTAGAATAGTCGGTTCCCGCATAGTCTTAGTGACCCATTCATCCATTTATTGGGTCTACATCGCAACCCCTTTAGATATAAGACATAAATGACGATTGAGATAAAAAGTTGTTGGACGATAGCGCTATTTTTCAATCACACTTTGAATCGTTACTGTGATTAGTAAATTTGAAATAAATGAGGTTTTGTTACCTCAAATCATTAACAAATTAAATATTCGTTATTTTTCTAGAAAACATTTATGAAATAAATAGAAAAACGTGAAGAATGTCAGTTTACCAAGATTAAAAGAATTAAATAACTGAAATATTGAACTATTAGGCATTTCAAAAAAATGAAACGCTGTGCTAAGGTTTGATATGTCTAAAGGGTTACGACATACAATGTAGTATACCTACCATACGTGAAAATATTTTTTTAAGAAACCGCTTAGACATTTTCTATAAATTGGCAGACTTGACGACTACTATTTCAAAAAAAAAATAGCTTTTAAGATGGAAGGCTATATCGCAACCCCCTTAGATTTACGAGCCCTTCCCACTGGCAGCTATTGTTTGACAGGTCATTGGAATGCCTAATTGGACAGACATTATAATGAATTTACATGTGGGTAAATTAAAAGATGTGAATTAGGCTATAAATGTTCAGGCAGATTGGCTTCCTGAAACTCCACATATTGAGCTGGTGGATTATAAACATTTGGCCACGGGCCTTCTAGGAAACGAGACGGCTTATTCAAGAAACACTCGCCCTTTATCAAGTTAAAATAATATAGGGCCCCGATACATTGATAAGCAGCGTTGTGTTGTTTAATGTGTGATGTAGGGTAGTTTTATTATTATTTTTGATTATAATTCACAATTTTTTTATTCATAATAAAAGTCCTTGTAAAAATTTAATGATTTTACATCAACGATAACTCGTTCCCAAATAAAAATCGTTATCAACTTGTTTTCTACTTAAAAATAAAAAAGTGACAAAAAATTCAGTTTTTCATTAATTTCTCTGAAATAGAATGTTTTTTTTAATTAATTAGTACCATTAAACTATATTCCCATTTAACTGACCCTCTGTGTTTGCCAAGAGGAAAATTATATTTTGTTTTTAACATAAAAGGGGACTTTTCTGAAAATTTTGATTTATTTCCTTTTGCGCGGGCACCAGTAAATTAAAATTACATTTTTAACTCATTTTGACTTAAAAATACAAACAAAAAAATACAACCTAAATAAAAATAGATATTTTTGAATTAATTACAATTTACATTTTATACACCAGCTACTTTTTGAAAAAAAAAAAAAAAAAAGCCATTTACAAAATCACTGAATAAGAACGTGTTAGTATTTAAATATCACATTTGTTTCATGGAGGTAAGTAAAACATATTATTTGGAAAATTAAAAGCTCCGTGATCAAATTACAGGCTAATTTGAGAAAAAAGTATTTTATAAAAGCGCTTAGAGTAAAGAATATCATAAAAAACATTTTCATTTTATCTACGACCACTCTTAAAAGTAGCTATTTAAACGTTTAGTACATGAATGTACTTTAAGGAGGGTGTGTGAATACCAATGCTAGTACGCTGTATTAGTAAGCCAAACATTCTGTTATTCACTTTGAGCACGTCTTGAACTTTTTGTTTAAATGTTGTTTGCAGGTCGTAAAAAAGTAGTTTAAATGTATATAATCAAATTATTAGTTTCAAAGGTTGAAGTAAAATAAAAGTGTGCAAAGTGGTAGGAATATCAAAGATATTTCCAGTCTTATATTTAAATAAAATTTGTTTTTTTTTCCTTCGGCAAAAAGAAAAATCTGATGTGTCCAACACATGACTTTCCTATCTAGTTATTATAGGCTTTCTCCGGTTATTTTATACAACCTATTGCAGCATCTCTATAAATGTTTAGAGGATAAACTAAATATATACATTGTCCACATACATCTACCTCGAAACATTTTTCTATAGATATTCATGGAAAACGAAAATACTGAAAAATTTAAATTTCCTACAATTTTTTTCATTACGGTCCATTTTAGAAAAATCATGTATAAACAAAAATTATAGAGATCGATATCGCAAACAACTTTTATTTTAAAAACTTTCATAAAAATCAGAATTTTGCACATTTTGTCAAATTTCTCGAATACGGACCATTTCAGGAAATTTTTACATAAAACAAAAATTATAGATAATAATATTAGAAGTAACTTTTATTTGAACAATTTTTTTCTCCAAACATTAATAACAGATATATTCCATAAAATATAAAAGTGGCCTCCCATAAAGTACCCCCCCAGATGTTCCGACTATCTAATCATTTCACGTCAGGCCGAAATAAACCTCAAGTTTAAAATTTAATGTTTTTTTCTTTATCCGTTTTTGAGTTTTCCTCAAAATTCGAAATTTACACATTTTCTCAAATATCTCGAATACGGTCCATTTTAGAGAAATTATGTATAGAATAAAAATAGAGAATTATATTACAAACAACTTTTATTTGAACAATTTTTATAAAAAATTATTTTTTTACATTTTGTCAAATTTCTCGAATACGGACCATTTTAGGAAAATTTTGCATAAAACAAAAGTTATAGATAATTATATTAGAAGTAACTTTTATTTGAAGAATTTTCTTCTTCAAACGTAAATAACAGATATATTCCATAAAATATAAAAATGACCACCTATAAAGTACCCCCCCAGATGTTCCGACTTTGCCCAAAATCTAATCAGCTCATTGGACGCTGAAACAAAGCTTAAGTTTAAAATTTGGTGTTTTTCTGTGTATCGGTTCATGAGTTATGCGTTATACAGACACACACAGACACACACATACACACACACACACACACACACACACACACACACACACACACATACCCACACACACACAGACATCATCGCGAAAATAGTCAAAACGGATTCAGGGGACCTCAAAACGTAAAAATCCGTCGAAAAAAATCATGATTCCTATACTTTCCTTATATCTGTATACAGATAGGAAAGTAAAAACGATCTGCTTAATTACTTATTCGCATCGAGTAAGAATCCCAGCACCCTACTTCGTTTCTGCGACCAAGGATGGTTGACTTCATATTCGGTTAATATCCAAATAGTCTAAACCTTTATCGATGTATATTCGTATCGATGGGAATACGCTTTTTATTTAAACTTTCCCATTTAATTGCTGAGTAAGACAGTTCAGGTGTACGATGTTGCCCAACTCTTCTATTTCTGATGGTTTGCTGTAACTGTTAACCCTCTTTTATAGTCCCGATGACGGCTTAATTGCCGGAAGGGCTCGACAAATTTTATTTAAATATAAAACTGAAGATATTTCTAACACTTTGCACACTTTAAATACGACTCACTTCACCTCAACCTTTGATTAACCAGTGTGTACACCAATATTCCCACAAAAATTTTCGGTGAGTGCATGGTACAAAAGTATATGGGAGGGAAGAAAAAGAAAGGCCGATTCTAGGATACGAAATAGAAACTTAAATAACAAAATACATTACTTGCTCTATGCGTCACCTACCTTATCAAAAATAAATGAATAGATGTAATTCTTTTATAAAATAAAAAAAAATATAGTGAACAAGTTCATTGTGGGTAGAATACAAAAACGGCTGTACAACTTTCGAAAAATGAGTGCACGACTCCACATTCGCGCGGCTTAGAGGGAACTTTGGAGGGGACACATACTACCTTCTTGAGGAAAATTAGTTTTACGGTTGTGGTATGTTTTTAAATAGATAAAATAATGAAAATAAAATGTAAGTTTGTGAGTTCTTGTATTTATTGTTTTAGAAAATCGAATTTTATGTACTTACTTAAAATCACTTTAATGAAATAATAGTTTAAATACTAGGTATTTTATTATAGTATGAGAGCCCACTGCAAATTTCGACCGTCATCTGATAACGAAATGAAATATGCTCCAATAGCATGTAACAACATTGTACTTTACCAAATTGCACCTGTGCCAATCCCTATCCTGCGCAAAGTGGTTAAAAAAAAATATTTTATATTCTAAAAATCAAATAAAACATGACAGAGACAATTATGTTTTCCCTGAAAATTACAATCCTAATTCATTGCGAATCTCGCTTTTAAACCTGAATTATTAATATTTTTACCTACCTTTTAAACCATGTTTATGTATGAAAGGAAGAAGGATGGTATTGTATAAACCATTTGCAGAGATTGTCAATAATATTTATAAACTCTTGTTAGACAATTATTTTAAACCATAATCATAGTAGTTTTTTTGTCGTTTCTATGGCAACCTGTAAAAATGAATCACAACAATAGGCAAATAAATAAATTTTTAAATCAGCAAACATTGATTCATATTTTTAATGATATTTACCTACTAATCGTGGATAGATGTTTTTGTGCGATGTTAAGAGGAAGAAAATATTTCCCTTTAACGATATATATCAAGATATATTTGAATGTTATTTTCTGGAAAACTTTAAGGGCAAACGAAATTAGAGCTGTCATGCCTTATGTGATTTTTTTAATATAAAATAATTTTTTTAAGCTACTTTGCTCAGGATAGGGATTGGCACAGGTACCATTTGGTAAAGTACAATGTTTTTCCATGCTTTTGGGATATATTTCATTTCGTTATCAGATGACGGTAAAAATTTGCAGTGGGCTCTTGGGCTATTAGTGTACAGATCAAATTTTATTTAAAAATCAATTAGGTTTGGTACATTTTAATTTGACAGTTCGATTTGTTGTGTTTTGTACAAAATTTACTTTAAAACGTGATTAATATTTAATAATCATTTTCATTTGTATCTCATAATGAAATACCAAGATTTTGATTCTGATACTCCGCCAAATATTGCAGAAATGCTGAAAAGGTTCCAAAAGCTTTGTTACCCGAAAAGTAAAAAGTAAATATTTATATGCAAGTCAACTAAGGTTTTCTAGCATTGTTTTTCTATCCATATTTGTTTAAGATTGAAATATATCGAAAATAGGTTAGGTAAGTAAAAAATTGTGGTAAAGGCATCCGTATTCGAGATACTCTCTGTTGAAATTTCATTTTTTTTTTTTATTTGTTCACACGTAGACATAAGTTACGACTTCAAATGAGTATTGTCAAAATTAATTAAAATAAATTAGGCATTCCAAACAAAATGGCTACCAGTGGGTTTTGACAGGTTATGATATGGCAAACCATTCGATCATGTATTGGAATAGATACGCCTTGTTTACATAAACAATTGTCGTATGATAATAAGGTCCATAATCGCATGCACAACAAACGATAGTACCAGCAGAGGTTGCCACAGTCTCTGTTTCGATTAAATGCATAAGGATAATAATGTTTAGTTCCCAATGTTTCAAGGTTCAAGATACTTAATATGGAGCTTAATATTTAACAGTTCATTCAAGAATCTGGATCATATTCATAAAATTTCTCATTTAATTTTTTTCTGCATTGAATCGGTGTTTAAATTAGATGTTTTTAGATTTTGTTCACTAAGATACATCGGTTTAACCATTAAATACTATATTTTAATTGAACATTGGGCAACCCTGTTTGTGTATGTTTTTAAAAGTGTTGTTGGGTGTTTTATTTTAGTGGATTATTGTTGTTTTATTTATTTATATAAAAGTAATTGTCTACAAACGTGATTATACATTTCAAAATAGTAAAGAGATGCATAGTTTCCGAACATTTCGGACCAAAACCACCCAAAATCAATGCTCGCTATTTTCACAGGTAGGTTATGTCAAAATCAATCTCATGAAATGTAAATAATGTAGATATCCATGGGCATAACAACTATGCTAGGGTTTTATTTATTTCTTGATATAAAAATACCTAATTGTAGAAACTGGTTATTTTATGATATATACATTTACAGGTTTCCGAGAGACATTGTCCAATGTCATTGTGGCTGAACAACTTGCGAATAAATGAGGAAGATCTCAAAACTGAAAGATGCCCAAGTTTGTTCAGATTACTTTTCACCTAAAGATTTATTTATGTATAATAATCGAACATTTTATTTGAAATCCAATGTTTTGCTAATAAAGTAAGTAAACAAGTGTCTCTATATACATATACTTTCGTATTGATATAGATAAAAGATAATTTATAAGTATTTATTGCAAACGTCTACTTACACCTAGTTAAACAATTCTTTTTTGAAACTAAGTATTATTGAGGTCTAAAATACTGTGAAAAATAGCTTAGAACTCTTGTCTCCCAGTTGTAGTTTAATAAACACAAAGTACACTTTTTTGATTGTACTAAACCCATTATTGAAAACTTATAAAATTTTTTAGTACATACTTCGTTGAGGGAAGTAGTATAGAAAACGTATATGTGGAAACGTATGATGATTATATTCGCTCAGTGTGAAGTTATGGTAGGGGAGCAAAAGCGATACTAGCGCAAGCTGCAGATAATTCAACCCCTTTAGGGCGATATTTTGTCATTTTGGCGTATCAAATACACGTATACATTTTACATTTTTTGCAAAAAAAGAAATAAGAACAATGTAATAAGCAACCGTAGTTGGTGCGTACTAGAAGTAAAATCTCCCAAGGTATTTATTTATTTTTATCTTCTAAAAAGTAAGTTTTCAATTCCAAAATTAAATTATTTTTAAATTCTAAGATATTTTGTAGTTTATTCTTTTTTTTTTTTTAATTTATTCGGGTTCTGTGAATAAGAAAAGGAAACATCAATCCACGTCCTGCACCAATGTGAAAGCCTAACTAGATTGAAGTTTTTAATACTAGATGAAGAAAAACCAGAAACATGTAACTACATGCATGTGGATGCCACTGTCAAGGAAACTAAGTCTAATAAAAAAATCCAAGCTTAGATGACGTACTCTAAAACAAATGGAGTCCCACAATAGATCTGAAAAGGTTGCGGTGGACACGGACAAATAATTTCAAATTCCTTTTAAATCTAATATCTAATCTACCCGTATTTTTGACAAAAGCGTCGTGACATGTCACTCATATTTTTGTAAGCCTTTTTTGTACAATTAGCTATCGCATCGGCATTTTTAATCATTTTTACGTAAAAGTCTTCAGTATTCTAAGAAATTCTTCATGTATTCGTTTAATTGGGCATTTAGAAGCAAATTAATATGAAAATATTGTTTATTTGCGCTCATAATAATTGCAAATGGTTGCAACGTTGCCAACTGTTAGTTAAAATGTGGAATATTGCAAAAAAACCATGCAAATTACTATTCTTTCGAAATATCAGAATTCAATTTCAAGACAAAATATTCAAAACTATAAACCTACTTGGATTATGGAGGAACATAATGTTCTCATATGCGCGGGGTCCTGCTTAAATATAACCAATGAATTTTAAATAGTAAACAATTTTACTGCAAATATACTAAATACTTATAGAATCTAATAGCGACAAATTTCAAATGAATTGTTTACATGTAGTAATTATTAAGGTAGTTCACGCGCGACAGTCGTACACAAAAATATCGCCAAAGTTTGAGATTCTCAATGCTGAAAAATGTTATTTTTGTAAGAGACTAAACAACACATGTAAGCTTATGTATGGATACGTTATTATTTCAAGTAAAATACATCCAGCAAAGTCACAAATATATGAATGGTGCGCTATCAACTGTGTACCTATAGAAATTTGTAACTTTCTCATACTAATTTTAAGGGTTTGTTTTGGTTCAAACAGAACTGTCGATTCCAGTTCTCAAATACAGTAGACAAATTAATTTTTCAAGAACACACGTGACGAGGTTATAACAACCTCTTAGCTGATCGAGTGTAAATCAGTGATTCTGAACTAACAATGTTGCCAAGTTATAATCATTATACACCACTACGCGTGGACTGCTTTAAAAATCTATAGGTATCTTTTTACCAAAACCGTCAAAAAATTCAGCGTTTTTTTTTAGAAAATTTTATAACTTCTTGATTTACATTACATTAGTTTTTAAAAAATATAGTAAGAACCGTTTTCGAGATATCTTGAAATAAATGCATTGCTTGTGTACATGACAGGCTTCAAGACTGTTAATTATGCACAATTTCATTGTTAATATCTCGTTTCACAGACGGTCAAAAAAAAATTATTTTTTTTTAGTTAGGTACGTAAAAGTCACTTTCATTATCCTTATGTTTCAATTTTATTGAATTCTTAAGAAAATCCGTTTTACGAATGAACTACTTTAAATATTATTAAAAAAAAAAAAATGAAAATAAATCTTAAAATCTAAATCTTGAAGCTTATTTTCAATTATATTTAATATGGAACTTAATTTTTAAATAAAATTTACCTATTTATTGTAGGTTTGCATTTAAATTTCTAAAAAATAGCCATCTATCCAAATGAAACCATTTTAAATAAGGAATTCTTATTATAGGTATTTAAAAATATCAGAAAATTTCAATTGATGGTACCCATTTTAAATTAGTCACACCACTTCATGCATTGTCACAATTGTTAAAATAGAGAACAAACACAATGCCATTATTTCTTCTGTTTCCTCTAACTTGTGTACGGCAAAATATTGCTACAGTACTTTGTAAATAATAAAGTTCATTAATCTCCGTATTTTGTAAAACTATTTTTAGTTGATAAATAAAATGCTTTAATTGGTCTTTATTTTATTTCATAAAGGAAGGTATGTAGTCAGAAATATGTATAATATTCTTGCTTCACATATAAAACGGGTTCTTCACAATATTTTTCTATTTTTTTTCCTTCATCAGTCAAGCTTTATAGTAGGTATATTTACTCAAAATGTATACAAATTGTTTAAAGTACACAATTACTAATCCTATAAAATTGAGTAAATAATATACAAAATGACAAGCCTGTAAAATACTATTCTTACATTGAAAGTTAAAAATATATGCTATAAAAAAATATTTTTAAAATCATGTCCATCCGCTTTCATCTAGCATTTTATAGTAATTAACAATATATGACCCCTTCCATACGGTACAGCACTGCCATGTTTTCCGTTTGTGTACCTTTCCTCTCTCCCCGTCTAGATAATCATTAAACCCATTACTTCCACAGGTAAGGCGAATATATCCTAATACATGATCGAATGGCAAACCTTTTATACCATGGGCAAACCTGTAGGCCTGGTGATTTGACAAGGTCAATGAAATAGATATAGTTACATAGACTGATCATCCATATTTTTCAAAATAAACATAAGCTTATGCCTTGAAGTAAAAATATAGGGGATTATTTTCTTACTATATTCAAAGGCTAAATATTGGTTTGTAAACACATTTTTGCAAAATGGATTCTAATTAATGAGCATTTGCGAGGCAATATGGCCGCTCGTAAACGACCCGCTTTGAGCAATCTATATAACTATATATGTAGCATTGATCCCGTCAATGACAACAGGGTTGCCATATCTAAATGTCAGTTCCCACTTGTCAGCAGTTTGACAGGTCGTTGGAATACCTAATTACCCACAAAAAAGCCAGAGCCTTCTAGATAATTTTACTTCCATTTAGCGAATTAGAAACAAACGACTTTTTTTTATTTATTTTTTTTATCGATAACGGTCGCAGATATAAAACACTACAAGA
Source organism: Psylliodes chrysocephalus (assembly GCA_927349885.1). NCBI lineage: Eukaryota > Metazoa > Arthropoda > Insecta > Coleoptera > Chrysomelidae > Psylliodes > Psylliodes chrysocephalus. The sequence continues at coordinate 8,539,284 of OV651816.1, forward strand.
GACGAAAAAGTTTCTAAACAAAGCAGATAATTAATTTTTTATATCATATTATACCAGTAACGCACTGCAAAAAAGTACAGGGGAAGAAAAAGTGACATGACCCCTCAACAAATATTTCATTGTAGATTCTCACAAACATTTGGCATGTTCAATGATGTAAGCCCTACAGTGAAACCTAGATTCCAAATTTGAGCTAAACATTTCAAAAACTGCAGGAGCTATAAAGAAAAAACAAAAAATCTTGAAATTTCAACAGCCTCTGTATCTCGAAAACGGATGCCGTTACAATTTTATACTAACCCCCACTCATTTTTCAGTACTCTACTTAACCTAGCCACGGGGCCACTTTTTTTTAAAACACCCGTATACTTAATACCTTTGTTGTTCCAGATTAAACAAATCATAATTTCACATTGAATGGTTTAAAGATTTCGTATTTGGTTGTTTCAAATGTGGTCGTAGATAAAATGTTGTATGACACGTGTGTGAAGTGCTTTTGTGTACTAGTCGCGACTTGTATAAAAAACAATTTTTGTATCATAAGTATTACAATACAAGTTCACTGGTCCGTAGATAATTTTGTCTACTAACATTATCACATAATATATTAAAGAATTTGATAATATTGTTAGATTATTTGTAAATTTTTAGAATCATCATATGTTGACTTTAATATCAGGTTTGGATTCGTTTTGGTCGAATTAATTGTGACAAAAAGGCATGAATTGATACATCTCCTTTAAGGCCCAAAAATTATCGAATTTAAGACCAAAAGAACCATAGTCCCTTAAAGAAAGTACAAACACTTAAGATTTGGTTTCTAAGAAAGCGGTATCGTCACATATCGTGTGCCCTTTTTTCCATAAATTTGTTGGAATCGCTGTTTCACCGGTGCGATCGTTAACAGCTTGTGTTAGATTCGTCTTATTTGTGGTTGATAGTTGACAGAAATAACAGTTCACAGTTCTGTTGCTGGTTACAATTTGTGTTAAGAATTTTAATGTCCGTCCCTTAATTTAAAAGTATGTTTTTCTTAAAGCTTATATTTTCGTTTTTCTTACAATCGAACAAATCAATTAATTTATGAATTGTCAGTTGTCACATCTAATAGGAAAAACCATATATTGAAACCATCGAGGATTAAAACTGATGGCTGTTAGTTTATCATTGATAAATTGATGTAAAAGAACGAACGGATACTGTGTAATTTTTTGCTGGTATAATATATTATATTATTAATATTATTATACAACATCGATCCCAAAGTTGCTACGCAACAGTTAGTTGAATAAGACGACATACGTACAGCGTCCGTAATAATGCAGTGGGTCAGAAAAAAATTCCATGCAGTGCAGTCAAACTGGTTTCCAAGAGAGCGTAATTTAAAATAGTAGCGGTGAACAATAACGACTTAAAACAATTTGACCAACGTTTTTAGACGGTGTCGGTACAGTGTACATTTTTTATTTAAATTTAATATAAACGTAAAAATACATCTACCCACGCGCTCGCAATTTACATCTAGATAGTTCCACCGAAATGCTTACCGAATTTTTTGCAACGTTATATGACGTCATGTACTATTTCGGACGCTATGTGATGACACCGTTTTCTAGAATTACATTAAAATATAAATAAATATGTACGGATTATAAAAATATTTTTCTAATAGTAATACTTGTTAAAACAGCCTAGAATTACTTCTATATTTCTTTGGAAATCAATAATTCTTCAACACCTATGTGGCCTCTATGACTCCATATTCTGTAGCGTGCCAAATCCTTCCTCGTAACCATTCCTACTACCTAGAAATTATATTAAATGTTCAAAAATTTCTGGTAAAAGTAAAAAATGTTATTTATATTGTTGTATTGTACGCTGGTTTCCTATACCTCGGATCCGAAAGTTTGTAAACTGATGTCATGTCAATGTCAGTGAATATATCGATGACTTAATTTTAATACCTCGTAACCCACAAAGAGTAAATTTTACAATAGAGGTAAAAAACTCTCCTGACTCATATATCGTGCGTGTTAGGACTCGTTAGAAATCGCGGAAATCAACAGAAATAATTGAACTGTGATTGGTGGATTTAATTTTTTTTGCAGTGTTTTTATTACTTAGAAAGGATATGAAATATATTCGTTCAGTTAAACGCAATAGCATACTTTTTCGTTTTGTAGTCTGTGCGTTGATAAGCTAATATAAATGTGGGAGTAGAAAAAATATATTTTTATACAGCCAACCTTCCTTTCTTTGATATACACAAAGCAATGTATATATTGATTTTAAAACAAAAAAAAAAAGGTTTATTTTTATGTTTTCTTTCGCAACTTGTGACATAATGAACTTTTCGTAATCAGTTACATAATGTTCAACATTCTGTAACTGGTTGCATAAAGTAGATCATTTTGTCACTTGCTGGGATTACAAAAAATGCCACTTTATACGTTAAAATTGGAAAAATTATTTTATTTGTTAGAACTGGCGCTGTCAAACTTGGCAACAGTGCAAATAAGCCCATGAAAAACTATGGATTTTGCCCTAGATGTTGAACACAATGTAGTGCGGGGCTTAGAGTAAGACTCCATAGAGAAGTATTTGCTCCAAGGATCGAATTTTTACTCCATACGATAATTTCGTATAATATTTCTATAACGGCACTATTATGTTTTCGTCTACAATACTTAAATTTAATTTTGGCCATATTCCGGATTTAAACAGTTCGCGATATTTTTGGAAAACTATTATCTGTACTAAGAGCTAGCGATCGCCAGACCTACGTTTTAATATGAAGGTTAAGATTTTTTTATGCCTATGCACATGATAGTAGATAATAACGTTTAGGTCTTGACTACAGGTGGTTTGGTAGATAATAGGTCCTCAAGGTACCAAAAAATGTCGGAAAATTACGTTATTGTAAGAAAGCTGACTTTTTATTATGTTCAACTATGACGTTTTAATCTCCAATCAAGCCTTCAATGTGTCGAAAAATGTCTGCTCTCTATAGAAAACTTTTTTATTGTAAATTTCGCAGAAAATTTTATTCTTGATGAAAGTTAGTACACGACATAAAACAAAAGTGATACTTATTAAAAAAACTTAACTATAGAAGAGGGAGGCAAAGAAATGAATATAGCATAAGAGAGAAGAGCCTTTATTTTTAAAAATAGAGAAAAGTTTACTTGAAAAACTTGTTTAAAATCATTATTACCAAATAATAACAGCCTGACACATCCGACGTGTCTAACAGTAAAAAGCCAGACGTGCCTAAAAGCAAAAGAGCATCATTCGTACACATAAGTTCTAGTCAGAGTTATTAGTTTAGAGCATCTATCAGTAAATAAGAAATAAAAAAATTCGTACGTCGTAAAAGATATTTTTGTATATTATAGTAGTAAATAGTAGAAAAATGTATGTTTGTTCATTTCTCAGAAAATGTTATTCTTGATAAAAGTTAGTAGGTGCAAGACCTAAAACCTACTACAAAAATATAAATTAAGCTCAAGAGTGAAGTACTCATATTTTTTAAAACAGAAAAATGTTACTTAAAAATCTTAAAAATTATTATTTATCAGCAAATATGAAAAATCGCAACCACCATACAATAAACTACGGTTGGATTCTAACAAAAAATAATTACTCTTGAGCCAAATGCATATTTTTTTTTTCACATATTTGTTGATAAATAATAATTTTAAACAAGTTTTTTAAGCGACATTTTCTGTTTTTAAAAATAAGGACTCTTGCTCTCGAGCTAAATTTATACTTTTTTACCTCCCTCGTATATGATTCAAACTTTTTATTATTTATGAAGTTTGCAGTAGGTTTTAGGTCGTGTACTAACTTTTATCAAGAATAAAATTTTCTGAAAAATAATCAGAAAATTTTCTATAAGGTGCAGACGTTTTTTGTCACACTATATATAAAAATATTCTTTAGGAAAATTGTTTTTAATTTTTATTATAATAATAGTACTCTCCCTAATTCACCCCCTTACGAGTGAATTTTAACCCCAAAAGCTGAGCTTGTGCGGGGAAAGGGACGGCTATTATTATTATTATTATTATTATTTGCCGTGGCGCTCCAGGGCGACTTAAAGATGATTGATGGTGCCATTTGACTTACAGGTGAGGAAAACCTTACCCACCATCATCGAGACGGTAATGCATGGCGATTTTATAATCTGCATGTCATATCAACAGAAATTGAATTTCTATTAATACGGCACACATCAAATCCTATACCGAACCATGCAATTTAATTAAAAATCCACATGGTCTGGTCTGGGACTCGAAGCCCGGCAGTCTCGGACCATAAACTTGCCTATAAATGAATATAAGCGCGTTAGACGGCTACACCACCGACCCGATTGACTCTACTGATAAACTATACTAATACTCTGACTAACACGAATGATGGTCTTTTGCTTGTAGTCGTGCCTGGCCTTTTACTGTTCCCATCGGATGTGTCAGGCGGTTCATATTTGTTGATAAATAATGATTTTAAACAAGGTTTTCAAGTAACCTTTTTCTCTGTATTTAAAAATAAAGGGTCTTTACTCTTGAGCTAAATTCATACTTTTTTACCTCCCTCGTATATGATTCAAACTTTTAATATGTAGTCAAGAGTCATAACACCTAAACGTTATTATCTACATGGAGAATCTGAACTTTCATACTATAACGTAGGTCTGGCGGTCGCTGGCTCTTAGTCTTATCGTTTTATAATGCGCTAGTTCAGTGATGATGTAATTATAGTTCCACTGACAATTAAAGTGACAGTGGATTTTTTGAGTGCGTTTTGTTCGTTTTGTTTACCTAAATTATATCGTTTTTCTCATTTTTATAAATATATTCCTAAAGTAAGTAGATAGCATGTATCAAATATACAATCGTTTAGTTACCAATTACATACTTTTAAACTATTTTTATGACCTGTAAACAATATTTTGAAATAAAATAAAAACAGTGAAAACGTATATGTCAAATTTATTGATGTTTTTGTTAAAAGTCTGGTTAGAATTAAATGTCAGTGGAACCAAAATGACATCACACTGAACTAGCGCATTCAGCCGTTTTGTTACGTTAGCCTATTTTCTTACGTCCTATCGGCTTGGATTTTTCGTTTTTTTGTAATTGGTTTCCGATTTTGTTTTCTTTTAAAACGTTAAAAATTGCAGTTACTGAAACTTTTTTAAGTTCAGAACATATTTCTACCACATCCGAAACTTTAAAGTTGGAAAATCGCGCGAGTGTTCTACCAGCTTTACTCTTTTTGCACTGCAACTGGTTTATTATCATTTATATTCCAATAAGTTATAAATAAAACGAAATAACAAAAAACCTCGGGATTTACTTCCAGCACAACCACCGAGGCAGTAGAAGAAAATAGCCGACAATCGAATCTCACATGTTAGCATGGTTGCCAAACAAGACGATTTTGGCAAATTAAGCGATTTTTACGTTTATCACAAAATTAAATTTGTAAAAAATAAAATCAATAAGATGACATGATTTAATTGAAGGGCAAAAACAGTTTAAACAATGTTTGTTTTACACAAATGTTGTTTTTTCGATTGACATCGCTTTAAACCAACCACTATAAAAACTACATATGGCAACATGATGTGAATGACGCCAGCTTGCAAACTTTCAAGACTGAGGACACCGACTAAGTAATGCTAATCTAAAGTTTTGCGTACTTTAACAAACCATATCATTTCCAAGATATTAAAGTAATATTTGTCATGAAGATATTGGAATGAATGTGACTAATCCGAACTGTCAGTTACTGCAGGTAGTGTCATTGTACTCTGAGTTCTTTATGAGTGCTCACTTTTCTTTGTTTTGAATGCACTTGTACTCTAAATATATTCTAGTACATTTTTTTATTGTATTATTTTTTTCTGAAGATTATGGTTGAAATTTTAATATTTATTAATTATTTATTATAACTGCTAGATAAAACATTCCAAAACTCGAGTAACAATATCAAAAATATACACAAACTACAACTCACCTCATTAGAATCATTAACTATTGGTAAATGTCGTAAACCAAGTCCTCTAAATAGTCTAAACATCCTTGGAAGGGATGAGGACTAAAATCAATAAAAATTCTTCTCTAGTAAGGTCATAACCGGTATTGTTTTCACACTAGGGCGCGATATTGAGACGAGAGGTCCACACGGTAATAACGAAACAGTCATTTAAAGCCGCATCACATTTAAACAAGATCTTATTAGGTAAAGATAAGGTCATGAGAGAAACTTTTGAGTTCACCTTTACCAAAGCATAAGAATCACAAGAGAGACCAGTCAGAGCGAGCAAACTAATCTAAAAGATGGCGCTACACTACAATAAAGGGACCTCATAGGCGTGCGCTAAGTATCTTGTCTTAAGGAATTCTAATACAGGTAAGTGTCAGCTAGTATTATTTTGAAACAAAATAATTTTGAATATAACACTTTTTGACAGCTTGTCAAACAGACCTCACCTCTCAGTATCGCCACCTCGTCAGCCTTAAAATACATTAATAATAAAGCACACTTACGTGTAATACAGTGTAGGGCGATGGATTCATAAAAGGTCTGAGATCAATAGAATAAGTCTTTTCTACATCGGCAATAAATAGATCCTGAAAAAAAAAATAGTAGTTTGTACAACAAAAGTGGATATATGATGTCCATATGGTATGAAGACGAAGTTTTAGTGCGATACGGACAATATACTAGAGTAAGTTTACAAAATTTTAAAAATTAAAATTGAAGATAAAATATCTATTTAAAAAAAAATAATTATTACAGAGATTTGAATTTCTTTTTTCTGCGATCCATTAAATAAACTTACAAAATTTTAAAAATGAATTTAGAAGGTAAAATATCTAAGTTAAAATTAACTATTTTAAAAATAACTTTTAAAAATTAACTATTTTAAAAATAACTATTTTAAAAATAACTATTTTAAAAATAACTATTTTAAAAATAATTAAAAATAACTATTATTTTAAAAATAACTATTTCCAAAATAATTAATACAGATTTGAATTTATGATTTTTACTAATTTAAAAGATAAAATGAACTCGATAAAAAATGACGTCACTCGGAATTTGAACCTCGGAACTTTCGAACGGGAACTCAATACTCTTAAGGTACACTTTGGGAACGCCAGACCAAAGCGTGCGACCGCGACAGACGACCGATGCACTTACGTTACGTGTTCAAAGTGCTGTCGCGGTCTCTTGCATGGGTCGCTTTATCCCAAATGTGTTTCATTTAATTACATATGATTCAGACGTAAAAAGGTGCATTTCGGTTGCCTTACTCGATCGCTTGACTCTGCCTCTTTCCTCGGTCTCGCGTTCCTAAATGGTACCTTTAACATCTTATACATTTTTATGGCTTACTATTTATTGAATTGATTTTAGTTTTATTATTACAATTTACTAAAATTTACTGTTTCTTCGTAAATATAAACGAATAATGGTAGATTGGTATTATTTATTGGTTCTTACCAAGAATCACTCAAAAATATACTGATAATTACCAAATTAATAAAAATAACTCACCTCGATGGTTGGATATCTGGGATATTCGTTTCTGAAAATAGAAACGTTTATATTGTCCCAATCATCAGAAGTTTCATTAAAAATTTTCCTTTTTAATATCACAATAAGTTGCGACCTTAAAATTAAGCCTCTAATTCGACCGTAAGTGGTAACTTCACTCTAAAATAGATAACAATTATTTTAAAACAAAGATAATCGTAAATTAATATTTTTTCTTTGAAATGTGTTTTATGAATAATAAAAAAATACCTGATCAGTCAGTGGTGGATCCACTACAGGAAATCCATTATAAGTGGTTAATTTCAAGAGCTCCACAATGTGGCCAACATTTTCTACGCATTTTAAAGTAACAACTGGATGAGACATAACCTCGCTAGCATATATATTGTACACTAACGGTGGGGGTTCCCAAGGTAGAAGCGGGATCCCCCACAATTGAATGAGTATGTCATAAATACCCTAAAAATAAGTTCGTTTTATTCATCAAATAGTTTTGAGTTTTACCTAATGTGACTCTTACACCTTAATGAGTCGAGATATTTATCCAATGATGAACAATTACTAGATTGATTCTTTCATTCATAAAAATAAGCATTTGTTTACTTGCAAGCAGGGACGGATTCTCTATTGGTTCAGTTGTACAGTAAACACCCAGTTACGAGGGTTGTCTTTTATATTTCGGGACTGGACAACCCTAGTGTTGCAAACTGGAAACTGACAGCTCTGTCGCAAAATTTGACATTTTTGAAGTTATGCGTACTCAGAACGTTTTAACATATGAGCGCTATTTGTGTTAATTACAGTAACTTAAAAGATTCATCTCAGCCAAAAAATGGAATTAAATCATGAACATTTTCGTGCGAATATTTTTTACCACTTTCGACGAGGATTAACTCATCAGGAAAAACAAAACGAATCAATCTGGTATACAGACGGTTCCAAAATGAAAAACAGCACATATCTACCATGTGAACTCAGGGAGGACAATTAGTCTGAACCTGGGGTTACCGACAACAGTCTTCCAGGCTGAAGTAACAGCAATAAATGCCTGCGCCAAAGTCATGCTAAATGACTCTCTTAGAGATGAGGATCTTTATCATGACAGACAGTCAGGCAGCCCTTAAAGCACTGAAAGGATAGAAGTACAATCTAAATCAATATTTGATTGCCAACAGTCCCTCCAGGCCCTGGCAGAACATAACAAGGTTACCCTTGAATGGGTGCCAGGACATGAGAGAGTGTTTGGAAACGAGAAAGCATACCTCCTAGCAAGGAAGGGAACGGAAAAAACTATTGGACCAGAACCCACATGTAGTATATCATACCAACATGCTAAATGGGGGTTAAAGGAACAAATAAATAGATAACACCAAAGACTCTGGTTGAAACTTCCTGGACTTAGACAGTCCAAAAGATTCATAGAGGGGCCATCCACGAGCAGACAAAATCAACTGCTAAACCTTAGCAGAAGCGAACTCAAGGCCGTAATAGGACTCCTTACGGGACACTGCGGCCTTAGAAGACACCTAAATCTCTTAGAAATACATGATGACTCCCTATGTAGAATATTTGAAAAGGAGGACGAAACTCCTATTCACATACTATGCCACTGTCGGAACCTTAAATGGGAACGGTAATGGTACTTCGGGGTACAATATCCGGAACCTGAAGAAATCGCGAAAGCGCCCATCAAACATATTCTTAAATTCATCAAGAAAATCAATCTGATGGGATAGAAACTGTGAGGGTACAATAAGCCTAGAGCTTCAGTACAAGTGGGCTTTGAACCACGCCCTAATTCAGATAGATAGATAGATAGATAGAACTCAGAAACAGTGCACTTAATTCAATTTTTGGTGATGAAGTTCCTTCAAGGACCTGTGTTAATCGATGGCATGATGAATTCAATCAGGATCGTAGTTGGCTCCAAGACGAATTTCGTGAAGGTCGTCCAAAATCATTGATGCGCGAACTGATATTGAAAGATCGTCATGTGACCTATCGTGAGATTGAGACTACCTTAGGCATTAGTTGGAACAGCATACATTCAATATTGCATGAACATTTGAGTGTCAAAAAAATTTGTCAATCGTTCAAAAAAAGGCCCGTGTCGATTTGTCGAAATAAATGCTCAAAAAATATGATCGCGGTGCTTCGAAACACGTCTATGACATAGTGACAGGTGACGAATCGTGGATTTACGCGTATGAGCCCGAAAGTAAACAGCAGTCGACTGTATGAGTGTTTTAAGATGAGCTAAATCCAACAAAAGTTGTTCGCGCACGAAGCACTTCCAAGCAAATGGTCGCCTGTTTTTTAGGAAAAACTAGACATGTCGCAACCGTACCTCTAGAACAACGCAGAACAGTAAATTCTGAGTAGTACACAACCATTTGTTTGCCTGTAGTCGTCCAAGAAATGAGGAAATCCAACCGCCGAAGACGGATCACTCTTCACCACGACAATGCGAGCTCTCACACATCGGCTCAAACAACTGCATTTTTGAGCACTCAATGTGATGAGTCATCCGCTGTATAATCCTGACTTGTCACAAATGACTTCTTTTTATTCCCGTACGTAAAATATAAACTGAGAGGTCAACGTTTTTCGACACCTGAAGAAGCGGTTGATGCGTGTTTTGGAGATACCTCAATCAGAGTAGCAAACGTGCTTCGACAATTGGTTCAAACGCATGCAGAAGTGTATGGATCTTCATGGAGAATATTTTGAAAAATAATATAGTGATTTTCGATTATTAATGTTTGTTTCTGTTCTCTAATCCTGGATTATAAAAGGCAACCCTCGTACATTTCATAAAAACAAAATATTTTAAAATCACATAAATAACATAAAAATATAAATTTAATTACGAAGTATAGGTTGCAAAAAAATCCAAAATTCATGTTGCAGATTTATTTTTGGATTAAAAAAGTACGATAGAGTTTCGTCTAAAATAAAACAATTAGAATGGCTCAAAATAGAAAATTTATTTAAATTATAAATGTCTGCTTTAATCTTTCGCATTTTGTCGACTTCTCAACCTGCGTATTTAAAGGACAAATTACTATATCGAGGTGATGTACATAATGTAAACTTAAGATATCCAAACACTCTAACACTACCCACATTCAATCTTACCATGTTTCACCGTTGTTTTACTTACAATGCTGTAAACATTTACAATACTGTTCCATTGGAAATAAGGACGCATTCTTTGAAACATCTTAAAAGACGCTTAAAGTTTAGTTTATTAGCTAATCAATGAGGGCATTGCATTATGATTACTACCTTATACTTTTATTTTTATTACCATTTTTTTAATTTATTTTTAATACTTTTTTTGTATTAAATTGCTATTGTTCTATATAAAATCAATTCCGTAAATCAATTTTTATGTCTTCTAAATATTATTTTGTTTGTAAACAAATTACTTACTGTTTAGAGGTTAAGTGGAGTAGCTTAGCTAGACTTCGCCTCTATATATTTTCATGTATTGTATATTACAATGCAAAATAAAGGCACTTTATTATTATTATTATTATTTTAATATTTGAGTATTTTCATACATGTTTATCTCTATTTTTTTTACGCCACTGCGCTCTGACTCGCCGCGTCTCTGTCGGTTCATAATGCCGATTGAGCATCAGAGTGGCCAGTCGTTTCCTCAAATGTCTGTAGTTAAAAAGAGAGGTCAACAGATCCATGAAACTAGGCGAAACAATGGCCGCATTCAGCAGAAGCAATCGATTTATGATTTTCTGCTGAATGATATATAAAAGAGCGATTAGTAATCAAATGATGAGTTATCGGCCGCCATTTAAAACATCGAATTTGAAATACGATTAGTTATCACATCGTGATTAGATTTAGAACTCATACCAACTGAAGTGAATGTTTTGTGGTGGTTCTCATAACTCATAACCTTATTTTATGTTTATTTTGAATTCATTTTTACACTGGATGTGTCATTTTTCACTGAAATGAAGGAATTTGAAGTGATATATGTTTATAACAATATGAAATATATTGTACCTCGTAGTAGGTAATGAAGTGTTGCACAATGCATTAAAATCAGGCAAATCTATTAATTTATAATAATGTAGTTGAGTAATTTATTTGGTGTTTTATTCTAAATTTTGTACCTATGTTTTAGATGAAGTACATGTCACTTTTATGTCGCCTGTCGAAGTGCCTAAAAAGTTCATTCAGGAGATTCACTAATCGATAAGTCATCGCTAAGTTATTGTTTGATAATCGGTTGCTTCTGCTGAATGCGGCCAATGTGACTGCTTAAAACCACGCTATTTTGTTCACCGCAAATAAACAAGGCGTGACGTCACAAACTATGTCGTGGCATACGAACCTTTCCAATCATTGAGATAGAATAAAGAGGAGATGCTATGACGATACTACAGTGTCTACATTTTTGCATTACACTTTTACGTCATATGTCAAACTCGAGCTAATCAGTTTTGGTGAGAATAAATGCCATTTTTTAAAATAGCGTGATTTACTAGTTTAATTTATTATTAATGTAAATATTAATATTAAATTAAACTTAGTATTACGTAACTGTTTTTCATATTATTCCAAATATTATTTTTGTATAATTTTTCATTTTTTTATAATATTGTAATATTGTAATATTGTATTTTATTAAGACTGCTCGTCCTAAATAACCAATAATAACCCATGCTCAAGGATTCTTTTTGTGGGTGTTTCTGTTTATTTATCTCGAACGAACTTACATTAATATACATTATACATTGTTTTTATATTATTTTTGGTAAATAAATTATTATTATTATATAAAAACATTTATCAATCTTCAAATATAAAATTATTAACTTCAAATTAATCAAAATAGAACTCAAATAGCGTCTACTTGTCATATGGCAAAATAGTGTTTATGTCGCCTCTACTTCATTCTATCTTTTTTAATTGTTTATTTAAAAGTTGTGTTTAAATAAAACTGCGACTTTAATAAATCGGAAGTATGTGTGTCAATTCAACGATTTTTATTAAAAAACGTCTAATTTTTGAGGTTATGTGGTTTGTTTATTTGCAAATTACTACTGTAATTTATCTTTTGTGTTTTGTTCCAGTGTCTACAGAAGAGTCGTGTGTTTTATACTCAACTCTAAGTACTATGCATTGGGCAAAAATTTTGCTATTTTTTTTTGTTTCCTACAAAAGACATAATCGAAGTGTCAAAAACAGAAAACTGCATAAATGGATACAATGTCCATCAGAAGAGATTTCACAGAGACAAAATTTAATTACAGTCAAAACCGATTATAACGACATCGTTTACAACGACCGATCGGTTATTACAGCCAGATTGTAAAGTCCCGCCCGAATCTCTAGTAAACTATTCAGCAAACATACCGCCTATAACAACATCGAATACAGCGACATATCGCTTACAACGACGAAACTTTATCGATATTCATCGACTATAACGACCAACCGCTTCTTATCCCAGCAAAACAAAACAATACGGACGATTTTAAATCTTATTGATAAGCATTGAAGGAATATTTAGGCGCGTATTATTACCTACGCACTTTCTCCCACGCCATTTGACCTTGCATATTTTACATCAATTGTTTAGTGCGCTAAATGACTGCGTGAGCGACAGCTTGATTTATAAGTGTTGGTTTTGATTAGACCATGTATTTATGCGTTATCATGTCGCAAAAAAGAGAAAAGTGTTTTCTATTGAAGAAAAATCTCATGTTATATGGAGATTAGAAAATGGCGAGTCGAATAGTGAAATTGCAAAGGAATGTGGAGTTTCGCACTCTACGATATCAACGATTTGGAGGAATAGAGATAAAATAAAAGTTCTTTTCGAAAACAACTCATTAAAACTTAAACGAACGAAGAAAATTGAACATAAAGTTATAGAAGATGCTTTATTAACATGGTTTAAACATCAGAGGGCAAACAACGTCCCAATAAGTGGTCCGATTCTTCAACAAAAGGCCAATGAGTTTGCTCGTCTTATGGGTAAGGAAAATTTTAAGTGTTCGTCTTGGGCACAACGTTTTCGTGCTCGTCATAATATTGTGGCAGGAAAAGTTTGCGGTGAAGCGGCTGGCGTTCCTGAAGGAGTGTCTGAAGAGTGGCTCTCTCATAAGTGGCCTGCACTGTGCGAAGGATACACAACAGAGGAAATCTTTAACGCTGATGAAACAGGTTTGTTTTACAATTTAACCCCTGACAAAACACTTAAATTCAAAAGCGAGGAATGCAAGGGCGGAAAGTTGTTCAAAACAAGAATTACAGTATTGGTTGCGGCAAGCATGACTGGTTCATGTAAAAGAAAACTTTTGGTGATAGGAAAAGTTAAAAAACCGCGTTGCTTTAAAAACATTCAATCTTTGCCTGTAACTTATGAAAACAACGGTAGGTCCTGGATGACATCGCAAATTTTTGAAAAATGGCTGCGTAGCTGGGATGCAGAATTAAAGTCTGGAGGAAACAAAATTCTTCTCCTAGTAGACAACTGTCCCGCTCACCCTATAGTCTCAAATCTGAAATGCATAAAGCTTGTGTTTTTACCGCCCAATGTCACCTCTGTTTTACAGCCCATGGACCAAGGAGTGATAAAAGCTTTAAAAACACAATGACACAGAAAATTGAAAACAGCAAAGATACTAAAAGTCTTAGTGTTTTGGATGCAATCCTAATGATATTGGAAGCTTGGGAAAAATTCACACAGACCACTATAGCCAACTGCTTTCGCCATGCAGGTTTCAAAGATCTCTCTTCATTACAAGCGAGATTGATACAATCTACAGATGAAGATGACAACGTACCACTTGCTGAATTGGTTGCTCAGTTGCAAAGATCTACTGCTACAGGAGAAAGAATTGAGATAGAGGAATTTATTGGAATAGATGACAGTGTCTCTGTGTGCGCCTTAGCTACTGAGGAACAAATTTTTGGAGAAGCTGAAAGTAACAATCATAACACTAACGACGAAAACGAAGACCAGCAAGACCCTGAAGAATAGTTTCAGCCAACAACAATTTCCGAGGCTCTTAACGCTATAACAGTTTTGTAAAAATTTATTGCCTATAATGACCAATTTAATATTGATGATACTCTTACCTTGAGGAGTATGAAACGTAAAATGCAAAAAATATTTGAGACTGGGCTAAAAAAAAAAAAGACTAAAATGACTGATTACTTTAAAAACTAGTGTAGTCTTATAACCCGTACTGTAAGCAGCTAAGTGCATTTTGTATTCTAATTGTTTCTTAATAAATATTTTTATTTCTTTTCTAACATTTAATTTGACAACAAGTTCACATACATAACCTATACCTATACTAAATAGATATGTACCTATAATAATATGTATAACTACACAACTAATGTAACTATGTATGTGTATTGCTTATAACAACTATCGGTTATAACGTCGGCAACTATACGGTCCCTTCAATGTCGCTATATCAGGTTTTGACTGTATATCCGAATGTGTCGGGTAAACTATAGCAACTTTATTAAGTTGACTTTTATTTAAAACGGTACTTTTTCATAGAAAAAACCATCCAAATTAAGCGAAAACTGGATTTTATCAAGAAATAGGTTCTTATGGCAATGATATAAAGTACCTAACATTAAACAGATCCTAGATTGTAGTTTCCAGTCTAGAAAAATGATTGTACCAGAAGATATTTCAGAAGTATCACAATTTTTATTATGTTTAATTTGACCAAGGATAATTTCTTGACCTTAGAACAATTTTATATGAATAATTGTTTTATTTTGTAGGTAATGGATTTGAAGTTATAGAAATATGCTCTATCTATAAATGTATCCACAAAAAATGGAAGCTAAACTTACATTACAAAAAATAAATATTGCCCTGGCCTAAATTATTTAAACAAAGTAAATAGTTGTGTTTATGTTTGGTATGTACCTATATTATGAAGATTAAAATAAATGTTTACCGATATCAGTACCTGGGAGGCAAACTGAACTATGTCCACATAGTGCAGTTTTATAAAGAGTATATTTTTAAAATCTGCTCATCGATATATTTCCATGTATTAGTGATGTCACAATAAAAGTTGACCAAAAAAAAAGTATAACTTACGAGTTAAACAACTCCATGTGCTCACAATGTTTTTAACTCTAACATTAGTCGTATTATTTATAGAGACAGAAAATTTATTATCAGAACATAGAAATATACCAAAAATTCATGTATATTAAAATAAAGTTTTATTAGTTAGACTATTAGTAAACAATACATATTTGGACAATCAATGAGGCTAACTGCATTTCTTATCAAAATTTAATTAATATAATATAAATATGGAACATAAAAAGTGTCCAAATAATATTCAGTCTGCTCTACTGAAAAGTTGACTTTTTATTCTTTTATTGTACCTATTTTTTTAGTCTACTATGTGGGACTGATCTTATAAAATAAACATTTTAGTTCACTTGTTTTATTTGCCAATAAATGTATTTAAAAAAATATATTATTTTATTTGACATGTGTGACAAATTGTGAAAATGATTAAATTTAAATGGCAGGTAAAATTTCATATATTGTTATACAAAAATCAATGAAGCTTTCTGCATAATCTGATAAATATTCAAAAATAATCTCAAAATATGATCAAATTAATCGATTATTTTGGAATAATCGATTGTTTTTGAATAATCGATTATATATGACTAATAGATTATTTATTATACATATATCACTAGAGTACAGCAAGTTAGTTAATAATTGTAGTGTTTAAAAACAGTATGATATTGATGATAACAATAACTACACTTAATGCAAACCCAAATAAAAAAAAGGTATATTGGCGCTCGTACAAAGTTTTGAATCGACCTTACAAATGTTAAAATTATTAGAATAAATTGAACACGCATTTTAAATTACTACAAGCCACCACTAGCTGCTTGCAAGTATTTAATTCGCGTTATATGTTACGACAGGTACAGAAGAGCTGCCGCATTATACGGAGTGAGCGACCCACTAAACTGAGAGGGGATGGTGTTTGCGAGCACGCGCATTATGAATGAATCAGTACTCACGACGACACTATTACAAAATAAAAAGCGTACTTTTCTGGAAATCACATCCAATTACAATAGTTGCAACCAGAAAACACATTAAACCGATAATAACTAACATTAAGAATGCAAATATATTGCTTTAATGTGATTTTGAAAGCCCTTGTGCGTTTTAGTATATTTACCTGCATTAAAATTGTTTACAACCCTATAAACCCCTTGATTGTATTTAGGCGGTATCCTGTGCATATAAAAGATTTGTAACATTATGTTCCCCAATAAGCTAATAAGCCAATGATGCATTTCTCATACATACCGATGTTGTATAGAGATATTTGAGAACGAGTCTGAAACGGCGCTTGGCTCAATTAGCACATCAAATTGCCGTCTAGGAATCTCGAGAGACAAGGTCGTCATGGTCTAGCGGTAGGGGCATATGTGTACAGAACAAAGATTCGTAGGGGGACTTTTGAGATTTGTTTCCGAATTTTCAAATTTTTCTACTAAAAAGTAAATTTCACAAATTATTTTTAACTGATATTAGATAACGTTTTAACTATTTGTAATTATTATATTAGCTGTGTACGAGCGCGAATAACAAACAATAATTGTATTTTAAGCATATGCTTCTAAATGAAGGCTTTCTTTGAAAACTAAAGAACTTTATTGTTTTTAACTAAATTAGATTAAAAATTCAGATTCGTTGTTATAGGGTCTAACGTTATGAACAGAGAAAGGACAAGTTTTTTAAAGTAAAAAGACTAATAGAGTTCTATGTGATACACGGGTACCAATTAAATTAAAAAATAAGACTATTGTTAGTTCAGCCTCATGTAAGAGTCGGTAGTGCAGAAAAGATGCTAGCAGAAAATTCAGTTTGTTGAAATAAAGATGCTTCCCAAAGTAGTTCTATTCCATGAGTAAAATAATTTGTAGGTTTCTTAGAGAAAACATTTGTTTTTTACTTTTTATTCCGTGGATGAGAGAAATCACAAAACGGGACAAAATTGGAGGTGAACGTATTAGAGGAAACTTAGGAATTCCCTATCTAGCTGAAAAGATGAAGGAGAATGTGTTTAGGTGACTGAGATATGTTTAAAGAGTAGGAATATAATTCACCATTAGAAAAGCTTGGTGGATGAGTGCTAATATTGATATGAAGGTATGTCACAAGTTTTAATTATTTTAAGGATGTTACAGTAATGTGTTTAATAAAAATAAATGATAGAAAATAGGTGTAGAAAGGGAGAAAGAAATATGTTTTTTCTAATTCATTCATTTTTACATACTCTCAAAGAAATAACTTTTTATCAATCATATTTTTTTTAATACAAAAGCTCATACAGAATATTATAGCAAAATTCGCCGGAGTAGCGGTAGCGATACGACCTTTACTGATATATGTGCGAAACAAATAATGTAAAACTGTGGAAAAAAGTGTTTAAAAATTGTGAATTTGAATTTTACACAGTGAGTACTATATGACTATATCTATCAAAATAAGAAAAATATGCATATTTTGTAACACCGATATTGTATAAGACGAATATAAACAACAAAGAATACGATTTTCAAGTTTATAGTAGAGGCGCAAAATACGAAAAAACAAAAATTAAATTCCAATTATCATAAAATAAAATCAAAAAATGAATACTAGCAACGATATTTTAGAAAACTTAAAAATTTTTATTGAAGAACAAAATAACAAACTAGCAGAAAACATTACTAATCAATTGACTAGAATTAGCAGATATAAAGAAGTTGTTACTAGAGGACAGAAAAAAATTGAAGAGCTAGAAAGTGAAATAAGTAACCTTAAATCCAAGAATGGAAAGGCAACAGCGAATAAATAATATTGTGATATTCAACTCAAAATTCTCAGGAGATAACCTAATAAATTTTACTCTTGATCTATTAAACCAAAAACTAGAACTTAACTGAACAAGATTTTAATGCGATAATTACTTTTGGCAAAAGTGTAGATAATAAACCAATATTAGTGAAATTTGTCTCTTACCATACAAAACAAAAAGTTTTAAGAAGCTGCAGAAAGCTGAAAGGGACAGATATACGTATAACGGAAGAACTGTCTCAAGAAGAAAGAATAGTTAGGAACGTATTGGTGGAACAATTAAAAAAAGAGAAGCAAAATAATAAAAAAGCACATATTTATGGGCAAAAACTCTTTGTTGAAGGAACAGCATACACATACGACGAAATTGTCAAAAAGAATCCTGTAATTGGAAATACAACAAATTCCAATAATAGTACCAATAACAACACAACTAATATACAATCCAAACAAAATATCCAAAGCCAAACAAGTGAAAGTAATAATAAGAATCAAACAAAAAGAAAACTCAACGAGTCAGAAAACCCTGCTGAAACTTCTGCGAAAAAACCCACTCTTGAAAATCCAGGACCAAGACATTCACCAAGATTACAAAACGCAAAATAATTAAAACTATTTATTTTATTATCCATTTCTATAATATTTTTATCCAGATATATTTAATAATTAAAATTTTAACCCTTAACTTTTAACTTAATGAACTAATAAATAATAAAAAAAAAATAATGAACAATTATCTCTTAGACTTCAAAATTGAACAGGCCGATACTAAAGAAATCCAAGATCTCCCAGACTATAACATTCTAATTAATGAATTTAGTAAAAACCAGAGCATATCTATTTTCCAAATGAATATAAGAAGTGCAAACAAAAATTTTGATGAATTAAAATTAACCTTGGAGCAGGTAAGTATACAATTCGACTTTATCGTAATCACAGAAACAAGAAAAATACTAGACACTTAATTATATCGGTTGGACGGCTATGACTTATTTTATAATAATGGTAGTTTTAATGAATGTGATGGTGTTATTATCTTTGCGAAAAAAGAGTTACAGGGTTCATGTAAAATAATAAGTTTTAATGAATTAGTCATCTTAGAACTCTCATGCAAGGTACATACCAGGAATTTAGTAATAAATGGAATCTACAGACCATGCCCTTCGAATGTAGATACTTTTATAACAGACCTAGGGACTTACTTAAAACAATGCAAAAAATCAGATATTCATATAATAACAGGCGATATAAATATCAACATATTAGATAATAGTTCTAACTTTGTACACGACTACTTAAACCAAATGACTGAAGAGGGGTTCGAAAGCTTAATAAATAAATTCACTAGGGTAAAAGACCAACAGAAATCCTGTTTGGACCATATATTCTTTAAGACCAACATAAATAAATATAAAAATATTCCTATAATAATGCAAACCCATATCACTGACCATTTCTCGATCATAAATCATCTTATATTACCTGAAACAAAACAAGATATATCATTAGAAAAACAAAAGTTATATTCGACATTAAAATATTTCAAAATCAAATTAATCAAGAAAGTTGGCTAGAAATCTATAATAATAACGATATAGATATTTGTACTGAAGCTTTTATACATAAATTCAATTTTTATAGAGACAAATCTACAATAACAAAAAAAATAAAAAGAACCGATATTAAACGTAAAACCTGGATCACACCAGCTCTTATCACTTCTGTCAATGAAAAAAATAGGTTATATAAAATAATGAAAAATAATTACACACCACATAATATATTAGTTTTTAAGAGATATAGAAATTATTTAAATTTATTGATGAGACAAGCTAAATCATACTACTTCAATAAAAAAATAGAAGACAATAAAGATGTTGGTAAAAAATTATGGGAATGTGTTAGAGAAATATCAAACACTCAAAAACAAAAAAGGCCAATAAATGAAATTAAAACACATGCACATACTATAGTTCATGACCCAAAACAAATTGCAAATGCATTCTGCGATTACTTTACAGACGTTGGAGAAAAAATGGCTAACAAAATAAACAATAAAAACATGGTAAAAAATATTAAACAACAAAAAATAAGCAAAACAATTTATCTTTCAGACACCGATGTAAACGAGGTAATAGAAACCATAATGAGTTTAAAAAATAACAAGTCACCAGGGCTAGACGGCATTCGATCAGAAACCCTTAAAACAGTATGTTCACAAATAGCACCTGTGTTGACATTCTTAATAAACAAATCAATAAATGATGGTAAGTTTCCAAGGATATTAAAAATTGCAGAACTTCTACCTCAGTTTAAAGATGGAAATACTATGGAAACTGAAAACTATAGACCAATTTCACTAATCTCTAACATAGGAAAAGTGTTTGAAAAAATATTACAGAAACGAATAGCATCATTTATAAAAAAATATAACATATTATCAGATAAACAGTACGGGTTCCGTGAAAATATGTCAACATCGGATGCAATAACCAGCTTACTAGGAATGATAAACAATGCTTTAGACAAAAAACAACCTTCCATTGCCATTTTTGTTGACCTGGTTAAGGCATTCGACATCGTCGATCATAAGAAGCTATTATCTGTCCTAGAAAATGCGGGATTTAGGGGTATTGCTTACAAGCTATTTGAAAGTTACCTGAACGAAAGAAAACAGTGTGTGAATATTAGTGGAACTCACAGTGATTTCAGAGTTGTAACATATAGAGTACCACAGGGAACTGTCCTAGGACCAATTCTATTTAATATATACTTGAATGATATATTTCTACAAGACACAAAAGGTGATATTGTGAGTTTTGCTGATGACACCGCGGTCTTCTATAAAAATGACAATTGGTCAGCTCTCAAAAATGACATTGAATTTGACTTTGTTAAAATAGTTAATTTTTTTGAGAGCAGACAATAAATTATAAAAAAACCTTTTTCTTACCGTTTACTTCATATAGCTCCGACTTACCACCATTTGAACAAATATCTATTACTGTATCCACAAGAGAAATGCTTCATATAAAAACAACAAATAAAATTAAATATCTCGGAATTTTCCTTGATTCCCATTTAAGATGGGACCATCAAATAAACTATTTAATAAAAAAACTAAGATTTGTACTATATAAACTTAAAAATATTTCTAACATCCTAAAATTAACTTACCTCAAAATTCTTTATTATGCATTAGTCGAAAGCCATCTAACGTACGGTCTTATAGCTTGGGGATCGACTGGTCAAACTCTTATCGAATACCTACAAAAAATTCAAAAAAGTATATTAAAAGTTTTATTTCACAAACCCAGAACCTACCCTACAATTGAGCTCTACCAAGAAACTGGAGTGCTAAATATTTACCAATTATACGTAAAAGTGATTTTACTAAAACAACATAAAGATAAAGCCACTTTAAAGTCAATCCAACATAGCTATCCAACTAGATATAAGGAAAGCGCTGCCGTAATACCCAAAATGAAAAAAGCTATAGGAAAAAAAAGTTTTACATACCTGGCTCCAAAGTTGTATAACCAATTACCATCTGATTTAAAAAAAATTAACTCCGCAAGTTTATTTAAAAAGAAAATAAAAAATTGGATCCTATCTTTTCCGACTGCTACATTGCAAAACTTTATTTCGCCGCGAAATGAAACATGTTATAGTCTGTCAATCTTATCGTGATTTAAAAAAAAACTTAATAATTTAATGTCTATTAATATTCTAATTGATTTTACTAACACTGTTTTTTGATTGTCCTTTTATATATTATATTTTACAGTTAAATTGTTTAAAATTCTATTATGTGAATCTCAAACATTTCCTTTTATAAATGTACCTATTCGCTCCGTGCTAAGTCATGGAAAGGGAAGCAAAAGCGATACTAGCGCTAGCTGCGGATAATTCGTGCATTTTAGGGCGATATTTTGTAATTTTGGCATATCAAATACACGTATACATTTTACTTTTTTTCAAAAAAAGTAGGTAAAAACAATACAATAAGCAACCGGAGTTGCTGTGTTGAAAATTGAACAAATACTAGCAAAAAAAAAACAGTGAAACTTATATAAAAAAATTCAGTAGCAAAGTGGAAATTAAATCAAAGAAATAAATGGATAGATATACAATAAGAAGAAAAATTACCTTTATTTTTGTAATAATAACCGTAATGCTGCAAATAGTAGACATCAGAAACTTGAAAGGTTTTAAATCAACAATAATAATTATCATTTTACCATGTTCTTTAATATCCCTTATTCTTAAATGTTCATTCAGCAAGGATTAGATTTCAAGATTTCTGCCTTTGATTATTATATGTGGTTGGAACGCAATTTTGTAACTTACTGATGGGAAATCAGTTTTAATCATTCATTCTATGTTTTCTTTCGAACAAAAATGAAAATATAAGTAATGATCCTTCTTTTATACATTTTAACTTCACGCTATTATTAAATTGTATTTTTTTATTTTGACAGATTAGAGTAATTCATCAATGAAAACTTATTAGACTTAGGCAACTTCTCATACAATTTCCAGTAAATACTGTTGCCTGTCTATATTTTATTATTCATTTTTATCGATTATACATAATTTTCTTTAATTTAAGCGATAAAAATATATAATAATAATAAATTAATGTTTTACTTGTTTTACAAATCCATATACTTTTATTAAAACTACCATATATACTTTTTAATTACGAATTCTATTAAAAGTTGCATTTGTCAGTGTACGCAGAAATAGTCCATTAGTATCAAAACGAATTGGCGCTGCTGTCGCGCACGGAGCGAATACTTTTTAATTTAATTTTTATACATCTATTTTTCATGATAAATGAACTACTGCATTCACGCACAAGCCTGCTTTTGTGAATGTACACTCTATTTGCCATGAATATATGGGTGTCTACTTATTTACCTATCTCGTTTTTTATATACATGTATTTTTTCTAAATCTAAATTGTAATTTTAATTGAGGCAAATAAAGATTATTATTATTATAGCACCTTCTTTATTAGAGATTGCAATATTATCGGAGACGTTAGTCATATGTACCCATGAAAGAAATATGTAATAAGTCACTTTATCTCGTACTTGCAAGTATAACAATTTTAAATTATTGGAGCAGTAGTTTCTAAACTTTTTCGATTATCGGCTTCCTTGTTGAATCCAGTTTTTCCCAAGACGCTATACTATATTAAATTATATCAAATACACTTTGCGAATTAGCCAATAATTTTTTAAAAATGGTTTAAGTATAAATACATAAAATAAACAAAATAATTGAATGGAAATAAAATTAAGACCTGGGGTCTTTTCACAGGTGCGCCGAGACGCAAAGTTTGGGAACCACTAGATTAGAAGTGTTTAAATGATAGTAATGTTTGTATGAGTAATCTAAAAAAAATAACAAATTTTGTACCTCATTGAAGTAATCTCCAGTCCATTTCGCAGCTATGAGGGTTATTATAAGTGGTAAGGCAAATGTTATATTACCAGTTGTTTCCATTATTATCACAGTCAAACTGATCGTCATGCGAACTACACCTCCCAATTGTGCTGCAGCTCCAATTAAAGCATATTTACCAGGGTGAACAATTGCCTAAAAATATTTGGCTGTTATTTAAAAACTTAAACTGTCAGAAAAGATACTGTATTAATGTTGATAGATATCATCCAAGACTTTTTGTTGTTAAAATAACTATTTATTCCTTTTAGGTAAATTAGAAAGTGTTTGCATTAAAACACAGCGGCAGTGACTATACTATAAGAATTTTTATTTGAGGATGATTCATCTGTAAATACACGTTATTGCCGGCCGACTACAATGCAATTCGCCGAGGAGTCGCCCTCAAATAAAGATTGTTATACACTCTAGTTTAGATATGACTTTTAAAAAACCCTAATTAGGTACCAAAATTGGGGATTTTCGATCGATCTTACAGTAAAAATGGTGGTATTTTCGGTACAAAATTTTCATATTTTAAAGAGCATAGATCTGAGGTAAACAAATTTTTGTCGTATTATTTTTAACCATACTAACGGGAGCCTTTTTACAAAAAAAAATACCGATAACCATTCTGCTCACAATGCCTCTTTATAACTTTCATAAATCCGGTCGGGGTACAATTGTACTACAGACATACATTTTTTAGGAAAGAATCTACATTTTTTTTTTTATTTAATTTCCTCTGAGCTATCTTTTATAAATATATTTCTGATACAGCATAAAAAATTACAATATATTTTTATTTATCGTAACAATATATAGTGAGTTTAATTCCTTGGAGTAGAATTGTACCCCTCCCGGTGTTTAACGTCAGGTATATGTTTTGAATATTTTACCCCAAATAAATAATACTAGGATTACATCTTAGATTTTAATCCTCTATACTATACAACCGTGGGTGGCGGGAGTAGAGGGAAAGGTGGATCGAAAATCCCCAGAACCCAAAGGTGTGCGACTTTCGGGTCTAACTTGAAAAAAAAAATGTTTTTTCTCATACGGAAGGGAGGAGATAGGGAGTGAAATTGTTTTCGCCCTAAAGTCTAATTCATCGTACCCGAATGAAAATCGTTTCAGACGGGGCCTATGGCCCGGCTATTAGTTGGGGAGGGGAGAAGTAATTTTTTTCTTTTTTTACGATTATCTATCAGTCCATGAAACATTATCCAAGCTGGTTCTAAATTAAAGGATACTCATCGTATTCGCTATAGGCTTATAATTCATAATTATTGTGGATCAATGGATTTCATATATAAAAGGTTGGGGAAAAATCAATTTCAATTTTTTTTTACTGATAACTCTAAAGCTCGTCAATAGCTACAAGCCCTAACGACTATATGTTCGGCCTTTTCATAATTTTATTTCAGATATTAGGAAACTTATGTTTATGTTTATATTTGTTTATGATCAAAACCCTATTTTTTTTGGAATTGCTTTACCGCGACCCGTTTTCAATAACGAATAAAAAAAATACGTTAGAAACTGTCACAAAGATACCGTTACACTTTCAACAACTTAAAACGTCAAACCACAAAAGAAGTTAGTGTCTCATTATGTGCGTCAAACACGTAAAAAATTCTAAACGTCAAAAATTCCAAAGCCTCCCAAACATTAAATTTAATAATTGCGCAGGATATTGTTCGAACATTTATCTTTCGATTAGATACTGATTAAAAAAAATAAGATCATGGTGCGTCATGCTCTCCACAAATAGTAGAATCAGTTGCTTTAACAATTACATACTGTCAATTGAGACTTTCGATGATTGTGCCTTTTAAGAGTATTAAGAAAAATTAAACTTTCTGTTACAATGGTGTACACGTTTGCAGATATGGCAGATATGCATTTAATTCTGGGTGAGTTTAGACAAGCTAAAACAAGGTTTCAGATAATTATCTGCAATTCTTTTAATTACAGGTGAATTTCAAGGGAATAGTGCAAAAGCTGCAAGGCGTTATGCCGAAAAAATATTCCAATTGGACTACAGCAGACATACGATTATTTCTTTCCATTGATCGTCGTTTACGGGAGACGGGTACTTTGTGACCTCAACTTACTGGTAATAATGGTCGTCTAAAAATGGATACAAACGATGAAATTTTAGAATTAGTCGAAGAAAACCATGGAACCAGTACAAAAGTAATAGCTGCTTAATTAGATGTTGGTCACATGATGATTTGGAGAAGATTGAAGGAACAGCAGCTTCATCCCTATCACTTAACAACCGTTCAAGAATTACTAGATAAAGATTATCCTAAAAGAATGGGACTGGTTCTTAACGGTAAGCAATCGAAATATCAAATTTCATTAATCATATTTTGTTTACCTTCAATAGAAATGGCATTACGAATTACCATAACGAACACAAATGGGCCGAAGAAAATCCTCACGCAAAAAAAGTGACTCATCACCAAAGGACTTTTAAAGAAAATGTTTGGGCAGGCATTGTGAATAATACTTTAATAGGACCAGTATTTTTTCCAAATAATTTAAATGGTGCAAATTACTTGCAGTTCTTACAAAATATTTACCAGAGTACTTGGAAGAGGTAAATTTAGGAATGAGGCAAAATATGTGATATTTACAAGATGGAGCTCCAGCGCATTTCGATAACGAAGTTAGGGAATATTTTTTCGGTCTGTACTCTGGACGTTGGATTTGAAGAGGCCCTGATGCACCTATTTCTTAGCCAGCCAGAAGTCCAGATCTTAACCCTATTGACTTTTGATTTATGAAAGAGGACCTGTATTCTGTTGAAATAATTGAATGATCTTCCTTTTTAAAACAGTGCCGAATGTGTATTCAAGAAAATGTAATTTTTCGACGCTTGGGATTATACAGCCATACTAGGTTGCCTCTTTCAAAATATGTTCCTGGGGCAAACATGTCGATTCTAGCTTTTGTTTTATCGCTGTTGACTTTCAAATAATCCCGAGCGAATCCGTAGACCTTTTCTAATCTTTCTCGTAAGTTATGTATGTACTGTCATGAAGTCCGACTCTGTCTAAGCACGCAACCGATTCGTGATCGAAGCAACGCTGACGTGTGGAAACAGCCAGCCCGCGTCTCGAATACGACGGAATGTCTGCCGCTGATTCACTCAAAACATCTGGAAGGGCGGGGAGTGCCGTTTAGTCATGTTCGAGAGCCTCTAGTATTTTCCAGTAGCGGAGTTGGATGAATATAAATAGTCGACTTATCAGCGCTGAGTTTAGTTTAATATGGAACGTTGTATTGAAAAGTAAAAGTGTAAGAAATAAATTAGAATTGTTAGTTAGTGTTCAAATATTATATAAATTAAATAGTACGTCTGAAATAAATTGTAAATAGTGTGTTTTTAAATAAATAAATTAGACTTTCGTCACAGTACGTGAGAGGTGTACGGCTCTCTTCTTCACCAGGAGGCTGCCTTCCAAAAAGGAGATCATGGGAAGCTTCATCTCCCTTCCAGTAATCATCATAGATGGAGTATAATTGGTCGGTTCAGAACTTCGGTAGGCTAGCAGAAATACAGAAATTAAAGTGCCCCAGTCCTTTTGGTTTTCAGAGACGAACATTGAAAGATACTGGCATATGGTTCTATGGTGCGTTTCTACCATTCCGTCAAACCGTGGGTGGAGAGTCATAGTGCGTGTTTTTCTGATGCCTAACAATTTCATCAATTCTTTCCATAATTCGGATTCAAAATTTCGTCCTTAGTCACAATTCAATTCCAGATATATTCCACTTTTCGCTATGACGTTCGTCATGATTAGGAACTGACGCTATTTCGGGCCACTTTGAAAAATAGTCCATAACAACCATCAAGTGTTTGTTTCTCCTCTCTATTAAGGGTATATCTGTGGCGATTCGTTCGAAAGGATCTCCGGAAAGGTACTGTGCCATTTTACCTCAGCTTCTTGTTTTAGGCCCTTTTCTGCCATTGCATAAATCACTTTCTTACACCAATCTTCTACATCCCGTCGGCTACTGACCCAATAAAATATTTCCCGAACTCGTTTTATGTAAGTGACAATTCTGTCAAACTGTCAGTATATTTTTTAGTTATCGAGATTAAACATACGTATAAGTGAGTTATTCTTGTGGGGAATCGATAAATAATAGCATTTCAATTTTTATTTCGTCAACATTTACAAATAATTCTTAAATTTTAATCAAACTATATGAAACCAATTTAATTACGAGTATTAAAACAAAAATTGTAAGTGCGGAGGTGAGGCAACGGCATTTGTCTTCCATGCGAGAGGCCCGACCTCAAATATGGGCGGGAACCTTAGTAAAAGTCATAAATTATTTCAAAATTAGTTATTTTGTCTTAATAACCTATATTTTTTTTAATTTATAGATTTTCGTTAGTGAGTCGTAGAAAAAATATACTATACAACTCGAGTTTATTCATATCTACTCTTGTTGCATAAACTACTATTATATTTACAGTCAAATAAACACATCAGCTTTTCAAAAAGGTTCATTTTTATTATAAATGATTTTAGGTTGGTTAAAAAGCAATAAAAAGTTATATGAAAGAAAATATAATACAATGTTAAAAAAGGCATGTAATAAATTTAATAAAATATTTTATTAAAAATAAACTTGGCTAATTTTGTTTTGCCCAATTGGCAATTTAATGCAGGATCCGAAGTAAGGTCGACCTTCACCCATCTATTTAACGGATGAAAGTTTTATAAAATGTTTATAAATATACCGCAAATGAGTTACCTCCAAGAAAATACGGTAACGACCCTTTTTTACTTTCCTTTCTGTATACAAGTAAGGAAAGTATAGGAATTATGATAAAGGTTGCTTGTGATGCCATTCTCTAATTTTGGGTCTATGCATGATTTTGCTAAAATTGACCGTATTCGAGATATTTGAGGAAAAATGCAAATTTCGAATTTTGAAGATAACTCAAAAACGGATAAAAACACCAAGCTTTAATCCATCCTGCGATGAGCTAATTAAACTTTGGGCACAGTCGAAGCATCTGGGGAATACTTTACAGGATGTCGTTTTTTTTATTTTAAGAAAATAAATAGACTTTTCTATGCGGTATATTTATAAACATTGTTACGTGAATTTAATTTCAAATTTAGTTTTAACAACTTCTCCATAACCCCTCGTAAATGACAAAATATTAAACGAATATCCTAGCTTCCTTAGATTAGTAAGCTTTGCGCACGTGCCCAGCGTTTCTTCTACATTCATGCTGAGCGTTGCGTCAAAGTACTTTTTATTTATTGAACTCAAATTTCAATATGCTAGTGTTGTGTCGACAAATCTACTAGTTTGTAGTTATTATGAATAGATTTAGATCATTATCGTGTGTCTTTCGTATGTGCTTAAGTGCTACCGTTGGGGTAATTGTGAGGTAATGTTTTTTTCAACTTATATTTTAACGCTTTACTGGATTTAGTTGGAAAGCCGAAAAGTCAGCCATTTGCTTTTGTTTAATTACCAGCATGCCGACGAGTGCGTTATTATTATTGTTTTTATTATTATCCTACCTAATAATATTTTTAGGCTTTCTTTGATATATACGCGGGGAGGTAATTGAATAATTGAATTACAAGTCAGT
Organism: Psylliodes chrysocephalus; assembly: GCA_927349885.1. NCBI lineage: Eukaryota > Metazoa > Arthropoda > Insecta > Coleoptera > Chrysomelidae > Psylliodes > Psylliodes chrysocephalus. The sequence goes on from OV651816.1 coordinate 8,568,842, forward strand.
CTGGAAATCTATGGCTCTTAACTTATTTTGGCCTTATAAATAGTTTATATTTTGATCAGATGATGTAAAACTTATTGTTATAACTTATCTTGGCCTTATAAATTTTATATTTTGTTCAGATGACGTAAAACTTATTGTTATAACTTATTTTGGCCCTATAAATATTTTATATTCTATTCAGATGATGTAACTTTAATATTTGTCCCGTTTATTCATAAGTCCGTTAGATTTCCAACTGGTCTGTGGATGTATTATTCCTGTTACTAAGGTTCTTTTTATTTCTAAACCTGTAGTGGCTCCAAGTTCCGAGGTACGTAGCTTACAAGCTCCAGGTTATGTAGCTTCTCCAAACAAGCTCCAAGGTTTCAAGTAATTTTCGACATAGCTCCAAGCTCTAAGTAACGTAGCTTCCCCTAACTCCAAGCTCCAGGTTACGTAGCTTCTCCAAGCTCGAAGCTTCCAAGTAATTTTCGACGAAGCTCCGAAGTAGTTTCCACGTAGCTTCACGTAGCTCGAAGTAATGTCGAAGTAACCTCAGTATTGGACAGACTTCATCTACCCAGGAGACGATTTAACAGGGAAGTATCGATGTGTAATGCCACATGGTCGAAACAAAGAAAACAATTTTTATTAATATTCAATTTCATTCAGTCATTTGAGTCATTAATTCATTGTGTAACAAACATTAACAAACTTTGCATTCATTTCATTAAATGTATTCAATTTTCACAATTTCTTTTATTTGCCTGGACTCGTAACAGATAACTTAAGGTACCAGAGACCGACTCAATGAAACAGGGCATGTAAAATCAGTTTTTACTCAAAAACTTGGTGGCGCTCAACATTCATTTGTCGTTATAGTATCTATTATTGTATCTTTCATTTTATCGTAAAGTAGACTATCCGTTAAACAGATGGGTGAAGGTCGACCTTACTTGTATCTTAGACTACTTTTAGCTCATAACAATATCATGTGAGATTTAGTATTCGAGTAGTTTTTTAGAAGTATTTTAGGATGTAATAAGAAAACAGAAAATCCGTATGTATCACAAAATATTTTTGTTCAAAAAATTAGGCATAACAGCCATCAGGCCTGAAAGATGATAAATAAACATATCTATATGTATTTCAATAACGCCCTATATAAAAAAAAATCGATTTTGATGTTATGCATATATTTATAAAAAGAATCAATAATTATTTTAATTTCCTTACCGTATTGGGAAATACGTTGAAAATTCCTATCGATACAAGTCGACCCCAAGCAGCTCCTGTTAATAAAGTAGGTATGAACAGTCCGTTTGACGTTGACAACCCAAATGTCCATACAGCTAAGAAGAAGTAAATGATTACAAAAGACGTTAACGAAACAGCATTATGAGTATTTGCAGGATCGTGAAATAAGGATCTTACTGATGCTTCAGGGGTCTGAAACCAAATGCTAGCCAAAACGTTGTATTGTCCGTCTTCACAATAAAGCTATAAAAACAATACTCCAATTATAACAAGCGATAAATTTTGTGTTACTGATAGATAACCATAATGTATCCAACCGAGATTACAATCAATCTTAATTTTTAAAAATCCTCTACTATTAGTTTTATGGATACTGAATTATTTAAGTTTCTAATTGAATACACTATCGACCTATACAATAGACTTAAAATTGAATAATTTTTAGAACCAATTTATTAACTACATTTTATCTACCTGAGTTGGATATTTGGTGGGATCTTGACCAAAGGGTTTGCAGTCGTTGATCAAAAACATCATTAAAAATCCCACTGTAGCACTGACTGCTGCTACAATACAAGCTTCAATAACTTTTAGCCATCGAAGTCTAAGGTACCTGAGGAAATAAAGTACACAATAAGCAGACTGCACAAAAATATAGACGTTTCAATGTGTCTACTTCTGTGATGTTATCTCAAAAGTATGATAATATATATTTTTTTTGGGACACCATTAAAATTTAAATGTAAAAAAAACAAACTTCGAAAATGTTCATAGCGGCAACATTGCTGGAACCTTACCAGCGACACCCTATCTTTCAGCTTAAGAGAACAAGATAAGGTTATAAGGAAATAATGTACATGACAAAAGATAAAATGCCAGCTGACCCTGATACTATTGTATCTAAATGTCAATAAATTTTTGCTATGAAGTTAACCGTCTCGGGTTGTCTCTGGCCTAATATTAGAATGTTAGCAATGTATGAAATATTAGACGTTAGGAATGCGTAAAATAAGTCACATAAGAAATGCATGGGCGGATTTTAAGAACACTGATATTAAAGTAGTTAGGATGAATCAAAAATTCTGAAAATCAATAGGGTTATAAGTTAAAAGCAATTATTCAAGAACATCCAAACCGCAAGTCAATCAGAACTTTCGTTCTGGAGTTATTGTGCCGGCATACATACGCACAGATAACCTGATGAATTTTTTTTTGTATTTTCGGACTCATAATGATCGGAAAAGTCTTAAAAAGTGGGGGAAAGAAAATTTTTTTCGTCTACACGAATGCATTACTGAGGCCCCATAGGAAGGGCCTCAGTAATAGAAAGCATTAAAGTTTTATTCCACTAATTTTACTTACCTCATTCTAAACACAGTAATTTTATAATTGATATGATTCCATAAAGCTCCACATAATCCACCAAATGCTCCCATAACTAAGAAAATCGGTAACTCGAAAAATTCGTATGTGAAACCATCAAATTTTCCTAAATTCAACAGGCCGGGGTAGTTCAAATTACCAGGAACTCCATGATAGGCTGATAAAACCACATTAAGAGTAAATGTTGATACTACCGAGGCAAAAAACGTTCGCCAGGTTAAACTCTGGTTCCAAAAACTTGTACCTTCTTCTAAACTGAATAAAACACCACCTAAAAAATGACCAACCAGTCATTAAAAAGGAGACAACGATTTATTTCAAATAAAATAATTCAATTTGACGCCAGTTCTCATCTTGTTGAATGTAGAATTTTTTAAATAATACACAAGTGTTATAAGCTTTGTTCGCGGTAAGAATCCTGAACCGAATTATTACTAATAGTCACGATTTCGCAAGCGCAGTAGTTAAAAAGCGTTCGCGGAACAAAAAGAACTGAACTATTGGTTCTATTCTGTGTTCGTGGTAAAATTATTATTGATTTTGAACCGCTTGTCTATACCTGAAACACCGAGATACAATAGGGATTGCGCGCGCGGTAAAAATTCAGAATTGATAATGATTCGGGCATGCGCTCAAAGTATAAATTACTAATTCTGAATCAGTTCAGGATTGTTACCGCGAACGAAGCTATTATACTGATACATGTGCATATTAAAAAGCTTAATCTTTAGATTATCCTAAACTGTCTAAAAGTATTATTTGAAAAATATTTGTAAATAAGAGCAATAATTAAATTTTTAAAATGTATATTAAATCATGCGTATGCCACTGCAGTTGGCATAACTACAAATCTAGGTTGCCGACTCCAAACTAAATTTATGGTGAACGATTTTAAAATCGTAGATTACCTGACTGCCATACGTTTGTAGATCATGGAAATTTTAGACGTATATTGCTGATAGATATGTAGGACACGTAGTCAGAGAGCAAGACCAAGTATTCGAGGGCGTTGTGCCGTTCCATTTTGTTGTGTAGCGCACACAACAAGGTTTAGACTCTGTTTCAAAAGCATCTGGATGATTTGAGAAGGTTCAAGGGAGCGACATCACAGTTCAGTTTTCTGATATACTGCAAAATATGCAACGAAAATTGCGGCAGAGCCGGACACCTTCAAAGAACCTGTAAGCAGTGCTCGTTCTATAAATCGAGAATCAAGGAATGAAGAGAGAAATTTACCTAAATTAACCTCCCGAAGCCCATCCCGAAGTCCAACAAGAAATAATTACAGCAGATATGCCTCCCGAGGAAGCCGGTCGTCCACTACATCTAGCCCGTCTTTCTAGCAATAATCAGGAAGCAGTGCATCAAAGCACGGAACATAAACAAGACGGGTCACTCTAAGCTCCTCCTCCAACGTTGTCTGCCTGGCTTACTCTCTCATGTCACTCTTCCTTGATGTATTTTGGCCGATTTTAGTGTTTGGATGCGAGCTGTGATGGAACGATTATACAGGTGTTGATCGTACGTATCGAGCGAGAACATTGGCGATCGGATATACCGGTGTGTTTGATAATTAAACAAACAATAATTATTGTGGTTGATTGGTGACATTATTTCCATAGTATTATACCTGCGGGGAGATTTAAATATAACAGCTACATTAATAAGTGTTGTGTGCGAATTTTGTATCTTAAAAATATAAAAATGCCGGTGATGTGTTATGTAGATGGCTGCAACAGTAAACAAAAAATGGGAACATTCGATGTCCGAAAGAGAAAGATAGGTAAGATAGTTTGCGTTAACTACCTTGTTTATTAACTTATACTCGCAGATTCGGTTTGGATAATTTTTTTTTTAGGTGTGAAAAAAGGAAACGAGCTTTAGATTTTGTAGGTATCCATAAATATGCCAATTGAACCCCGGATGGTAAAATAAAATTTTGCGATTTGCACTTTCCTGAAGGGAGTTATATGAAACATAATTTAAAAGTTCATCTGCAATATAATGCTGTTCCCTCATTAAATTTGTTAAAAAATAGTAAATTCCTAATTAGAAATAATGAATGTTTGTGTATTTTCAGCTTCATAAAATGGTTTACTTAAAGTTTGTTTAATTTTTAATAGAAATATTTTGCATGACATTTTTTTCATCTCGTTTTGTGTTCCTAAAATTCCAAACCTGATACTTAAATTAATTTTATATGCTTATTAAGCTAGATTTTACCAATTTTTAGCATGCTGAATATCTGATAATACAAATTTTATAATTGCTGGAAGCATTTAAAAATTTTGAAACATGCCAAATTTTTCCATTAAAAAAAAGGTTGTATTATTGTAGATAGATTCATCTTTACACCTATTTTAATATTTTAGATAACGATAATAGAGGCGTCTTTGTGGTCACGCCTCTATTCAAACAAAAAGAAAAAATTATGTTGAATAGTTATTCGATACTAAAATTCATTTCTATTAACCCCTGTATCAGTCCCTAGAGAAGTAACTTGGACGTTGCCCAACAAAGTGCACAAGACGGCACGCGGCGACTTGATTACTCCGAATACGACAGCACGCTTCTGCAGGCCACACTTCAAAGTACCGACGCCAAGTGATCCTTCATGTCATGTTTATGTTCGGTGATCGAGACCGTCTCCATGGCAACGCAGATATTATTTCCAGGCGATCCTGTTTGGAACGACAATGCCGAGGCTGTAAAAGGATCGAGGAACGAAAGGAACCGGTTGAAAAAGTTAGTCTTCAGGAAACCACTATCAAGCCAGAGGAGGACGAAGACGAAATCACCCTTGAAAGCCTGAGAAAGGATAAAAAAAGACAATGACTTGAAGGTTGTCCGAAAATGGCTCAAAAATAGAGTCAGACCTACTCATCAAGAGATATTCAAATATAGTGGAATTATTATATGATACTGGACTGAGTGGAATTCCCCGTATCTTCATGATGGCCTATTGAACCGGAAGTGGGAGATCCCCGATGGAGTACATGTATTCCGCCAAGTGGTATTGCGAAATCACATGTCAGAAGGGTGTTGGCGGAGCATCATAGCAGCCGTTCAGGAGGACATTTTGGTACTAAAAGGATACTTGCACGAGTTCGGGAAAGATTTTATTGGGTCAATTGCCGACGGGTTATAGAACATTGGTGTAATAAATGTGATCTATGCAATGGCAGGAAGGGATCCAAAACAAAAAACCGATGCAAAATGGCACAGTACCTTTCCAAAGAGTCTTTCGAACGAATCGCCATAATATCCTCGGACCACTTCCCTTAACAGATAGGGGAAACAAATACTTGATGGTTGTTAAGGACTATTTTTCAGTGATCTGAAATAGCGCCTATTCTTAATCAGGAAGCGACGACAGTAGCAGAAGTATTTATGATAAACGTCATAGCGAGACATGGAGTCCCTCTGGAATTGTATTCTGACCTGGGACGAAATTTTGAATCCGAATAGCAAGAATTGATGAAATTGTTAGGCATTAGGAAAACACAATATGCCTCTCCACCCATATTCCGACGGAATGGTAAAAAGACACCATAGAACCATATGCCCGGATGTTTCCAAAAGGACTGGGACACTTTAATTCCTTTATTTATACTAGCCTACCGAAGTTCTGAACATGAATCGACCAGGTATACTCCATCCATGATTATTGGAAGGGAGATGAAACTTCTCTTGGTGAAGAAGAGAGCCGTACACCTTCCACATACATACATAACTTAAGGGGCCTACAGACACTCGCGCATGTATTAAGACATAAACGTACTTTGATATGCGCGCGGTAATGTTCACCAGTGTGTAGATAAATCTTCTGCAAAAAGGTCGACACACATGTTTTCTGTTCTCGTTTGAATTCAAGTCCGCACAGTTTTGTATGCGAAAACATGTATTCCTGTGTGTAGACAAAAACTTACTCATTTTGAAAGACTTTGCAGTACCGTGTATTGGTTTTTAAAGGTTACTTATTTTTGTATTGTGAAAATGGCAGATTTAAGAAGTTATTCGAAAGAAGTGTTACATAACCATCTTCGTCCATCCGGAGATAGTTTCGCCAACCATCAGGTTCTAATAGTAGCTCTTCAAGTAAACTAATAGGAGAATATTGATTCCTCTTTAATAGCCAATCTTTAACCCATTTTCTTTGTGAACGACGCCTATCAATCAATTGATGATGATTTTTTTTATAATACATGTACTGCTAGTAACATTAATTCATATTCGCTTGACATGTCGACAAACTTTCAATACGACACGGAGAAAACTGACATACAAGTCTGTACGTGTAGAAATAAAAGTAGACCTACATACATCACCGCGCGTACATCTGTAGGCCCCTTTAAGAGAAAGATTAGAAGTGGTATACAGATTCGCTCGGAAACGTTTGAAAATCAACAGCGATAAAGTAAAAGCTAGAATCGACATGCATGCCACAGGAGCACATTTTGTGATAAATGGGACTGTATTACATGACTATTGTTTTTTCTAATCCTATACATCGATGGCTCAATCAAATACTGCCACAACTAAAATGCTATTGTTTTGAGAAATTTCGTTTTAAAATTTTGTAAGCCTCTATTATCATTTTATTTTTGGCATAAAATCTTTATATTTTATTTAAAAGCTACGACATTTTGCTGTCAAAATTAAGGATTATGATTATAAAAGCACCTTAACTTGAGTTATTGCGAAGTTTGTAAAAAATTGGGTATTTTTGCAGAAAATAACCCGAATTGAGGCAGTTTTAGATAGTTTGTAGCTGGATTTTAAATCATTTTAGGACATCTCTAAGAATATTTTGGTTTGTGGCGGTATTTAAAATAAAATCTCTATGATATTTTACATCCATTAAACCAAAAATGTAATTTTCTTTGTTTTTTAACTTGTGGCGGTTTTTGATTGAGCTATCGACTTAGAGGGTAGTGAAAAAGTCTGGCAATAAGGTATTTTAAGGTGATGAATGGGACTGTAGTAGGTTAGTAATGTGGTACTTTTTAGTATTCTTAAAAGGGGAAAAATAGGCTCTTCCCAGATATATCACTCGACCTACGTTGCCATTTAAAATAATTAAATGTGGCGGCGGTACGATAAAGCTGACATCGCTTCTAGCGTCTAGTACCGGAGACAACTTTGATGCAAGGAGCGAATTGATCCGTCATTCTACAAAAATAGCACTTTTGCCATTTCATCAGGTCAGCAGTGTCATTCATAATTATTGGTCATTGAGTTTTTATTTTTCTATGGCATTGGGTCTTTTCTTATTATGTATTAAATTGTTTTATGTAGAATTGATCTAGTTAACAGTGTTAACTAGTTAACAGTTCATAAGTTTGTGTATACTAAAACCCTTTTGAACAGAAGCAGATCAAATTACGCTTTACGCTGCATTAATTGTGAGAAGACATTCAGTAATTTGTCGAATCTAAAAAATCATATTAAAGGCCTTAATTCTGGAGAGGAATCATATTTAAAGTCATTACAAATAAGAAAAAATGAAGAAAAGAAACAACTTCCTTATTGTGATTTTTGTGATAAAACTCTCAGTAGCACATTTAATCTAAAAAAGCATATAAGAGTATTCAGTTAATTCAAAATATTTAACATTTCAAAGAAAACATACAGTAGACGAAGGACATGTAAAAAAACCTTGTAATTTTACAAAAAATAATTTTTTATACAACTGCTATGAAAAGTAGCGAATTTCTCATAGCTTACTTAATTTCAAACCCATGTATTGCTCATACCGTGAGGCACTTTGCCCACACCACATACATTTATATGGAGAATCAACAAAAATCAACAAAAACTTAGTTGGCTGCTGTTCAGCTTTAAATAGTTGTCACAACTGTCAGATGATTATAGTTTTTTTAAATTTTTAAGGTAGTTTTTATTCGTACTTTGATAAAAATCGTTAAATATTATTTTAATAAGACATATACCGATGTATAATAAATAATATCGATACTGACAGTAGTGACGATTTTAATAATACTCCGTCAGAGATTCTGGAAAAAGCTGAAAAAGTAACGTTAGATTTGTTGCCGGTAATTCCAAGAAAAAAGTATGTGTCTGCATACGAAAAATTTATCCGGGTTTGACCATACAAAATTGTACGGATTTTACCATTAACTATAATTTTAAATAAATTATTTAACTTTAAGAAGTGGGATACATTACTTGTATTCTTTAAATTTATGCAGTAGTAGAAAAAGTATAGTATGCACCATGTGGGGAAAGTACTTTTCCCACTTGTTGCACAATATACTATAGTAAAGTGTCAAATTTAAGGCAATGCATGAAAAGACTACATGGGAAACAAATAAAGTTTTCAAGCTTTTCAAAAGTGAAAGAATATAAAAACTATCAATTTTAATGTGACCAGTGTCCTGGAAAGTTCATGTATATAACAAATTTGACTTCACTTTTGAAGACACATAATACAACTGAGGATCCAATACAATTTGTGTTTGTTACTAGATGTTATACACTTAGGCGCAATTCACACAGAACGGGCGCGTGGTGGTGGCGTGGGACCTGCGTGGTGCAGCTGTGGAGCGGACGTGGCGCGCTCAATGCACACAGAGGGGGATGGGATCGGATCGGATACCTCGTTTTTTTTGTCATTCAGTATTCAGTTATAAAACATTAAAGTGAAGAGAAGTAAAAATGTTCTCCGATGACGACGAAGATGACCTGGATATGTTGAAGTTAATAAACAAGTACTTCCCATTTTCACTGAATTTCTTTGCTATTTTGTCCCATGAATGGTCTTGTACAATTTTGTTGCAATAATCCGATCGTATATATTTGCATACTGTTGCACTTTTACGCAGAACTCTATATTAAATTGAAAATCGTCATCCATTTTTGTTTAAAATCGAAAAACAACACTAAATTTGTATGGCATTTGTCACTCGTGTAGGCTTCTCATGGTACCAAAGTGGCGTGGCGGTGGTGAAAGTAATCACACCAGATCCATGTCACCTCTATGTGAATTGCCTCATAGGCTAACGTGCGGGTGGCATATGCCCATAGCACGCCATTCCCACGCCACCACTACACGTCCGTTCTGTGTGAATTGCGCCTTTTATATCATTGTTGATGATGATTATTATTATTATTGTTGTTGTTGTTGTTTGTTAATTAGAATATTATAAGTATTAAGTTAAATGTATATTTTCCTGAAGGTTGGGGGCGTAATTATTAATACCATCTCGATTTTATAGAGTATTTATATTTTATTAATGTAGCGTGACTAGGCGCTGACGAAGAAGCAAAAGCCGATGTAGCGATAACGATGAAACAAAGGATATTATTTCGATATTTTGAAGACAGAACTTATTGAGCACTCAGCAAGCGCGTATATATATTAATAATAACGAATATTTTGAAACGATTTATTGTTTTATCACAAACTTCTTATAATATATGTTGAAAAAAAGATAAATGTGCATTGTGTAATTATTTTTCAGACCACAAAACTTTTTTCTGCATTATAGAGAAAATCATAATACTGTAATTGAAGAAAAAAAAATACTTTTGAATATATTTAAGAGTTTTATATTTGGAAAGTGATATTTGAAAATTACACTAACTCTAATTAGAATTTTGTATAAAAATTCTTATTATAAAAGTAGTCAAGAAAACTGACTACAAGTCGCTTTTAACACGTACATGTATTTCAATAACACCTTGTACATAAAAAAAAAATATATATTACCAACTGGAGCCCCAAAAGCCGCCGAGACACCAGCTGCTGCACCTCCTGAAACAAAGTCCCGTTTTTCATGGTCTTCTCGGAAAAATTTGAATACGTTGAAATCTTTTTTGAATGTGCTTGTTTTTCCCTGTGATATACCCGCGGCAACTACGGCCCCTGAATGTATCATAGGTCCTTCCTAAAAATATACATTTTAAATATTGTCTGTGTGACCAGGTATGTAGGTCCAAAAATTAAATAACAAAAGGGAGAAACAAATTTAAAGAATATGAAAAGGGTAATTTATTACAAATAGCTTGAAAAAAAATGGAAACCTAAAGTTACACAATTTATTAATTTTTTTATCATTGTTTATTTTTTTTGTGCTATATTTTTGTATATGTATGTTGTAAATATGAGTAAATAACAAATGAATGAATCCGCTTTGGTTGAATAAAACAAGTAGTTGTAAAAATATAATTTCAATGAAATCGCATTTCAAGTTTTTTATATGTGTCAGGCCATTTTTTGGGGTCTAGGACATTTCAGAGCCGCCGATTCAGTGCCACGACGCTTTAGTGCCGGGACATTTCAGTGCCAGACGTTTCAGTGCCGAGACGTTTCAGTGCCACGAAGATTGTTATTATTAAATAAGGATAATTTTTAGTAATTTTTCATTTTCGAAGCGCATTATTTTTTCATTTTTGAAAATAAACTCATTTTTGGGAATTGAAACTAGCAAGATTGGTCTTGATTTCGTAAATTATTTGACAGGTAGAATTGTCATCCCAGGATTAAGATAATTAGTATATATTAAATGGTAATATCCTGGCAGTGAAACGTCCCAGCTTTGAAACGTCTCGGCACTAAAACGTTCCAGCACTGAAACGTCCCGGAACTGAAACGGCAGCCCTGAAACGGCAGCCCTGAAACCGCAGCGCTCAAATGGCGGCACTGAAACGTCCTATTCCCAATTTTTTTGATCTGGTGTCTAGTAAAAACTAAACCATTATTATAACTCACACAGGGTATTTACAAATTTGCGCCACACAGAGCACAGCTTATGCTTCATAGTAAACAAGATGGGCGGGCTCTCTATGCACATTTTATTTTGGGCCCTCTTAACGGAACGTTAAACCACAGCTTACCATAACAACCAAACTGAAAAACTCCGCGGCGCGGCACCTTTCATCTGGTAGGATTCGCTTGACTCTAGCTCTCTCTCCCACTGTTGGTAGAAGTCGGAGACGGATTTAAAATATTTATTTTATTTTGAATAGACGTTAACAGTATATTGCAATAGGTATTTTTTTTTTTTTTTTTTTTTTCATTATTTAGACCTTGAAGCTATTACAGTGGATACATTTTAATGAATGTATCGAATTTATATTAAAAGAAATATGTGTTATTATTTTATATCAATTAATAAACATTCGGAATTTCCCAGATTTAAGTACATACTTATATTTTTATTACAGAAATATCTAAATGGGTAAAGAAATACTTATAAATAAATAAGTAGCTTTACATTTCCAACAGGCCAAGGCGCTGTTACAGGAAATTTAAAACAAATCAACACAGTAATCAAATCTTAAGACCTAAGACAAGCTATTGGAAATAAAGACAAAAACTAGAATGAAGATATATATTGCTTGGCGTTCTTTATTATATTCTTCACAGTTTAACAGACTCCCTTAACGCTCATTTTCAATAAGATTTTTTTCAGAATCAATAGGCTATGTCCCCTTATAAAGCTTGATTTTTCCTCTAAAAATTTAAATTTATTATCTTTTTTTGTTTTCAATATTTCAACCCCCCCTTATCTCTTAATTTTTATTTATTTATTCATTCTCTTATAGAGCTTGATTTTTACTAAAAATCCATACAATTTGTATAAATGGAACGATATTTTCAGAAGTGGTGTAGCTCAGTGCTACACTTTCGATGCAAAGGAAAAGACCTATTATTTTTGGAGTCACAGTTTATTGCTAAAGAATCAGTTAGCTCACTCGGACCAGTTGAAAGTTTCAAAATAACATCCACTCCAGGGATACAAATTCAGGATACGCAGAAGACTGCTGTTTTATTATAGGCGGTTGGCATATATTGTATTATCCGAGTTGCCCAGTGTATAAACTGGAACATTGAGATCAAAAATGCCGACGCAGAGTGAGCGATCTGATTCTTTAGCTATAAACTGTGGCATAGGAATCAAAATGGCCGCGCCCTATGTTGGGCGTGTTGGACCTCTCTTGCACCGTATAGTAATCAAAGTATGTGATACGAACATTTAGAAGTTTGGACGTTCATTATCGTCATGGGCCATACACAATGAAAATCTAAAAATTATTCTGGGGAATAGCTATTATATATACAGTGTGATTATAAATACGGACACAATTTAAGACCAAAAGAGAAAAGAATATAGACCTCTGTCAAAGAAGTATATTACCGGGTCGCTGGCTGAAGGTATACCTATCAATTCATTTACCGATCAAGGCAGTCAAGCATTTCATAAATGGCTGACCCAAGACTTATAAGTTTCCAAATGATGGTATATTTAGCCAATGAAACTGTAGCCATCATGTCAAATCTTGTAGGGAAGGCTGGACCATTCGCGGGGAGTTAAAAACAATCAAGAATAGTTTAAAAGGAAGTCTGAAATGATGAAAAAAGAGATAAACTTTCGTCGTAGTTCTATATAGGCTGTCCCATTAGTGCATAATTGCTTGATATTTCAATTTGTATTATAGACACACGTTTTGAATAAAAGTTATGTGGGTTTGAAATATAATTTGAAAACATTTTTGGATATACAAGGTGTTACGCTTTTGGAACACCCTGCATTTTATTTCAGTTTTAGAGTGACATGGTAGAATATTTTTCAACTTATAAGGACCAAGCTGTGATGAAAGAATTGGTTCATTTTATACAGTGTTTAATTATATATATACAGGGTGCCCCATCTGTGGGTGATTGATCGATAGATATTTTATTATTGAAGATATGAAGAAATGTTTAATATAAAAGGTATAAGACAATATTTTACAATTATTCTTAAATATACAAGGTAGTCTATAAATGAGGGGAAAACCAAATAGATAGATTTTTAAACCAAACATCCTGTAGGTAGTTACGCCTTACAGATTTGGTTGTTTTCACATCGTTTTTTAATTTTAATGGACTAAACGTTTCTAAAAATGTTTAACATTTTCATTTATTTGCTGTGGCGCATACAGGGTGTGTCTAACTTGAGGTTACAATATTCTCAATTTTTTTTAAATATATCCTGTGTGGTTATACCACCAATATATAAATTAATTTCTTTACCTTTTTTATTTTGTTTGGCATTCTATTCCCAATTGAATTTTTTCTTTAGATTTTGACGGTTTTACCATAAAAATTTACATAATTTTTTCGCATTTTTCTAATTGGCTTTTGAAAAAAATGGACTAATTTAGGGTAAAATGCTAATTTAATTTTTGGTAACCCATTTGTCAGAATTAATTATTTCTTCGACGTTACAAGTAATATGAACCATTGTAAACAAAAAATAAAAATCAGATCAGGCTCAAGAATGTCAAACAAAATAAAAAGTAAAGCAACTAAATTATTAGTTAATTAAATTTGTGGTGTAACATACAGGGCATTTCATTTGAAAAAAAAAAAAACAAGAAAATCGTAATCTTGCGTTTTGACACACCCTACACACAACGTAACCGGATGGAAAGTCAAAACATTTTTAGAAACGTTAAGTCTATTAAAATTGTTTGACGATGTGGAAACAAATAAATTTGTTATATATAAACGTTTTATTTTAAACCAGTATAAGTTTTTCCACCACTCATTTATGAACTTTCCCGTATACTTAGGAATCATTTTAAAATATGATCGTACAACTTAAAAATGTCTTCGTATCTTTAATAATAAAACAGCTATCGATCAATTACGCACTGATGAGACACCCAGTATATGTATAATAGGCTAACATAATGGTATCGTTAGATAGGTAAATTTATAATGAATTTAGTGCTAAAAGAATATACAGGGTGTTATATTCAAATTGAGTAAAATGAAGTTAAAATGAGCCATATTTATGTGATGTTCCAAAACCCTCTGTATAAAATAAACTACTTCTGTCATGTCTATTCGTTAGTTTGGTATCTTATATTTTAAATAATGTTCAACTCATTGACAGCCTAATTAAATTCTGATAATTTTATTTGGGGTTTGTATTATTTTATATCACAAAAAATTAATCGCTTGGCAACCCTGTAATACTTTTTAAAAATATTCTAGGGTTTAATACAGTATTCTCTAAGAATTTTAAAACTGAGATAAAAAACAGTGTTCCATTTAACAAATATATATTTTTACTTTCCAAGCAAAAGCGTAACACACTGTATATTCAAAAATATTTTTATATTATATGTTTTTCGAATCCATATAACTTTTCCCAGTAAACCACAAATAGTCGACATTCTCTCGGCCTGACACCGACATGTACGGGAAGCCGAGTACTCGGATTGCCGTTGTCAGCGTTTCTTCTGAGTCGGGAGTACCGTATCATTTGACGTAATTTAGAAGTAGAACCGCATATGGTCCATATTTGGCGTTCCAGACATGGGAAGCATCCGTACGGGCCGAACGCGGTTAATATTTGGCTAAACGGGCATAGGAGGCATCCTTACGGGCCGAATTATATATAGATATATGAGTACGGCTACAATTTAGTGGGCTGCCGACATTCGGCTGGGCGGACATGCCCTACCTATATGCCGAAGCCTCACCCATATATCGGGCCGAGTCCGGCATCTGGCAAGCCTCCTTCGGTCCAGTTACGGTGCCGATAAACTGTGTTAATTGGTTTTTAAAGACTTGTTTGCGCATCAATTAATTAGAACCTGTTAAAGCTATGTTAAATTCGCAAACATAATCTTTAAACCAAATTCATAATGCACTAATTTAAGAACGTTTTTATATGTCTACGGGGTTATAAAGACAATTTACTACATAGCGACTTGTCTACATTCACCGAAGCATACATCTTCAAATGACGTTACAAAACGTCATGGGCATGGGGGAAAGAACTATCTTGACGTTAATGAACGTTATGGGCAGCGAAAGTGTTAAAACCGATGCCTTTCTTATCCTACCTAAGTATTTCCTGCCTAATATCCGTCGCAACGCAGTACCGTAATAAATACTTTCCTCTCCGCCATGACGCTAGGCGTCTCAACGCAAGGCGACGCTCATTGCCGCGACGTACCCAAAATTGACGCCGTCACAACAAATTAATACAGAATGTCTAGTTTAGACAAACCTAACGTCTGTATTTTCAATAGTGAGTCGAATAGGTTAATGAAACTTTCTTTAAGATATCACCTGAGTTTTGTTAGAATAAGACTGACATTTGCTTCAAAATATTATGTAATCCAGTAAACCAAAAGGCCATCGGGAATTCACCCCGAAAGAGAGTTAAGTTATACATCTTTTTGATGTGTGAATTTGGATTATTTTAATAGAAAATATAAAAATCAATATTTTATAAATATACAGGGACATATTGTCTTGGGTTTATTATGCACATAAATCTACTCAAACTTAGATGGTAAAATTAAACAGTAAGTTAACCAACTGGTGAAGTGACACTGTTCGTTAGCTCAAGGGGGGCACTTAAATTAGTCACCTGTTCTACTAGGTTTTAACCATAAAGTATATGTGAACATCGACACAGTAAGTTAACCAACTGGCGAATTGGCGCTCAAAATACAATCCTGTGTATATGTAGGATAGAATCAAGTTAAATAAAATATTTTTTAATAGCAAATGGACGTGGTCCGTGTTTAAGATCTCGGTAAAAATTACCTACTGTAATATACTTTGCAAATTATTACGTTACTTTTTAAAAAATAAAAAATAAAGGAGTTTAAATATAAATTTTGTATAGTTTTACTCACCAATTTGCACCAAACTTTGCATCGAATCCCGGTTTATTTTAAATAACATTATCACAACGAGGGTATATAAATTATCACTACTACTACTACTACAGGAAAAAGGCCAAATACTGTAAGTACAGAATATAAAGTAAAATAATAACATTTTAGATTTAAACAAAAATCAAAGGGGTATGAGGATGGGCGGTTATAACGACAAATAATCATTTTAATTTAATACAAAAATTATTTTCTAATTTTTCAATTGAAGTGAGGACAGTAATTCATGGTACATTTTCACACCGCTGTGACAGGCTTCTGGCTTCACCTGCTGTGAAGTAGGAAGTCTGTTTGGCGCTGAGGTGGCGAAATCAGAATGAGGGTTGCTCAGGTGCTAGTTTTGTTAACACAGTTTGCTCTACGACCTTGCAGTACACCAGAGTGTACTCAAGGTGTTAAAAAAAACTCCAGGCGGTCACCGCTATTGGGGTAGCCACCAAATTATATTAAAAGAAACTATTCTACTTCACACCTCGTACCCTACGGTACTCTGAAATAAAACTGTTGAGATCCGGTAATAAAAAAAAGAAACAGGAATTATTAACAAAATGTATTTACAAAAATAAAATTAAAAACACTCTAAAAACTCGGGGTACAGTGGTCGGTACCTCCGGTACTCCTGGTATGATAGAAAATGAATTTCCAATTAGGAAATGTTTTATTAAATCAAATAAATGGTTAAAAAAAACTAAAGTTAAACAATAAAAGAAAATATGAAATAACTAAGACGGCACTATCGGCACTATCGGCACCCCCGGTAGATTAGAAAATAATTTTCCTATAAAATAAATTATTAAAATAAAACAGTGAAACAATAAAAAGAAAATAATGTAAATGAAATAATTAAAACGGTAATCACCTTTGTATAATAAAAAAAAAATATCCCTCAAGAATTATTTTATTAAATCGAAAGAAATAAATCAAACGATTATTACGGTATTCCTTGTTTGAACATAGAAAACTGTCTCAGTACGTCGTTCAAAAAAACAGACGCCGGATTTGAGTCTTTATCGGTTTAACCCCGTAAAATAACGTTTCTAAATTTCGGACAGCTGGCCACAAATAATTACTCGACTGGTGCTTGCTAGGAACGGCCTGATCGAGATAGAAGAATTCTGATGTCGCATGCCAGTTGACTTTCACTTTGACGAATTTTCTTCTTCAAAGTCTATCTGGGAGATCCACAGTTAGCTCGATTTTGGGAGATTCGACAAGATTTCGCAATTTTTAATACACTCGTGGGCAATAGGTACTAGGTAAATTGCGGATTGGCGACAGGAAACAAAGAGCCGACGGTAGACAGGAGCCAAGAGCAATTTTCCTTGCGCTCTGCCATTTATGTCTCACGAGCAATTCCGGAGTGGGAGGAAACCACCTCCAGTACCAATATTTACTAGCGGAGAAATAAAAAAAAAATAAAAAAAATTTTAACACCTACCGAATATATCTAGATAATTTACATGAAATTGAATGTTTAAATTGGAATTTGAATTTCGGTAAATATGGAAATATTTTAAACTGCGAGTGTTCTCGCAAATGTTCAAAAACGAGAATTTCTAGGAAACAAAATACGAAACGTTCCCAGGCGGAAATTAATTAAAATATACTTCGCCACACCACATCCAATTTATTAACGTGGCGTGTTACCATTTTTTAAGGGTTGGTACTGTCGAACCAACCAACTAATAAATTTTATTTACAACCATATATGTAATGCTGTCATTACTAACGTCATTGAAGATTGGGAAGTATCACATTACACACCTCTAATTCCCGCCCTCACTTCCTGCCCTCATTTCATCTATTCTAGATAAATATTTTTTTATATTTAAAAATATCACTTTTTTCTTCAATTTCTAGCATCGTTCATATCATACTGTACATTGCCCACAAAGTAGATGGCTTCTTTTGTCTGGTATGTTTTCCAAAATATGCCAGGAGTACACTTTCGGAACCGATATTTTTGACCTTTTTTTCTTCGCACCACTTCCTATATAATTCAATGGCTTTTAGGTACCGATGCTTACTTTTCTCTGGCACTAAGCCCTGGGCTGCTGCGTCAGCAGCCTATCGTACTTCTGGTGGGGTAAAACTTTTTATACGCCAAACAAGGATTTCCTCTTTTTCCAATAGTGAATTATCACGTTTTTCTTGAAATAATGAAAATTCATTTGACGTAGTGTACGTCTTAAGACTACGCGATATTTTTGGCAAATCCGTATCCTTTTTTAATTTGGAAATGATTTTATTCATAGTGGTGGAGTTTTGCATGTGGCGGTAGACGTAGTCGAGGTCATTGAAAAAGGAAAATACGTTGATATTACTCTATGTGACCTAACAAGACTTTCGACTGTCTCCCATAGCCCTCGTATTTAAAAAGTTGTATTATTATGGAGTTAGAGGTAATGTAATGGATTTATTAAAGTCCTTTTTAAAAGTTCGTAGTCGGTCAGTTTTTTATAAAGGCAACCTCTCAAATCCAGAGTCAATTAATATATGAGTTCCACAGGGATCGGTTTTGGGACCACTTTTATTTGTAATATATATAAAAATTATTTTGTACAGTACATGAATCCACATAACTGTGTGCTTTTTGCCGATGCCGTTGCTCTACAATGTTCAGACAGAAATTTTGACGAATTAATCCATAATTATGCAAGAGGATAAAAACTTCTTCATCACTAGAATATTATTCTATAATCATACTTGCTATAGGGAATAGGTTATTTAAAATAAAATGGGTCTTTTAAATAAGGGTTTTAAATATTAAATATCATGTGGGTAAAGTCAAAAATTGACAAACGTTGATAAACAGGAACAATAATCCAACTCGTTGGCACTAAGTTTAGTGATCCACGTGATCCGTCGAGTAAACTCAGTAATTCGGATTTGTGATCAATAGTAGGTTTCCAAAAACGCCTATTATGTTGCAAGTAAATTATCTTGTACTTTGTTTCTCTTAAGTCAGCTTAAGTATGTTACCAGTTATGATGTTCTAAGAACCGTATGTTTTTCACTAATTCATTCACATATTAGTTATGGTATATTACTGTGGGGTAATGCAACTGATTCCATTATAATTTCCCGTCAGCAAAAAAGCAATAAGGCTATTATCAGAGAGTCCTGTAGACCATTATTCAATCCTATTCATTATTTATATTTGCAAATTTAATTATATAATAATAATAATAATACTATCCCTAATTCACCCCCTTACGAGTGAATTTTAACCCCAAAAGCTGAGCTTGTGCGGGGAAAGGGACGGCTATTATTATTTATTATTATTACTTACAGGTGAGGAAAACCCGGAAAACCTCACCCACCATCAATTGAAATACATAAACATTTATGTCTACTACCAATGCAAGGTGATGACCAATCATATAATACACGAATTAGTACTTATATTAGAGTTGCAAGAAACAGATTATCAAAACCAGAACATAATTCAATAAACTTTAATTTATTATATTACCTGAATACATAAACATCTTAAGTCATCTAAATTACAAAAATAATTTGATAAACTTCTTTCAAAGAATTGTATTTTATTCAGTTTTAGAATTACAGGAATACATTAGGAGTGGTTTTTACTTTCCTATCCGTATACAGATATAAGGAAAGTATAGGAATCATGATTTTTATGAGTGTGTTGGTGTTTGTGTGAGGAGAATGTATGGTGCATTAGTAAGTTAATATTAAGTTATTTTCTGTTGTGTCCTCCTGTTAATCATTTATTGTAGTGACACTTAATAAAATTTAATATTCATATGATCTGCTTTTTTCTTTGATTTTGGTTTAATATAGAAAGTTGCAGCACTTACAGAACAATATATTTTACTTTACCTGCTCCTTTTGGCCGAAAATACTTATACGATAAGAACGAACCCTTAAACCTTGTCGGAATTTACCCCGTTTAAGTACCTGTCCTGATTCCGGCCGCATTACATCCGCCCATTTGTTTAACTGTTTTTCTTTATTTATATTCGATTCTGCTTTTTCATTTTCTACACTCGTTTTTTTAATGCTCTGTACAGTCTAAAACTTTTGTTAATTTCCCGCAAAATTTTTCTGCCTTATCAACTGTATAATCATCGTATACGTCTTTTTATTAAATTCTGCTTCCAAAAAATTATGACGTTTCGCAGAAGGATTGCTAAAGCTGGGGTAACTTCTGATTAATTTTTAATGACGTTTAAACGATTTCAAAAGAACAACAAAAAATAAAATAATTTACTGAGAATTAACTTATATAAGAATATTTCGCCAACGGTACTGATCACAAACCAAACAATTAACTAACTGAATTTACATGTGCTTATTATAGCCTCTAAAAATTAAATATTATCGACGTTGCATTTTGTGTATGGAGTGTGACTCAAACCTGTCCATTTCATTGCATCATGGCAACGTGTAAGAATCCGATCAACCACTAGCAGGTGACATAACTATGTTGCCAATGTGAAGCAAATTACGTATATATTATTAAGATTTTTATGTTCATAGATTCAAATAAGGTACCTAAACATTTAAGTATTGTAATTTACTCTCCAGACAAATAATGAAATAATCTTAAGCATGATACATTAGTGTTGAGAGCAAACCGAAAACCTTGAAACTTTATAATTCATTTTGAGCCTTTATTTTTAGTCCGATTTTTGTGAAATTTTCAGGAAATGCCAACAACAAAACTTAGGGTGGAGAAACCTTGAATTTTTGTAAACCTTAGAAAAGTATTTATTTTGAAAATGTTTAAAGGGGATTATAAAAACATTTACGCGCCATTCTGAGAACAAATGCTTTTTGTTTTAATAAATATCTAGTAGTTTTTAAATAGGATGAATTCCCACCTGTTTTCCTAAACATATCCGTAGAGTGGTGCCATATCGTTGCACAACTTTAAAGCTCTCTATATTCTCGAGAAACATAATATCGCGAAGTTTTTGCCGTGGCGCGCTTATAAATACAATTTTAAATTAGAAAATCCTTGCTCTTAGGTAACTTATGTATTTTAAACATTTTTTTACATAATTTTTATAATGAAAAAAATTCTTCTTTTGATATATGGCAACTCTGTTGTCCTGAAATTTTCCCACTGTATATTATTTGGAAATTGTAGTATAAGTTTATCATTTATTGGCGGTGCGAATTTGAAAACACACTATATATTAGAGGTTTCCAAGTATTTCTTTAACATGCCTACTTATTCTTATTATTAAAAAAATTATACATACTTTTCCTCCAGCTAAACCGCCAACAACAGAACATATTACTCCAATGCTCTTGACAACCAAAGTTTTGATTCTAACCACTCTAGGTATCTTGACTCCATTAAGGTAACATTTTACTTGAGGTATACCACTACCTGCAGCTATTGGTTCTCCATAAGCTACCAATAGTGAACCAATCAAAACAGGGACAACATTATAAAGAACCCATAATCCATATGGTATGTATAGTTTTCCTTGGGTTACATATTTATCCACATCTAAATTTATAAGGAACTTATAGCTATAGTTATTATTCTATATGAAATATTTTATTCATTTTTTTATTATTTATTTATTTTTTTTATTTCTTGTTTTAAAAAAGGATACTTTTACTTAATGATGCATACTTAATAGTTGACAGTTCTTCTATGGATATATCTATAATACATGCTATTAAAGCTGTGAACATTCCAATTAGTAAAAATATAAACCATCTTGATATGGATTTTCGAACTATAAATTTGTAACCTTTTTTCCTTTCTTCATCTAAGAGGAGATGATTTTCACATGTGTCATAATCCAAACTCTATAAAAATAAAGGATCTATCACACTTCTAATTATTTTGAACACATTTGATATTACAATCTATTGAAAACTGAGTATATTATTCATTCTCGTTTACAAAATAATATGGTAAGTACCTACTTACTTACATACAAATAGTTTTTAAAAAATGTTTAAAGATTTTAGATGTGATTTACATGTGTACATATTCAATTTTATTTATTTTTAATACCATTATACTAGGGTGACTATGGATGACTACAAAATGTTAATTGGTAGACTGTTTAGGTTTTTCGCTATCTACAAAATATTTTACATGTTTGTATTGTGTGTTATGATGTCCCAAAAATCTAAAGTTGCAGCAGATATGTCTTAGTGTCAGTTATTATCTGTTTATTGTCATTTTCTGGTTGAAACTATTATCGTAGGTGAATGTGATTTAAAGGAAGGTACACCATCTATTTACAGTGTGGCAACAATGTAGAGCAGAAATCATAGTAGTACAACGTGATTCATTCATAAAACGCTTGCTAATACCTCAGATAAATAAGCCCGCACAAACCGTCCCCACTCAATTTAGCAGCCGATGTGACAGCTGTATGTCTAATATAAAACACATTCTTAATGATTGCAAAAAAATAAGGGCTTAATTATGAATGAATGGATGAGTAGTTTTTCGTCCTTGAATGTATCTAACTAAATTTATTTTCACAATATTTGATACTTATCAGATATGTATCTATTACATACAAACAATTTTTAGATAGTTATTACAATTACTTTCTGTGACATATGACTGCTATGTTTCAAAGGTCATTTAGCTGTAATAATATTGCTAAAATATATGATTAATTAAATATACACTTAAAATCATATACGTCGGTGGGAGTTCATTTAAAACATTTAAAATATTTATTTGGTATCAGAGCAGATATAAATTTGAAATTAATTATCTTGATTTGTAGGTCTGCACAGGTGTCAGCATAGGTTGTTAGTTTTAGGATTTGTTGAATTGATGAGTTGAATTGACATTAGGCTAGACAGACAAAGGACTAGATCAAAGATATCTGATTTGTTAACATTAAATTTGTCTGCAACATAATCCTCACGAGACAATAAATAAAAGAAAAAAAAAAGAAGAAAAGAAGAAAAAGAAAAAAAAAAGAATTGAAAGCTCAATATGAGTTTTTATTTATTACCTACAATCACTAAAGATTTTTATTTAGCGATTTTTACATTGAACATTCTGGTTCATAAGTTTTAATCTTGACCACCTAAGACATTTTGTAGACATCGTCAAGTGTGAACTTAAATTATATTTCATTTTAAAGTATACTTTGAATATTTTTTAAAAATTAATATTTTTTTTACTTTTATATTTTAAGAGCCTAAAAAGAGTCTAAAAATGTGGCATAGTTTGGAATATACTTAGGAAATGTACCTACTTCATGTAATGTATGTTAAAAGATAAATAAATAAAATAAATGTATTTTTTACCAGTGAGACTAGAATTACAAAAGCGTAACTCAGTACTTTAAAATAGTAAGAAATCAATAGGAATTGTTTCTTTAAATTCACCTTTGACTAAGAAGACCTATTGAAGGTGTAGGTGTAAAGGTTATCAAGATTTGAATATTAATTTTTATAAAATATAAATGAATCTTCCCTGAAACAGAACATCATTGTTGTACCCTGTAGTGATGTAAGAATATGTATCCAAAAATCCGTTGAATCAGAATATTAAAATGATCCATATATTCCAGAATCAATGTGTAAATTCGAATACGGATTTGGAATCAAAAAGGACAGAAACAAAATCCAAAACAATACATGAATTGAATGTTTTATGTTCTGTGTTCATAACAAAGCCGATTGTGCATGGCAGTGGCAACTGATGCGAAATCGCCGTAACTAACTAGCATTGTTGCAATTCATAGTCAGTTAATCGGCATGCACTAAGCATATTTTAATGGTAACCTAAAGTTGTATAAATATGATAAAAAACAAAATATTTGAGATTTATCTTGTGTTAATTATTCTAAAATATTAACAGCTTCTGCTAAAGTGCTAAATACTTCACACTCAAACATACATTCTGATAGGGTTGGCAACACTGCCTGGTTTCGATTCCCATGTCGTGGTGTATTTACAGTTGCGTATTATTATGATTTAACACATGGAATATGGATACATATCAGAATATCTCTTGGTTCCGAATACGTATATCCAAATACTAAAAAGAAACAGATATTTACAACACTAGTACTCTGCCCCTTCCCTTATCTGGTTTAAGTGGTTTATGATGCAGACAATACATTTCATTGTTCAGACAGTGTGAATACTGTGAATGTCAGTTTATATGTCTAAAGGCTAAACTACATTTATATTTATATTAGGTAATTTTTATAATTAAAACGTTTTTTTATTATTAATTAACTACTTACTTCATATTTGGCAGATAACACATTGAGTGACCCAGTCCTCACTTTTTCTGAACTGATCTGAACCCTTCTTCGAACAGAGGACAGCAAATTACTATCCTCAGAATTATTAACAATTATTGCATGAATATCTTCTTCACTATCGGAATTATTAATAGACATGACATTCTGTAATAAAAGATTTTATTAAACAATATCCCATTAATAAGCTATGGGTACTTACCCTAAATTTAGTCACTTTAGCAGGTGGTTCATCTCTTTTAACCGAAGAGGCGTCTGCCTCCATCATCTTGCAAAATTATTTAATATTCGTTAAATATGAAATTCTAAACTCATAATTCTCAAAATTATCTTTTATTATCATAAACAAGTTGTTTGACACAAATATATTTTTTGAAGGTTAACTTTTGTTGCAAGAAATGATTCATTGTCAATGCGCTGTTGTCATATTTACTTATTTGTTGGAAGAAAATTATAAATATTTAATTTCCCAGATGCATTCATAATTAACTAGTATGTAATTATAATTAAAAGTATTTCGTTTCATACTAGAAAATGTAAATTCAAAAGTCAAAAATCTTTCTCATTTCTTAGCTAGAAATCGGTAAATTGTAAAGAAACGTGTTATATATGTCCCTCGAGCCTACATGTTTTTATGTCCTGCGTTTTTTTTACCCCGGCCCCGTCAGTAATATATATTCCCCCTGAGTGGCCGCGGCAGGTTCCTCTAGGGCAGCCATACTCAATTAACCTGCGGCCCGCGGGCCACATATGCGGCCCTCCAAGCTTTTTTTGTGGCCTGCAACACAATATTATATTGTGGCCCGCAACACCATTATTGGTCGCAGCGCTAAATAGCATAGTAATTTTTACTTTCCTATCTGTATACAGATATAAGGAAAGTATAGGAATCATGATTTTTTTCGACCTCGAGTTTTCGACGGATTTTTACGTTTTGAGGTCCCCTGAATCCGTTTTGACTATTTTCGCGATGATGTCTGTGTGTGTGTGTGTGTGTGTGTGTGTGTGTGTGTGTCTGTGTGTGTGTCTGTGTGTGTGTGTGTGTGTGTGTGTGTGTGTGTGTGTGTGTGTGTGTGTGTCTGTATAACGCATAACTCATGAACCGATACACGGAAAAACACCAAATTTCAAACTTAAGCTTTGTTCCAACGTCTAATGAGCTGATTAGATTTTGGGCAGAGTCGGAACATCTGGGGGGGTACTTTATGGGTGGTCATTTTTATATTTTATGGAATATATCTGTTATTTACGTTTGGGGAAGAAAATTCTTTAAATAAAAGTTACTTCTTATTTTATTATCTATAATTTTTGTTATATACAAAATTTTCCTAAAATGGTCCGTATTCGCGAAATTTGACAAAATGTAAAAAAATATTTTTTTTATAAAAATTGTTCAAACAAAAGTTGTTTGTAATATAATTCTCTATAATTTTTATCCTATAGATAATTTCTCTAAAATGGACCGTATTCGAGATATTTGAGAAAATGTGTAAATTTCGAAATTTGAAGAAAACTCAAAAATGGGTAAAGAAAAAAACATTAAATTTTAAACTTAAGTTTTATTTCGGCCTGACGTGAAATGATTAGATTTTGGACAAAGTCGGAACATCTGGGGGGGTACTTTATGGGAGGCCGTTTTTATATTTTATGGAATATATCTGTTATTTATGTTTGAAGAAAAAAATTGTTCAAATAAAAGTTACTTCTAATATTATTATCTATAATTTTTGCTTTATGTAAAAATTTCCTGAAATGGTCCGTATTCGAAAAATTTGACAAAATGTGCAAAATTCTGATTTTTATGAAAATTGTTGAAATAAAAGTTGTTTGCGATATCAATCTCTATAATATTTGTTTATACATGATTTTTTTAAAATGGACCGTAATGGAAAAATTGTAGGAAAAGTGCTAAATTTAAATTTTTCAGTATTTTCATTTTCAATGAATATCTATAGAAAAATGTTTCGCGGTAGATGTATGTGGACAATGTATATATTTAGTTTATCCTCTAAACATTTATAGAGATGCTGCAATAGGTTGTACAAAATAACCGGAAAAGGCCTGTAATACCTAGATAGGAAAGTCATGTGTTGGACACATCAGATTTTTAAGTAAACGTTTGGAATTTTGTGGAGTTACTGCAAAAACAAGATAGCTCCTCTTTTGGAATTTTCGAGTTAAGTAGGTACACTTTCTACAAGTGTGAAAGAAGTCTATATTCATGATAAACAGCCAATAAAAAATAACTCCATTTTAATACATTAACAATATGGACAAATAAGATGGAGTGGCATTTATACCAAAACATAATCATAACATTTGCGTTCAATTGATACACCAAAACCAGATAATAGGCATATAACTTATTTTTGCTAAATATATTTAGTCCGATTCTTAATAGTGTTCCTGTGTCCGGCCAGAACCGAGGGGAAACCAATAAGCAGGTCAAAACGTACCTGTATTTCGGAAATCACTTAAAAAATTGTTATGCAATTTAGGTGATTTTACTGAAAATCGAACTTAATTTTATACGATGATCTTTTTTTCTGGCCATTTCGGGTTGTGAGCGACGAATTCATTTCGACCATGATTTTAGATGATGATTTTGGAAATTTCGAGAAAATGTGCAATGATTTCGATGATTTCCAAGGAAAACGTACCAGTATTTCGGGAGTGGTTTGTCGCTATTTATTTTTGTTGAACGTGTTGAAATATTACAACATTGTGCACACGCCATTTGTTTTGTTATGAATATAGAGCCCTCTCTGGTCGATTGTTCCGAAATCCTCGAGATGATTACGTCACCCTTTCTATCGGCGATACAGCTAACCTTAAACAACCACTAGAGTGATTGGTCAAGATGTAACAGGTGATTGGTCAAGCTGTAACGAGTAAAATTCGTCAAGCCGTAACGAGCGAATCTTTATGTGAAAATTCGTGCATAAAAGTATTAGTTGTAACAGGCGAATATGAATTTTAACCATACACTCTAATAGATAACGTATCGAAAGATTCAGCTATCCTAAATACATTCCACCAAAAAAATAGATTTAATTTATCAATGGGCGAGGTTGGAGAATTCGGCTTTATATGCCAATCTTTATCTTTATCGGTTGTAAGCAGGTAGGGTTAGGTTTGGCCCAGAACACTGCGGCCTCTTGGGTCTATTGTATTCCCCTGCTTTCCCCGTATTCAGGTACTATCTTTGGAATAGTCCTGTGTCTTTGGTTAGTTTTAATAGGTTCCCTACCAAGTGTTCCTGGGGCATTCTTTCCGGTTCTAGGCCGAAAAGGATAAAACGTCGCCCAGTACGAGCTTCGCATTCGAAGATCACATGGTATGAGGTTTCTTCCTCTTCCATGCAAAGTCTACACGTAGTGGGATCATTGTGTAATCCCATTACATATATGAAGGTGTTTCAGCAAGCAGTGCCCCGTTAATAATCCCACAATGTTGGATATCTGAGGCCTCGCGAGTTGTAGTGCCTCATCAGTAGTCATGCGTGGGTTTGGTCCCCTTAGCATGAGCTTATTGATTCTGTGCCCTCTTATCTGCTGCCAGTGAATTTGGTGTTTATGGTTATCCACCTGTTTACTGCCTGTCGAGCAGAGATTTTGCTTATCCCAAATACAGGTTCGGGTCCTGTGAATGGTAAATCTGATCCCTCTTTGGCGAGTTCATCAGCCTTTTCATGGTACCCACGCCAGTTTTACCTTGTTGTGGGTTGCCAGATCATTTAGTATTCCAAGGCAGTTCCAGACAAGCTTTGACTTAATTCTGTTTGAATCAAGAGCCTTTAAAGCTGCCTGGCTTTCTGAGAGAATTAGGATGGTTTGTTTTTTGTACTTCCTTCTTAAATTCTCTCGTACACACAATTCGATTGCATGTATTTCAGCCTGAAATACAGTGGCATGTTTTCCCAGTGAGACGATGATGTCGCATTTGGGTTTAACTCCATGTACGCCAGAGCCTGTTTCCTTGTTAGTTTTAGATCCATCCGTATACCATACGAGGCCGCTAAGCAAGTATTTATCTATCTCCTTATTTACCTCGTTCCAGTTACAGTTGACCTGGAAGAGTCTGTTAAAGGTTAGGAGGGGTGTCATGTGATCTGATTCCATATTTAATATAGCCAAACTCACACAGTATTTATTCAGAGGGATGCATGAAAGGATGAAACAAAGTTTTGAAAATACTTACAAAAAGTGCAAGAAGAAAGATTTACTAAAATTTTGCAAAATCAGATACACCTGATGAATTTCACCATTATTATCACAATCTACCTGTATCCAATAATGTTACTTAAACTTCGACTGAAGATAATGATACATAAATTGAATTATGTTTTGTATGTAGAGCTAAAATAAGCTAAGTGACGTTTTTTTCCTCTTTTTTTACTAATTATTGATAGATTATTAGTTTATACTTTGTGAACAATGTTTTCAATACCTTTTTCATTTAAGTTAATAAACGGTTTGAAGCTTTTACTGATTTTTTTTAAACGTTTGAATAGTGTTTTATCGAAACTCTAAAAATGTAAGTTATCTTGTTTTTGCAGTAACACAACGGGATATATTTATTTTTTAGATAGATGTCCTAAAAAAAGGTCATCATCCAAAAATATTGCGGCCCGTGTAACATAGCACATATACGAATGTGGCCCGAAGGAAAAAAAGGTTGAGTATCGCTGCTCTAGGGAATGGAAGAGGGCTTGACTGTTTCTCATCCAGAAAAGAAACCCGGAAAACTAGCCATATAGGCTAATGTGAATTTTCCACTGTATGAAAAGTCTGAAAAATATATTCGTAATTTATTATTTCTGTGGTTACTTTGTTCTTCCCCCATTACAGCTATTGAACTCTAAAAGTAAATATGGGATTCTACAAAAATCACTTCTGGAGGATCATCTACTATAGACGTAATTTATTAGGCCAATGGTATGGATATTGGAAAAACTAGGTTAGTACCCGGTTTGCCAAGTAAGAATATGTGCGGAAAATATAAACTGCTCACGGAATTAGTCGGTACAGCTAATTTTACCGTCATTTGTAGGAGACTGTATCTCGGAAACGCCTTAGCCGATTTTTTAAAATGAAGAAGATTCTGAAAGTTCATTATTTCTTGTATCAATGGCTTAATGTGATCTTCAGTAAAAAGTGACTTTTCAGTGTTGTACAGGGTGTGAAATAATACAATGTAAAAATGTAAATTTTTAACTGATTGCACCTGTTGCAAGAGTATTATCAGAACTTTCATCGTAATCATATTTAGAAGTTTTGTTGAATATCTCGAAACGTATTTGACAGTTTTGTATTTTTTTGTTTAGAAAAAAAAAGTTACAGGGTATTTTCACAAAGTCCGCATTAAAATTAAATAAGTTTATTTTACTTCAATAGAACGGCACGAAACACAAATTTAAAAAAGCTAACCTAACCTGTCCATAGCATATGGGGTGTCCCAAAAGTCCCGGGACAAGCCAATATTTCAAAAACCAGCTTACATTTAAATGTTAAAAAAACAGAGAGAAACAATTAATATTAACTAATAATTTAGTATCGACTAGGCCCACCTCGTACTCGCAAAAGTTCTGCTGTTCTTCTCGGTATACTGTCCAACAAGTTTGTAATAAACTCTTAAAGAATAGTTTTCCCAGACCTCTCTAACTGCAATTGTCAAATCTTCCAAATTTTGTAATTCTTGCTCTCTTTGATTTAGTTTTGGTTTCATTCTGCTCCACTCGTGTTCAATTACATTTATATCCGGCGACCTAGTAGGCCAACTCATTCGCTCGATACTATTCTCTCAGACATTCTTGGACAATTCGAGCCCTCTGTGTGGACGAGCATTATCGTTTACCAGAATAAAATCTTCGCCAAAGTTCTGGGCAAAGGGAACAACAATCTCATTCACACACAAATCACGATACCCAACGCCATTCATACTTTGTCCAATCAAAACTATCAAAAATCAGTTTTGTCATTCCTCATTACCCCACCCCATACAGTCCCCATTGGGGTCTATTCTGTAACAATTCCTTTATTCTTTAAAATATTGAAGGCCTTTAAAAATATTTTCGGATTTACTAAATTACTTCTGTCATTATTTAAACGGATTCCTTTAAAATACATTAGAGGACTATCTTAAAGAAATCCGTTTAAATAATGACAGAAGTAAATTAACGAATACGTAAATATTTGAAATTTTAAGTAATGACGCTAAATAAGTTTAAATTAATAAAAATTTATTATAAAACAGATGAAAAAGCTAGATAGACCAAAACTAGTCCAAAAATACATTTATTTTTTTTATTAAAAGTGATTTTTCTAAACATCTGAGCAGCCGTCCGGATTTTGTCAGGATTTTTTTAGTAGTCTGCTGTTCTGGTTTGTACTGGTTTTTATTACTTTCCTATCTGTATACAGATAAAAGGAAAGTATAGGAATCATGATTTTTCGACCTCGAGTTTTCGACGGGTTTTTACGTTTTGAGGTCCCCTGAATCCGTTTTGACTATTTTCGCGATGATGTCTGTGTGTGTGTGTGTGTGTGTGTGTGTGTGTGTGTGTGTGCGAGCGCGCGCGCGTGTGTGTGCGTGCGTGTGTGTGTGGGTGCGTGCGTGTGTGTGTGGGCGTGTGTGTGTGTGTGTGTGTGTGTGTGTGTGTGTGTGTGTGTGTGTGTGTGTGTGTGTGTCTGTATCCACCATAACTCATCATGAACCGATACACAGAAAAACACCAAATTTTAAACTTAAGCTTTATTCCAGCGTCCGTATTCGAGAAATTTGACAAAATGTGCAAGATCTCTATAATTTTTGTTTATACATGTTTTTTCTAAAATGGACCGTAATGGAAAAATTGTAGGAAAAGTGCTAAATTTAATTTTTTTGGTATTTTTGTTTTCAATGAATATCTATATAGAAAAATGTTTCGAGGTAGATGTATGTGGACAAGGTATAGGTTGTACAAAATAACCGGAAAAAGCCTATAATAACTAGATAGGAAAGTCATGTGTTGGACACATCAGATTTTTTTTTTTTTATACATGACATGATATTAAAATACTGGATTGAAACAAAATACCCAGACAGCACACCAAATCCTTTGGATATCTACTGAACATCCCAATATCCACTGAATATCCAGTCCATGGTAGATATCTATTTTATATCCATGAAATGTAATTTATAGACATGCAAATGTCCATAAATAATAGTAATTATATAGTAAATTATTAAAAAATTACGCCATTGTGCTCGTCATTGTGGCTAATAGTACCGTTCAGATATTTAAAATTAATTTTGTTTAAGGTGTGTATTCAATATCCCATGAACATCCACTATATCAAAGTCTAGGCGTGAACGCAAACCATCGTGGATATCCACTAGATGTTATTTGATTCTGCTTACTAAGTATAGATGGCGATACCACTATCGCATCTACTTATGCTCGATATCACTCCATTAGAGACTGGAGTCGAGAATTTTCATTTATTGCTGAAAAGTCCTAACAAGGATGACTTTCTCCTTAGTGGGCAAAATAAAAGGCAGTGTTGAAAATATTTTCTATCTCTGCTATTTTCTTTCGACGTTATTCAATAATCATTGGTTACTTATGAACCTCTACTAAAGATACCCATAAAATATTTTGCTGAATATCCGAATATCTTCTATATCCTGGGATATAGACGGACATTTGGTTGGATATCCATATTGGATATATTGAATATCCACAAAATATATATCTGTGGATATCTCTTTGATTTCTTGTATTTTCTGGAAGATACCCATTAGATATTTTGCTGAATATCCATTCCATTGGGATATCTTCTATATTCTGGATATAGACGGACATTTGGATATCCATATTAGATCCACGGAATATTTCTGATATCCTGTGGATATATATTGGATATCCACAAATGATATTCTGTGGATATCTCTGGAATTTGGTGTGTTGTCTGGGTAGTCGTATGTTATAAGCAAATTGCGGAGCGGGCAGATAGATTAGCTCCATCCGTGCATTTGCCATCGGGATGGTCGAAGTCCATCAGCATCAAATGGTCATTTCCAAGTATGGGGTCATCTAGAAACACTTCGGATTGGCGACTTGTCAACCAGCAGGCTTTTTACAAGCAGCGAGCAGGTACTTTATGCTCTTGAAGGATGCTAATGAGGTCTAACTGGTCTAAGCAATACTGTGGGGCAAGACCCATTCTTTCCATCTTTTACAGATACAGAAGCAACTTTCAGTGCTCATTTTATTCGTAAAATACAACAAAAAATTGAAAATTTGGCAACGTGGCTTTTAAAATAGCACGTGCTGCATTGGCTGCATGACAGACGTGACGGCACAGAATAAAGTATTCTGTGGTGACGGGGTAAATAACATATCTATGGTAAATAACAAATTAACCAGGGTTGCCAGATATCCAGCTTTAGGCGTAATTGTCCCGCTTTTTCACGTGCTGGCACCGTTACGCCAAAGTACGAAAATGTCCCGTTTTTGAACTAAATGCCACTTTTACTAAAATGCCACGCTTTTTAAATATCCAAAGTTATAAATAAAATTTTTTGAAGAGGTAAGACCTTGTTTTTAGAAGCTGTCCGAAAAAGGACGGTCTATAAAAAATATAAGCTGAGGATCTGTTTTTTTCTTTTTAGAAATTTCACAAAAAAAACCTGATTTTGTAAAAATACTTGGTTTTTTTTACCTGATCCCTGTCGTCACCGTTATCCCGCTTTTCCCTTTCGTAAATCTGGCAACCCTAAAAATAATCAAACCAAGAAATTCCCCATGGTTGTTTCCGGTGTTTATTTTTTGATAATTAGTTGTTATATGTGATGATTTCATTTATGAGGAATTCCAACGTAGGTGGTTACCGGATGATATGCAAATACGTAGCACATACGTAGTACAGAGTACAGTAAACTGCCAAGTAAAGAGGAACATTTTGCCTTCGCCAGTTGGCTATACGTTTTGAATTGTATTGGCTACTATGCTAAATTTTTGACAGAGCATTGACAGACATTTGAAAAATAAATAAAGTTTATTGGAAAATATGAAAATGAAGATGAAATAATGAAAGTGAGTGAAAAAACTATTCTGGTTTTTATACCTGACAACCTAAACTACAAAAGATTAGGTTATTTAAGTGGACAGAAAAAAGTGTTTCCTAATTCTGAAGTTTATTATATTACAAGTGTTATACCTACAAAAACCAATTATCAAAGTATTGGATTTATAGGAGAAAAAGTTGATTTTGATTGTCGTAAAGTAAACACAGATATTCCAATATATATCAATAGTTTACATGAACAAATTGTTGTTAGAAACAATTTAGAAAATAAACCAATAACCCAAATAATTTATGATTATGAGAGATTTAAACATTCTGATCTTGTAAACTATGAACCGGAAAAGTATGGAAAACACCTCAAATATTTATCTTCAGATCTCCGGAGTTCTACCCAAATTTCAACAAATGGGAGGAACATTATTGTAAAATATTTGTTATCTGTTATTTATCTTTTGAATTGTTTCATAAATTTGTTATTTAAACTTAGTCAAGTTGTACAAATATCCTCAACTTTTGTACATTTTGAAGAAAGCATCAAGACTCTACGATGGTTCTTAAACACTGTCTTGGAAGAAAAAAAAATTACACCAAAACTTGGAAATACTATTTTAGCCAAAATAATCGACTTAGCTCTAGGCCTTTTTTTGATTAGTTATGTTTTGGATTATGAAGAACAAATTTTTGACTTCATGAATTTCATCATTGAGGTAGGTACTGTATTAGTTATTTAAACTTAACCAGTAGATGTATTCAAAATCTTGTATTATTGAGTGACGGCTCTTCTATATCTGAGATATAATTTACAATTTACCCTAAACATAATAGTTTATAAAAACCCTGTTCATTAAAATTGACAAGGGAGTTCAAAATTACAGCAAAACGATAAAAAATAACAGATCTTTTTTATGAAATATTTTTGCCATTTTCTTGATTCAGTTCTTACTTAATTTACTTGTTCTTTAGTTATTTACAGTTCTGAAATTCCTCAATTATTGTTGACCTAATAGTAGAGTGGTCAACATTATGGCGATGTTGACTCCAGAGAAATAATAAATTTGTTGGAGAATATACAAAAATGTTTTTCTTGCTATTCACGTGTTTTTTGTTGTTCTTCCAAAAACCCCTTGTGTCGTCCTTTAAAAAGTTTGAGCTGTTTAATTTCAGATTCACGGCACTCCATTGGTAGAATTTTAATGTAAACCCGAGACTCGGAGAATGACTGCCAAACCCAAAGTCTCTGGGTCAAAATGACAGTGTCTGCAAACCCTACCTAATAATTACTTTTTATGATTATTTATTGCTTTAAAAACTCTAAGGGCCCTATTCAGTAATTTATCGTTTATGGACGACATCGTTAAGCTAACGACAGTTCAACCAACGACTTTTATAACGATAATTTTTGAAACTCTATTCAATAACAAAGTCGTTACCTACGTTGTTTTTAGTTACCAAATCTGAACGATGATTTCTAGCAAGTTGGTATTATAATTTAGTGTTTTGTGATAAAAGAACGTATGTTGATGATTATACCGGGTGTTTAAATTAAAGTGTTAGTTAAATATCGCCGAAAATATGCATTTTATACAAAAAAGTATCAGACAAAAGTTTTATAGTTTTTTAGGGGAAACAGTTTGGCTAAATGAATTTTTTTTTCAAATTGGAACCCTATTTTTTACATAGGTATTCTTAGAGTTCATAAAAAAATAAGAAACTTCTAAACGAAACATTTTTTTATTAGACTTCTACTTATTGAGTAACACCTACTTGAAAATTTTGCTGCGCGAAAAAAAAGCTAGCCATATTATGGTTAGCTATAAAAAAATGATTTTAGCCAAAATGTTTTCCCCAAAAAACTATAAAACTTTGGTTTTTTTATAAAAGGCGGTATTTAACTGTAACATTTTAATTTGAACACCCGGTATATTTGACATTTTTTTGGAACATAAAATATGAATTCTACCAGTAGATATATTCATTTGTTTTTCATAATATATTAATTATTGTTCTTAACCTACAACACGATTAGGTGGTCGATTCTCGATTCGTAGGAATTCTGTTTCTCGCGCCCATTTTTGCTGGTCGTATTGTATGTAGGGTTTATTTAAATGAGTAGGGATATATTAAAAAAAACTGAGAACTATTCCAAAAGAATACCAAAAAACAACTCAAGAACAGTACAAGTTGTAGTGATTGGATTTGAAAGACAAACCAAATTTGATACTATCAATCCTTTTTTCCCGATTATCTTTTCTGTTGATGTCATCGGCTTCGACAACTCAGGCCATTAGCCTCGTTTTCTGTGTAGGTTACGGAGAAGTATTATTAGGTATAATAGGTACTTCCATAATATAGGTTTTGCTACTGTTTCGCAGTGCTACTTTAGGAACAGCACTGGCATTTTTTGTGTCATCGGCATCAACTGCTATGGTTATTTTAGCCTCGTGTTCTGTGTAGGCTTTGTTACTGTTTCCCAGCGCCACTTTAGGAACAGTACTGTTAATTAGTACCCAACAGTGAATGGTCGAGTGGGGGGAACAGCACTGTTAATAAGAATCCAATAGTAAATGGTCGAATGGGCAATCCTAACTTTGAATCAAATTTATTTTTAAAATAATTAAATAAATTTGAAAAAAATTCCTTACAAATTTTACTTGCTGCATTAGGTAGATGGCAATTTAGTTGTAAAGTTTGTAAAAAAGTGCTTTTATTATTTAGAACACATCCTGATTCACAATGAAAAATGAGAGGGAATGCAAAAATCACTATAACGACATTTCATATTATTAACGACAGCTCTGTGGCTATCGTTGATGAACGACAATTTTACAACCATATTTGTCTATTTTCAACGACAATCGTTATCTACTGAATAAGAAAAGTCGTCTGTGAACGATTATCGTCTATTAACGACGTCGTTCAGAGTTACTGAATAGGCCCCTTAGTTCTTGATAAAATCAACCAACAAAATACTTGTACAGAAGGTGCAGAAGTTGGAATAGCATAATTTAAATACCAGAAATCATATCATAAACTACAATGTGCCAACTCATAGACTTTCATCAACTGAAAAGCAGTCTGAATACGTGTGCATCCAGTTTTTAATAAGTTGCTAAATAATATTAAACAGGAAGATAACCTAAAAAACCCTTAGAACCTTACAAAGTAAGAGATTTCTTGGAACTAAATTAGTTTTGAACCATTTATAGTGCTTTACTAGCCCGCAACAAAATCAATGCATTTTAATTTTGTTTGTTGTTATTTGTTTTCCGTTTTTATTTACTGCCACTTATGTGTCACTAAAATAAATTAATGTGTTTGTTTTAAGTTAATTTATTATTTGTTTTCAAGTTAATGTATTAGAAGTTTTTAGTATTTTATTGTATATTCCATATTGTAACCATTTTATTTTTATATAACGTCATTATCTTTTATGTATACTTGTGAATAAAGTCTTTTCTATTCATAGAATAAGTAACTTTAAATTGTTACCAGCAGAACCGGACAATCGCATGTATTTATGGACTAGAAATAATTATTAAGCAAGTATTAAAATATCCCAAATCATAATTCTACAAAATTTCAACAGCTATTCGCAATTTATTAAATTATTTACCCGAAATTGTTATTAACATCTATAAAATAATTTTGTACGCCAATGTATTGCGTCTACTTCGTTTAGCTCCACCGCAAAACTGTCAATTTATGTGCATGAAGTGGGAGAGCTGTGAAAAGCCTTTCCAACTTCTGTCCCTGTTATATTTCAACCTCCAACTCGTAATTACTTTTTTAACTCGACGATAATTATACAAAAATATACAAGTTTTTAACTTATTGCATAGAAACATTAAATTAATGAACCAATGAGAAAAATAATTCTGGTTTAGGTCAAAAAGCATTGTATTTGAGGAATATTTACTTTAAGCCCCAAAAAGTTGGTTTTCCATATTATATTTAAAATTCTAAATATACAATAGTTATTTTGTTTACAAGTGTAGAAAGTGACTATTTCTTGCAGACACTTAGGAACAACATTTTTAAAGGAGTGTAAGAAAAAAGTAACTAACATATTTATTCTAATCAAATAACGAACAAAAAATATTTTTAGGCGACTGTCATAAAAAAATTACATTTTAGGGATTTATTAACATCCCTAAAGTGTTGCTTTTTCGACCGCATTTACTTTGCGGCCGCTTTTTATAACCACAGGTTTATCATACTTATCGTAAGTAATTCTGTACAAATTTTATTAGTTAACAATGGATTTTTATTCTATCAATAAAAATTTGAAACAATTTTTTCATTTAAGCCTCTTTTCAAAAACATGAATGTAAAAAATATTGTCTCTACTTGATGAGACAGTAGCCTAAAAATGTGTCACCTCAGCTGTATGATCCTTTAAGGCCTAACCAGAAGTTGCAAATTTCTGATTCGGCCTAAAAAGATCAACTTTACAGCCTTGGTACACAAATAACTATTATACAGTACTTATTATTTTGTATTAGGCATAACAATGCTTTTACAGAGAACATATGGCAACTGCGATATCCCCGCTATCGCTATGATCTCAGTTCGGCTAATATCCCACCACCATATCTTTTAATTCTTGTCGATGACTCACTGTTGCCCTGTTATCATTTTATTAACTTGTATACTAGTCGGATACCTAAGACGAAAAAATAAGCTCTGTATCATAATGTATATACTATTATTTATTAATTATATTTATATTAAATGTGCAGTTCCGAGCATTCTGTAAATTAATAGCAGATGCTGATTTCACATAGGGAGGTTAGCGTACTAGTGCAGGAAAGTAAATTGCTTTTTTGAACTAGTGTTGAAAAGTGCATCTTTCTATACGGAAATGCTTTTGGAAAGGTGGAAGCTTCCTCGCCCTTCTAGAAAAATGTTTTTTTTTTAATTAATTTTTTTTTATTCTATGAAACACATAATTATTGGAGTTGTTTGACTGCCCAATTTAAGGCAGTCAATTACAATTTTTATATTAATACAATATTTAAAATAAAATCACAAATTATTAGTTATTAAAATGTGTATTAAGATAATTAAAAAATATCTGTGAACTATTAGCCATAGAAAATAAAACTAAAAATGATCCCATTTTTGGGTATCGACAAGTGAGTACATCTTTAACCCTTTCGCTGCGGCAATACTACGAATAGACTACGGCACGTGCGACACAATATTGTATTAAAAAAAAATGTTTTTGTGTATCGTATAGATGTGTCTAACTTAATTGTATTTGTTGTTTTTATCAGTATTTTTTGTGAAACGCTCATGTGCGTCCACATATTTTTTTTAATAATGGAATAAAATGAGTTGTTTGTATTATTTTTCGTATTCTCATTTTGTAAACTTTCTTTATCTGAATCATAAAAATTACATCATTTCTTCAACTGATAACTTTTTTAGATTTTTTAAAAGCATAGTTTTACGCCTTTTTACACTAGAAGGCATTGCTTCACTTAAATCTGCCATTACATAATAATTATCCAACACAACACAAAACGATCAATAACGAAATTATATCTATATAAGAAACCCTTTATTTTCAATTTGGTAAAGTACCTAGAACCTGACGCCATCCCAGAGAGGAAGGTTGCCTAATTATAGGACACATATCTGGCTATACTCAGACAAAATTTTGTAGACTTACCGTAACTCCGTTACTCAAACGAGACCAGTATACTGCAGCACATGCGTGCTGTCCTATTATAGCTCAACTTCGCCAAGCCACATATGTTAACTTGTCGCAACAAAAGGGTTAAAATATATAGATTTCTGTTACATTTGTTCCAGTCTATCATATCAAATCTTAGAGGTCTTTTGCTGTATTTAATGGGACAACCAATTGGGCTGAAGTTAAATTATGGGTTTAACAATTTCTTAGGAAGATTTTTTTTATATCACATATCCTTATGGAGAATTTTTCTGCATGGATTATATCCTTTATTTACCAGTCATTTTAAATGGTTTGTGTTGCCAGGAATTTTTGGAGTTTCCTATCAAATAGCAATGATCTCAGATATTGTGTCCATTGCTACATTCCATTCTTATTGTATATATATTTATGCAGCAAGGTAAATAGTTTTTATCTAGTAAATCTTCGTTTTTAATACAATTAATTTTTCAGACTATTTAATCTCCAATTGAAATGCTTAAAATCTCTGTGGAGAGTGTCAATAGGTAGAAAATTTAATCCATTAAGAAGTAGAGTGGATTCATGCCAGTATTCTCAAAATCAGCTGTTTATTGGAACATTGTCATTCACGATATTATTATTTTTATTACCAACAACTACTATGTACTATGTGGTGTTCACCGTGGTAAGTATTTCAAATTTTTCTTGGTATGTTTCTGTCTTGATAGAAACCAAAACTTCTAGCTATAAATACTTGATTCTCTTCAAGATCTTTTCAAATTCTGATCTCAGTAAGATGATTTCCTCATTATCGTTCTGATGTTATCTGGATAGGTCAGTTAACCTCTTGATTTAATAATAATAAATCGATTGTGTACCAGAAAGAAAATACATTATTAGATTCCTTAAGCCTACATAATGTCATGATTCATATAAATTCATAATGGTAAACAAAATGAATGGTGATAGGTATATTGACAAATTATTCTACACTACATTATCCTTTAATACAGGCGGCAAGTCATAGTAATAGCTTCTAGTTACTTCTCAGGGGATGTGCCTGTACCACCCCCGGAAGTATTGAGGTTAGTGGAGTACTGCCAGAAGAAATCGTATCATTACTTTTTGGATGAGATGCCAATGCACACAGTACCATATGGGGAAGCAATAACACCAATCAAAGAGGTGAGCAACTTCTGGAATATATTTGTAATAAGAACCTTATTGGGAATACTCCAACATTTGTAACAAGGGCAAGAAGTGATATTAAGTACAGCGAGCAATAAAGATCTAGTTATAAGCTGGAGAGTATCGAATGAACCAGCTCTATCTGATCACAAGATAATTGTGTTTAAGTTAGAGAGCGACATGCCTGAGACGATCCTTAGGAGGAATCCTATAAAAACAGACTGGA
Source organism: Psylliodes chrysocephalus (assembly GCA_927349885.1). NCBI lineage: Eukaryota > Metazoa > Arthropoda > Insecta > Coleoptera > Chrysomelidae > Psylliodes > Psylliodes chrysocephalus. The sequence continues at coordinate 8,609,555 of OV651816.1, forward strand.
ACAAATACAACAGCACTCTAAACAAAATTTAGCACGTATCCAGACTAAACAGGTGCCCAGACACCCACTAGCTCTGAAAAGCGATCTAAAAAAACGGAATGAGGCAATATTTTAGGCATATGAATCAAGCTGTCCCATTCAACCAAATAGAACTAGTAGGGACGTTCCTTGGTGAAACAGTCATCTGTCAAACTTAAGGTCCGAAGTGTGGAAACTTTATAACAGGACAAAGCACAGTAGAGATTGGCAGAGCTACACTAATGCACTTATCACCTACAACATAGAAATCAGGAAAGCTAAAGTAACAGCTTTAGGAAATTTTGCGAGGAGATTAATTCTACACCTCCGGCAGGAAGATTACACAAGGCTCTGGCAAAAGGGAGAGGAAGCTTCACGGAGAGTGAGGAGCAAACCCAGACAGCACACCAAATCCTTTGGATATCTACTGAACATCCCAATATCCACTGAATGTCCAGTCCATGTGGATATCTATTTTATATCCATGAAATGTAATTTATAGACATGCAAATGTCCATAAATAATTGTAATTATATAGCAAATTATTAAAAAATTACGCCATTGTACTCGCCATTGTGGCTAATAGTACCGTTGAGATATTTAAAATTAATTTTTTTCAAGGTGTATTCAATATCCCATGGACATCCACTATTAATATAAATATATCAAAGTCTAAGCGCGGACGCAAACCATCGTGGATATCTACTAGATGTAATTTTTGATTTTGCTTCCTAAGTATAGATGGCGATACCACTTTCGTATCTACTCATGCTTAACCCGCCGTAATTGAGTTTGATCGACATTGTTTCTCAAACAGACTTCATTAGAGACTGAAGTTGAGAAGTTCCATTTATTGCTGAAGATTCCTAATAAGGATGATTTTTTCCTTAGTAGGCAAAATCAAAGGCAGATTGTTGGGAATATTTTTTACCTCTATTTTCTTTCGACGTTATTCAATAACCATTGGTTACTTATGAACCTCTACTAAAAATAATTATAAAATATTTATCTGAATTTCTATATCCTGGGATATAGACGGACATTTGGTTGGATATCCACAAAATATATTCTATGGATATATCTGGGATTTCTTGTATTGTCTGGAGATACTCATTAGATAGTTTGCTGAATATCCATAGGATATCTTCTATATTCTGGATATAGACGGACATTTGGATATCTATATTAGTTCCACGGAATATTTCTGATATCCTGTGGATATATTGGATATCCACAAAATATATTCTGTGGATATCTCTGGGATTTGGTGTGTTGTCTGGGAAGAGCTCTCTTCTTACTCAGAATTGATTTTCCTGGGAGCACATATTTTTTAATAATGGACTCAAGTAAGGTAGCTGGCCCTCAAGAGGAGCTGTTGCAATGAATAAACACATTTGTAGCAGCAATCGGTTATAGTGGCCCACTTTTGAACTGAAGTATCCAGGTGTGGATGAAATATTTCCTGCCCTGCTTCAGTGAGCTCAGGAGGAATTACTACCACATATAAGCCGGATATCCCGGAGCAGTCTGGAGCTGAGATATATACCAGAATCATGGAGAAGGGCCAACGCCACCTCTATTCCAAAAGTAGGGAAAAAGGATACCATGCATACTAAATTCTTCCGAACAATGGGCCTCACATCTTTTGTATTAAAAACAATGGAGAAGGCTGTTGATAATTACATTTTGGAGAAATTAGACAGAATAGATACATGACAATATTTTTTGATTTGTGTCTTATCACCTTATTAAAAAACAGGAATAATTTTTGCCTCTTTCCAGTTCTCCGGGAATATTTCTGACTTTAATGCTAAATTAAATATATGTTTAATGGATAAGCTAATATATAAATACATTCTTTAACCAAAAATGATGGTATATCGTCAGAGCCAGAGGTCATTTTATTGCTTGATTTTTGACTGGCTTGTATGACGTCGAATTCACTAATATTGTCACCATAAATGGTGTCACCATAAAATTGTGATTCAAATAAGCTAGCCCTATCCTGCTTTGGCTCCGAGGATGTTACAAACACTAAACTTATTTATTATTTCTTGAGGATTGGCAAATAATTCATCTTCAAACAACATAGTGCCCAAAATAAGTAAACTTTTATTTTTTGCATTAATATATAACCAGAACCAGCGAGAATCAGTTGTTATATTACCTTGGACTTTATACTAATGTAAGATTGATGAGCGTAATAACGGAATCGAACCGTGGAGGGAATATATGTTTGTAATTCTTATATGAACAAAACGGTCAAAATTGAGTAGAAAGTAATATAAAACTGATCTAAAGTCTCATTTACATCTTTGTATAGCAATAAATAATCCCAGTCAATATTCATAAGAGCTTCATATAGTAAAGGGTAATTAGCACACTTGAAATAATAAGCCTTTTGTTTTGAATTCGGTTCAGACACATTGGGAACATTAAAAACACTATTAACTTGTATATACAAAGAAGGATGATATAAATCCTCACTGACTATAAAAGATAGATTATGAGTTACATCTCAATCCATATAAGAAAAAATAAAATCCAGCAAGCGACCTGTCTCGTTTTTAACGGTATTTAATTGTACTAAATCTTAAAAGTTTGCCAAATTGTTAATAACAAACACTATATCCTCTATTATGAATATTAAGGTTGACGTACTCAGCAATATTAAAATCATCTATAAATAAAAAAAAATCATTATGCAATATTTCAAGCCCTTTTAAACATTCAAAAAATGACTCTAACATATCTAATGAAACAGATGGTGGAACATATACCAAAATTGATATAAATGTCCAAGCAGACATTTACAAATGATTAAATCAATATTTACTAAATTTTGATCAAAGAAGGATGTATCAATTTTAACACATGAGATGTTTTTTTTTTAAGTCAATAAGACTCCCCCACCAGTAGATAAGCCAGTTCTGTTAAGATCACGATCGTTTCTAAATACTTGATACTCCTCCGAGAAAAGTTCTGAGTCTTTAACTGCTGGCTGAATTCAGGTTTCAGTTATAGCTATAATGTCGCACTCAGTTATCACATACATATGACTAAAATTCATCAACTGTTGTATTAAGACCACTGACGTTCTGGTATATACATGCTAACTGTGGACTGTTGGGCTTGTTTAGTTTTAAATTGCTGGAGCTTGTAACAATCCTTGGAGTATTATCAACATATTTAATTGAAACATTTTCTCCTTTATCTTTCCTAATTTTTAGTTCATCCTTCAGTTTTTTCATGTTATCTCTCCGTAAAAGAGTCCTATCCAAATCAGTGTAGATCTTTCTATTTTTGTTGATTTTCTTCTTATTTCTAATCACTATCATAGCTTCTTCCGAATTCCTAAAAGTTAATTTCAAAGGTTGGGCTCCATTGCCGTTATTTCTTCCCAATCTCGTGACTCCAATAATTTCCATAATTTGATTTCAAATTGTAACATCTTTTAATATATTCTTGACTTATTATTATCACTTTTGTGTGGATTATTATTTTCCGGAAGATTATAAATCATGACATTACTTTTTTGACAATCGCTCAGTTCGTTGATGATATTTTCTTCAGGTACTCCGGCTCCATGAGGTTTATCAACGAGAGACTTTAATTCCATTTCCAATTTGTCATGAATCAGAGACGGAATCAGCCTTAATCCAGGCTGACAGTCCTCGTAGTAAAATCAAAGAAGTCTTTTACCCTTTAAACCATGACCTTTAGCTCAGAAGCATTGAGATACATTCTCTATGGAAGACTCGATTACAGCTATCACACATCAACACCGCATCATCCTTACTAAGTGGCTGTTTACACTTACAACAAGCCATGATACATTTCAACAAAAATATTTAGAACAAAAGAAACTGTCCAAAATTAAATTGTCCTGCCACTGGACACAGATAGTTAAAAAGGTTTCTATCGGAATCTTGTTTCAGCTATCAGTTTATATGTAGATAAAAATAGGAAAAAAAAAATGTTTATGAATCCAAACAATTTTACTAATAGTAAAATACACAGTTGTTAATAGTTAAATATGTGCAAAAATGTGGCCTATGAAAACTGCTTCAATTTGATATTAAGAACACTAAAAATAACAAACTTAAACCAAGTAAAAATCGATGGAAAAACTAAGAGCAATTGAAACACGTCTATTCACATTCACATTTACTTTAGTTTTGGAATAAAACAGTAGATAGATTTTAAAGGAAACTTAATGCACTGTTACATTCACTTGAACGAACTCCGGAATAAATTATACTACTCCTTTGTTGGTGCGTTTTTAAAAACGTCGACTGCTTCTTCTGGTGACTGGAATCTTTGAGCAACAGTTCAGTCAATTAATCAATCAAAATCAGAGGCAAGGTATGTTAAGTTACCAAATCTACATTTGTCAGGAAAGGAATTTTAAAGTACAATGTAAAGAACCCGTAAATTTAATAAATATTGGGGTCTTTGCAAAAGTCAATTGTTTGGTCAATTTATTTCGATTTTTTTGTTAGATTTTTTACTATGTCCTAAAATTTTGACTTTGATGTGACTTAAAATTATTAACCTCAAATTTACAACACTTGGTTTGTGATTTGCCGAGTGTTCCGTCATCTTTTGGAGAAATGATGCAACTAGGGAGTTAAATCTGTTTTCCACTAGATAGAATTTAGTACGGTAAATAATCCACACCTGGAGAAAACTTTTCTCTGAATTGACACACCTTACCTCTGAGGTGCTGAAATATACTTTATTGTCAGAGGAAAACAATTCTATCGACAAAGCATTACAATATAAATAAGTATCTATAAATAAATCTAGAGTAAAAAGTAAAAAGAATTAAAATTAATATTAAAAACATGCAATATTGGGCACATCATAATGTTAAAAAACACAATACAAAAGAGTAAAAGGTACACTATAATAAATAATACAATGAAACTTTATTAAGTAGCAGTCAAAACTGTGATTATAGAGGGTATAACAAAACTAGATCATATTCTGGGCTCAAAAATAACTTGATTGAACATAACTTACCTTAATGCAAATGTGCACACAAACAAGTTACAGCCCTTGGAAAGTACAAAATGAAAATCGATTTTTTTCCAATATTTCATGAAATGTAATGAAAATGGACATATGGGTTTTTTATTGTAAGAGCATCTTTTTCATATAAAACTACGAAATCTGTACAACCCATAAAACATTTAGGGGGGTTTGAACCCCTAAAACACCCCAAACTTTTCTATGCGTTACAATTAAATTAGTATTGTGACACCATTGGTTTTATATATCATTTTTTAAATTTTTTTGCCTCCTAGCACTTTTTCGAAAAGCCAGTTTTTATCGAGATGCGGCCTCTGTTTCATTATCTATCAAAAATATTGAGTAACAAAAAGTTATTTATGACTGAGAATTCATTTTATTCGCAGGTATAAAAAATATGTACAAATGTGTAGTATTTACTATAATAAATGTTCAAAATTGCCTCCATTTTCCTGAATACATATTCGGAATCTTTTTAAAAGGAAAACCGAATTTTTTGAAAGTTTCTGACCAAATCGATTTGCACTTTCATAAAACCCCAGAAGCAAAAGTCAATAGGGTTAAGATCTGGACTTCCGGCTGGCCAAGAAATAGGTGCACCAATCCAACGTCCAGGGTACAGATCGAAAAGATATTCCCTAACTTCGATATCGAAATGCGCTGGAGCTCCATCTTGTAAATACCACATTTTTTGCCCTATTCCTAAATTTACCTCTTCCAAGTACTCTGGTAAATCATTTTGTAAGAACTGCACCATTTAAATTATTTAGAAGAAATACTGCCCCTATTATTATTTACAATGTCTGCCCAAACATTAACTTTAAAAGTCCTTTGGTGATGGGTCACTTTTTTGCGTGAGGATTTTCTTCGGCCCATTTGTGTTCGTTATGGTAATTCGTAATGCCATTTCTGTTAAAGGTAGCTCCATCGGTTAACAAAATATGATTAATGAAATTGAAATTTCGATTTTTTCCGTTAAAACCCAGTCGCAAAATTCGATTCTTTGTCCCAGATAACTCTCTAGTAAATAATTTTAATTCAATTGATATGGGAGATGGAGAAGAAATATCTAACATTAATTTAATGCCTAACTGCTTAAATTTATTTTATATTAAAAGTATTAACGAATTACGGATCAAATTGATAAAACTTTTTCCACAGAGTATCCAATAATTGAGAAAATTACAAATAACAAATTAACGAATTTTAATTTTATCGCAATTGAAGAACTGAAAGAGACTGTAAATTCATTAAACAATACAGGTAGTCCTGATGACATTAATGTTGAGCTTTTAAAAGACTGTTTTGATCTTATTTGTGATATTTTAGTAAATTTAATTACCAGTTCTATAGAACAAGGAAGGGCCCCATTGAAATGAAATTAGCCACCATTATTCCTATACCTAAGGTACCAAATAGCAATAATAAAGAGACATATATTCTTTTAGGATAATATTCATCTAGTAATTCTTGAACGGTTGTTAAGTGATAGGGATGAAGATGCTTTTCCTTCAATCTTCTCCAAACCATCATGTGACCAACATCTAATTGAGTAGCTATTACCCCTGTACTGCCTCCAGGGCTTTCTTCGATTAATTCCAAAATCCCCTCATCGTTTGTATCCATTTTTGGACGACCACTATTACCAGCAAATTGCGGTCGTAAACTACCCGTATCCCGTAAACGATGACCAAGGGAAAGAAATAATCGTCTGTCTGGTGTATTCCGATTGGGATATTTTTCCGCATAAAGCCTTGCAGCTGCTGCATTATTCCCTTGGCATTCACCTGAGATTATCAGAATTACAGATAATTATCTGAAACCTTGTTTTAGTCTTACCAAACTTACCCAGAATTAAATTAAACGTGTAAACCATTGTAATAGAAAGTTTAATTTTTCTTAACACTCTTAACATGCACAATAATCGAAAGCTTCAATTGACAGTATGTAATATTTAAAGCAACTTTTTGTTATTTATCCGTAGAAACTGTTGAACAGCCAAATTTTTGAAGGATAATGAAAAAGGGGCCGCATCTCGATAAAAACAGGCTTTTCGAAAAAGTGCTAAGAGGCAAAAAAAAATTAAAAAATGATATATTAAACCAATGGTGTCACAATACTAATTTAATTGTAACGCATAGAAAAGTTTAGGAGGTTTTAGGAGTTCAAAACTCCCCTAAAATTTTTATGGGCTGTACAGATTTCGTGGTTTTATGTGAAAAAGATGTTCTTACGATAATAAAGCCATGTATCCATTTTCATTACAAAATGTTAAACAGTTCATGAAATACTGGAAAAAATCGATTGTCATTTTGTACTATCCAAGGGCTGTAACTTTTTTTATACGCACATTTACATTAAGGTAAGTTATGTTAAATCGAGTTATTTTTGACACCAGAATATGTGGTTCCATTTATGACCTTACCTTTCTGTTACACCCTGTAGAACTCCTGTAGGTTATAGTAAGCTTTTCAAGCAGTAGTTCTTTTAAATTCTAAATAATGAATCTGATAATCAAAAAGAAAATGTAAAAACTTACCTTGCAAACAAATCCAAAGGTCAGACATTTTAACTTTCTATTGAGTAAATTTTACAACTTTCTTCCTGATATGACTTATTTGATAATAATTAATTTAATGGATCTTTTTAAGAAAATAATTAATAGATGCGGAGAGGAACTCTATTAATGCAATTTTTGATTAAAATTTTATAAGCCAAATGTGTGGTTTAAATGAGATAGTACAAGTACTTAGTATAATAGGATTCACAGCTTTTTGAAGCCTTATTATTGTTTAATTTTTCTATAGTATTATCATCCTTGTCTAATTTATATATCTTTAAGTAATTTATTGCTTTTATGCTAATAAACTGTTTTTTTATGATTAATCTATTGTAATGTTAAAGTGTTTTGTTTTATTGTTTTTGTATATCTATATTGTAATCTTGGTGTGTATTTTAAACGGTGCCCATGCATATCCCTTAGGACATAAATAGGCCTCTCCGTTTATTCTAAAAAAGAAACCAAATTAGAGTTAATATTATTAGAAGTAAATGTATAACACTTTTTCAGAATAAACATTATATTATTTTATTATATATTATATTACTTTTATTAATCTGTTATTGATTTTCGTAAAGGTAAAAAAATAGTTGGGACTTAATTCGGCACTGTACGTAGGATGGTCTAACACTTCAACTTTTCTTGATCTAAAAATTCGATTGTGCGAAAGTGTATTGAACAATTCTATACATTAAAATTTTTCAATACACCTTTTTATAATTTTTTATTAAAATACTGTTGACAAGAAAGTTTCGCTGTTCGCAAACTTGTTAATCAATCTTTTTGACAGTCATATGCCTATCAAGACTACTAGAACAACTAAAGGAGACGATGACCGCGGGCGGCTCAAGCGGTGCAGTGCACACACACTTTATAATAATTAAAATTAAATTTAAATGAATGAGATTATCCATAAAATGTATATTACGTATATTTTAGAATGCCTAGAATAATTTATGTGACATGTAGATGAGATTCTTTAATTTTTTGGCAGTTCTGCAGCATTTGCACCACTGGTGAAATCTCAAAGTTAGATAGCCAGAATTTATGTTTTAAAAATCTCCTAGATTGTGTATTTTCAACCGAAAATTACTGCCAAGAAATGAATAGTTTAGGATTATACTCAGTATTTGTGTATTTTGTTATAAAAATTATTTCTTTGTTTTGTTGTAGTTTCGTTTAATCACGTTATTTATTTATGGCTGCCTCCAAAGTCTGAGAAATCTAATCAATATTATTCCAGTATATTCAGTGCTTCTGTGGACTATAAATGCATCATCAGTTGCAGGTAATTTTTAAATAATTTCTTACATATAAAAAAATAAGATAATATATAGTCTACAGACGAAACGAGTGCAGTTATTTAATTTGCAGAACGTCGTACATGTTCAAGAGGTAGACATTTTATTCATACCTCAATACTTATTTGTAGTTAAAATAAAAATTTTAATACATCTGATTGGTCTAATAAAAAAATAATTGAGTTTACATCGAAGTGTCGGTCTTAAAAAAATATTGTATGTCGCGCGACCGTAAATTAGTGTTAAGCTGGTTTTTCCAAACTGGAATCTGCTTGTCTAGATCTGCAAAACACTGTTTTCCGGTCTTGTAACGTAAATTATTGTTTCATTTTCTGTGAATGAAATAACCACTAAATGTGAGACCTATACTGGAGTATCTAAGCGTATAGTGTATAACATTATTAAAGATGATACAGTTATTGGAAAAGTCTCATGTCCGAAAAAGCTCCCAGGAAGAAACAAGACCTGAATTGAAACTTGGGTAAATAATGTAATAAGGCAAATGGTACATTCTTTTTTCTTTCGAAATGAAATTCCTACACTTATAAAATTAAACTTAGAAATAGAAAATAGCCCCAAATATATTATATTTTCATATGCAAAAATGAATGAATTAAATTTTCGTTACAAGAAACGTGACAGATACAACTTTTTAACATAGAAAGACGAAAGCATGGAGACATGATTATTTAAATAAAATAGCAGACGCAAGGAATCAGCATAAACAGGTATTTTATTTAGATGAAACATGGGTTAATGCTGGACATACAGTAACAAAAATTTGGCAAGATACCTCCATCAAAACTAAAAAACAAGCCTTTATAGAAGGGGTCTCTTGTGGATTTAAAAATCCAACACGAAAAGGAAATTGTTTAATAATAACCCACCGATGGATTTTTGCCAGATGATTTATTAATGTTTGAGTCAACGAAAACAAAAGACTATCATGAAGAAATGGATGGCCCTATGTTTGAAAATTGGTTTCAGAATATTATAAAAAAATTCCAGACAACTCCGGTATTGTTTTGGTTAATGCATCCTATCACATTCGATTAAAGAAGTCACTACCTACAACAAGATGAAAAAAAGAAGATATTACAAAATGGCTTCATTGTAAAAATATTATCAGTCCTCCTAAATCCTTGAAGGCAGAATTACTCGTAATAACATGGCAATATAAAAACAAATTTAAACAATATATTATAGACAGGATGGCCCGAGAAAAAGGAATTGAATTTCTCCGATTGCCTCCTTACTACGCGGAGTTAATAAGGTGGAAAATTCATTGTGGAAAGTGGATATAGCAATAGAAAACTTAATAGCCCCTATAATAATAAACCTCAGAATAGACAATGATAATGATACCAGTAGTTATAGTGAAGACAGTGACTTTTAAAGATAGTTCTTGAAGTCTTTTTTTAATCTTTGATTTTAGGTTCTGAAGAATTACTTTTAATGCATAACAACATATAATCCTTGTAATTTATTGGTTAAATTTAATTCGTTCAATGTTAAAGTACAATAATTTTGTCAGAAGCATAAGGTTTATTTTTATTTTTTGTAAATATAACATTTTTCATTCAAAATTTAATCTACGAAGTGCGTATATACCATTTAATATGCCGTGATCTTATTTATATTATAGAAACTTATTTTGCAAAGTACGCCTATGAATGTGAAGTTATATCCCCACTTTTACTGCACTCATCTTTTATTCAGACTATAGGGATTCTGAAATAGTACAATTGATAGAATACAAGGGTACAAGTACCTTTTTCAGTTAAAGTTAGATGCAACCAATTGCGAAAACTAGATATAAATATGTGTTAGGGTATAAAGGATCCAAATGCATTTTTTAACTCTAAACGCAATTTGTTGTGTACATAAAAAAAGGATATACATTTACATGTACCCGTTGTATTCTACTATGTATTATGTGTTTTGTGCATATTTATTATGTTCTTCATAAAGTAGTCTATGAAGATATATAGGTTTCTTTTCGGGAAACCAAAATTTTTAATACTGATCCAAATTTTTGTACCAAAATTAAAAAAAAAAAAACATCAAAAACGAAAAATGATATCAATTTGAAATTTTCAGGAAAATCAGGCTCCATAAGGGACAGAGCCTGTGAAAATGGGGGTTGAAATTAAAAAAAAAACTCAAATCTAAAACGAAAAACGATTCAGCAAAACATTTTTAGTAAAATCAAGCTCTATTAGCAAATGAAGCCTATTGACTCTGAAAAAAAATATGAATAAAAATAGGGAGTTAAGGGAGGTTGAAATATTAAAAAAACCCAAACTTGAAATTTTTAGCAAAAATCAAACTCTGTAAGGGAACCAATACTATTGATTTAGAAAAAAAAAAACCTGAATAAAACTCACATTCTGAGAGCCCCAATAATGCTTTAACTTCTAGGGTTGCGCAGGAAACAGAATCAGACTGCGATATAGATGATAGTACCATAATTATTGACTCTGATTATAAAAATATGTAGTAAAATATTTGTCATTGTGTCAAATAACCTATGGTTTAATTTATTCTGAAATATGTCGAGGTACAAAGGGTACAAATACATTTTCCCACTTTTTTTTGTGAAATAATTTTCAGTTTCCAACTTTCTTACAATCCTTATAAGTAGCATTCCCTGAACAAACCTTTCCGACAAAAACTACAAACTTAACTTATTTGCCTATTTTATTGTGGCTAGTTAAGTTTAAACCAAATATAATCGAACTAGTTTAATTAATACTTATAACCTTTGTATTCTAATCCCTTCAATTACTCTTATATACTTACCATAAAAAAAGTTCGATTCTTTATTTTTGTAGGTACTGTTCATATAATTTGGAAAAGTATCGATGACAGAGGAAACGTTAAAATAGAAGCCAAATTGGAAAAACCACCGTTTGTAACTAGTATAAAAAAATTTATTCCAAACTCGATGAGCAACGTTAAAAACGAAAAAACGTTTGGAGACATCTTTCATAGTAGTATAACAGGAACAATTTTGTAATTTTTTCAAATAAATTGTAAATAAAAATTATATTTTTGATTTTCTCAAATTTATATTTTTTTTATTTTTGCGACATAGATCTCAATCAATTTTTTTACTTGTAACTCAGAAAAATAGATTGTTCTGACTTCTAACTAAGAATAATAGATTATTCAGACTTTTAAGTCAGAAGAATGTCCTGGTAGCTTTTATTAAATTTAGGGATATTAGAAAATAGGTTTTTCCTCTTTATCTGCAACGTACAAAATTTGTATTTCTGTCTCATTTTTCTCTCGAAATTTTTAATCTCTGAGATTCAAGAATAGATACTCTGGTATAGTGGTATCCTTAGGGCTATGAACCAAACCGTAACCGCTTATTTTCTTCAAACCATAACAGAAATTTGAACGGAAACACTTTATAAAAAAAAATACTTGTGGCACTCGGGGACTGCCGCGGTAAAGCTATTGCATGGCATTTTTTATCAACTTATGCAATTATAATTATTTATTTATTTTATTTATGCAGTATTTTTTTCTTTGATATTAATTAAGTTTTTCTTTGATATTAATTCAAGTTACACTTTTTGAGCGTGGTAACCGATAAGAAAACAATTTTTTTTCTTTTATTGAATAAATGAGAAGTTAATATTGTTTAAAATATTTTTATTATCTTACAATACATGTAGGTTATTCAGGATTTTTTATCATTGAAACTAGGTTTATGGTAACTTAAATAAGAAACATAAGTTTGAGACTTGATATCCTCTAAATATCTGGAAAATACCGCGTCAATGGTGGTCCCATATTTTGTTGTGGATTCTTGTGGATTATTATTCATTTTCAAATTCAATTTTTCCGAAATTGTGTCTAAAAGAGATAGAATCAGTGATGAGCAGTTAGCAGCTAGTCTACACGCATACGTCTAGTCGCATGCACACAAACACCATGCCGAAGTCTGCCGAACTGAAACGACGTTAGACGATGCGCGGCTTTCAACGCCGCACCGCGCTGTGCCGGTCGGAGTGGGGGGTGTTAGGTTTATTTTCGTTACGGAATTTCCTTTTCGATTTTTCGAGGGAGTTAGGTTTATTTTCGTTACGGAATTTCTTGATTCGGTCGCCGCGCTCAAAGCCCGCGATAAAGTCTATGCAATAGCTTAATAATGAAATAGTTAACACTGATAAAATAAAAATTTATATTTTATAAATCTTGCAAAAAAATTAATATCTAATATTTACGCCGGCCGGGAACATTTGTGATACCAATTTATTAGAAGCCAGAGAAAGCTCTTCTAGTTCTTGTATTGCATAAACGTTCCAGTCCGCAGACGTATATTTAACTCCGCTTCATACTAATACGAATAAAAAAACCTTCTACGGCTTTCAACGCCGCACCGCTGTGCCGGTCGGAGTGGGAGTGTTCTTGATTCGGTCACTGCGCTCAAAGCCCGCGATAAAAGCAATGCAATAGCTTAAAAACGCAACCGAATTGGTCGAATTGAAATGAACTGCTTTGAACTGAAATAAAATATGTTGTCTTCTGTCATGGCGCGACTTGTTTTGTAAAATGCTTTCTTACCTCAAAGAATACAAAGAAAGTAATACTTACTTTTGACGCCCTACTATCGGAGAATCTTCGGGCGCCAGTTTTATTTAGGTGGTTTGCTCCACAACCCTTCGATGCAGCTTGCGAAGGCACTCTGGCAGCTTCAGTGAAGACAACGGAACAATTCCAGACTATTCTTAAATGAAGAGTATCAATACCGGACATTATTGTCCAATCAAATAGACCTTTCAATCAAAATTTTGGAGGAAACAGGAATTTTTGATATGTTACTTTAGAGTATTTGAAAACGATATGTAAAAAAAAATTGTGTTTCTGGCCCCGGCAAATAGCGAAAAACAAGAAAATAAAGTGTTTTTTAAGGTTGTTTAAAAACGGTAGGTGTTATCAAAAAAAGTGACATAAAAATGATATTTAGCATTTTCCCTTCCGATTTACCCAAATGTTAAGTCCATTGCATATATGTCAAGTGCATCTCTTTGGACTTAAAGTCCTACTAATATTCAAGTTAAAGCATATTGACAAATAAACAAATTTACATTGCCGTTTGTATGGGAGAATCGATTTTTTTAAAGGTAGGGACTTGAAAATTGTAATTGTAGCTACTCATCACAAATAATGAATGACATGTTTTAGGGTTTTTGGATTTTCATATTTTAAACGGGGAAAGAGAAGGAAAAGGTTAAAGTTTTTATCGGGTATAGATTTTTTAAAGGTAGGAACTTGAAAATTGGAATTGTATCTACTCATCATAAATAAATACACATGTTTCAGGTTTTTTGGATTTTTACATTTGAAAGGGGGATACGCATGTGAAAGTTTTGTAAGATAATTTCGGTTTTTTAAGGTAGGAACTTGAAAAATGAAATTGTAGCAACTCATAAATAAATAAATAATGACATATTTCAATATTTTTGGATTTTCACATTTTATGGAAGGGAAATGGGGAGTATCGTAAAAATTAAAAAAATATATAAACATAAAAAAATGGATTCAAATGAATAAAAATAAAAGTAAATAAAAAAAATTAATAAACAAATAATAAAAATTCATTTAAAGTAATAAAAAATAATAATCATGCATTTTTTGATATTTTAAACACAACTCCACGCGTAAAAAGCAGCGGGCAACAGCTAGTATATGATAAATCCTAAAATGAGTTTTTTTTTAACTATATTGTCACTAAAATCAAAAACACAAAAAAATTTGGCATTATGTTCCTATTCGTATGCTTAAAACTGATTTAATTTTGAAATAGTGACTAGATTTAGTAAAAACAGTGTTTCATAATCTCAAAAAGGAACTGAATATATTAAAAATGCTCTCCTGAAAACCTAAGTTTTTGGACTTAACAAACTCTGGTTCTGAGGTACAGAACTATATAATATAAAGACATCTTTCTGAAAAATCAATTTCTCCAAGTTCTAATTCGGAAAAATAAAAAATTAATATGGTGGCCATGATATCATATCCATTTATAAAAATAATAAACCAAGGTATGGAGGTTTTATTAAAACAAAGAAAAAATTACTATTTTTTTATTTTCTTACTAAATGCACGAATATTCACATCAAAATGTAGTATACCTTAAAATATTTCATTTGTACCTAATTAAAAAAAATCTATTTACAAGAGAGACTTGTTCAGTTATTTATACACAATAATTGCAGATTTAAATCGTAATTCGTTTTTTTATTTATATTTTAAAAATAATGCGAATCTACAAACACTGCATATAAGGACTACATTTACCCGATTTGTTTGACAAAAATAAATTAGAAATATTTCTTAAACTAAAATAAATGTTTATAGATAAAGAAAAATATTATATAACATTCAAGCCGTATGTGCTAAATTTTACGCAACCGATTTATTGTAGTTTAAGAAATAATAGAGATTGGCATGGAGATGCACCATTATTATGAAAAATCAGTCAAGAGGCTTAAATATTTTTAAACGATTTACTGAAACTACATTAAGTTCTATATTAAAGAAAAAAAAAGCATACAATGCATTGCTTAATCTTTCTCTGGTTTAAATCCTCTTTATTTTCTATTGCACATTCTTTAAGTTTAGAAAAGTTTATGTATTGGATAATTGAGGGCCTATTGTGTTTACTATTGTCTAAAATATTCTCAGTTTGTCTTTAAGTTCTATCTTTCATTTAGAAAATATTATTTACGATTTAATGAATTAAGGGTTAAAGTTTGACAAATTTTGATGGATAATAGCCAACATCAAAACTAACCAAATAGTTTTCGAGAAAAACAGGTGTAAACTTGTTACTTATAACCCATCTGTAAGACGGGAATGGTGGGTTGGCCCTTATAAATCGATTTTATTCAGAGTTTTAGCCCATTTTAAATGTTTAGCTTGCAGTATATGAATACATTATACAGTGTGATAAATTTTTTAAACTCTAATTCCCGGGGCTCAGGCTCAAGTGGGAGCCCGGCAGCGGCATAAGGGGGCCCGACAGCTCTGGTGTGAGGACGTTTGTACCGTTGCACAAGATGGAGGACTAAAGAGGACGAGAAGTTTTAGCTTGAAGACTTTTTTTAGAGATTGTACTAAAGAGGACGAGAAGTTTTAGCTTGATGACCTTTTTTTTAGGGATTTCATTAAAGAGGACCGAGAAGTTTTTTCTTGAAGACCTTTTTTAGAATAAAGAACAAACATCTTCAAATTACTTAAAAAAAAACAAGTCAAAAATAAGAAAATAGAAATAAAAAATCTAAATCCGGGCCTAGACTTGTGTATGAAAAGTTACGCTAAATAATGAGTCGTTTTTATTTTTTTTTTGTTTTTCTTATGGATCACGATTTATTGGGTACCGGTTTTAGCCCACTTTACATATGTAGCTTGCAGTACATGAATACATTATACAGTGTGATACATTTTTTAAACTGTGTATAGTAGTCGTCAAAATAAACATCTTAAAAAAAAAATCTAAATCGCCTAGACTTGCGTATGAAAAGGCGCTAAATAATGAGTGTGATTTTTTTTTTCGATTTTTCTTATGAATCACGATTCATTGGGTACCGGTTATTGTAATTCATTCGCCTATGATTTTATTAAGGAAGATTCAACAAGTACGTGGGTGATTGTAGATGGTGTGAGAGTAAATCAAAGAGTAGTGGGGAAAAATCAATTGTATCCCTTTCACGATCAACGTGTTCAAGCACTACACTCTGAAGATTTCAGTTTAGTGAATGGTTCTTTCAACGGCATGAATGTGATCAACATTTTTTGACGAAGGTTCTGCACATTATTTAAGTTAGACAGGACCGTATTGGATACATTTTGAAATAATTTAAGGTAAGTTTCTTATTTTTATGTTTATTTGAAAAAGTTGTCTCACAGTTGAAAAATATATCAAAATTGTCGTATTTACATTTCGTATATTATAGTATGTTCCCATTTCAACAATTGCCATAATTCTACATTTATAATAATTATTTCTTGTTTAGATTTTAAACAGCTTCTTAGAAAGTCCTAATGTCAATTGTACAGCTATCTCTTTCACGTCTTAGTGAGTATTATGTGACAACAACGCTGCTTAAAAGAAAGTAAATAATGTCCTGCTTTCCGCGTTTAAAAGAAAACGATGTCTGAGGAGTATATACGTGTTTTATATTATCAGATATTAACAACATATATGTAAACAAGCCTTGAAGCAGAGGCGGCTAACACATGGGTGCAAGAAGTCGGATGCATACAAAATGCAGTATTCTGAGGTGCACGGCACCCTGTGACGAAGTTCAGACCATTTATAAAATTTATAGACATCAGCGTAAACACATTGATTCAGTCAAAAACTTCAAATTTTGTATGCAAGTAAGGATCCTTTCTGACTCAAAACCAGTTATACTGCCGGTCAGTTATATACAAAGTAACCAGTTAAAAAAAATATTTTTAAAATTGGAAATAATAAAAAGAGTCCATTTAGTTTGTGTAACTGGACCATTTTAAAAGCAATCAATCATTATCATCCAATAACGGTGAACGTGACGAAGAACACCGAGCGGACGCGAAGTGAGAGCTCGGGTGGGACCAAGAAGAAGATTGATGAAGAGAGGAAGGTGAAAAATGGTTTTTGGTTCGTTGGGTTTTAATTTTAAATAATTGTTAAAATGTAAGTGCTTAGGAATTCTGTTTTTACAATTTCTATATCGAAGGTAGTTCTGGGTAAAATACTTTACTGATTTTTTAATTCTTGCTATTGCTATTTGCATCCCGCACCGCACCTCACTAAAAAATGAAAACCCGCCGCCCATGGAAACACTGCATTTTATTTACAAATAAGATATATTTTAGAACTTATGACAAACTAAGACAATATTTTGATAAAACACAATTATTGAAATTACAAATGCAGCAACATTACATTATAATTTTTTTTACAGTTTAGCCAAACATTTAGGTAGATTTTTATTATATCTGTAAAGCTTATATTATTGAAATATCTTGGAATTCTATTTTTTATAATATTCTTAAGAGAACGTTGTAGAAGTGCAGAAAGATCAGTATATCTAGATATTGTAATTTTAAGATAAATCTTATATTCTATTGGAATAATTTAAATAAATGTAGTCAAAATAATTTAATTAAATATATACTGAAATGATATTTTTTTATTTTATCATATTAATATACAAATAACCCATTTTAGGTGTCTTTTTCCAAAAATAGATCAATAGTCTGATTATATTTTAGCAAAATCCAATGGAAATATTTTTTAGAATTATAAATACTTTTAGTTTTATTTTTAAATGAACTATTATAAACTAAATATGTACAAGCTATTTTATGGATCACATAAACACTTAGTAATGTCAAAAGAAACTTAATTAAAACTACTATAAATAAGCATAAATAACATTTGGATTTTGCCAAATTTCTGCTAGAAACAAAAAATATATAACAAATTATTTGATTTATGTCACAATTCATTGACATAAAAAAATAAATAACATGATTACAATTTCATAATAATTCTCAATAATATTTATGACATATTAAAGGAATTTTTAATTTAAATATCAACAATTTTCAAATAATGCTAAATGTTATTATACCGTAGCAACTATGTATGTACTTGTATTTACATTTAAATACATATATATTTAGTAGAACACGCAATTAAATATCAATATTTCGATTTTTTTCTTCTAATTGACAATGCATCTTTGTTTTTCATCAAACATTAAAATAATCTAACACTTTTTGAAAAAAAAAAATAGTTTAATATGTACAGGGTGTTTGGTAAATATGCGGCAAGGGGTTGTTCCTTGGACTATTCTAAGAATATTTTGTTATTTAATTTGTAAAAACCCGCTTTGTTTTGAAGATACAGGGTACAGAAAAAACAACATTTTATTATCAAAATGTACAAGTAAACTTACTTAATCTACAATAAATGTTCAAAATTACTTCCTCTAGCTTGGATACAAGATTCAACCTTCTCATCAATGACTGCTGAACTCCTTCGACCAATCAACAAATAATAAAATATGCTTAGAATAGTCCAAGGAATAACCGCTTGCATTTTTGCCGCACGTTTACCAAACACCCTGTATTTTTGAAAAATGGTTTTGTAACGTATAATGAAAAATTAACCTAATAATAGAAGGGTTAAATAAACTCCTGGTAAAAAAGGAAAATAAAATTGTTGGTTTAATCTTGAACTTTAAATATCAAAAATTGGTGGGATATAGCTAACAAATCAGTCTTACTACAGCCGGTTGCAAGAATGTAATGAAAATTTAACAGACTGCTAAACACATTCTCAAGCTGTCAAGTTTATCAAGATTATAAATTTTAATGTACGTGTCTACAAGCAGCTGTAAGATTTAAATAGTTAATGAAGATGAGATGTAACCAATATTTTATCTTGCTTGTTTTTTTTTTACCAAGATATCTTGTATTTACTCGTAATGAAAATGAAAAATGGCCTGTTTGAATGTTATGTAATTTAGAAGGCCCAGTTCTTCTACAGGACTAAAATTTGTGTTATTATAAATTGGAATAAAAATGTAATAAACAGAAATAGCTGGCCATGGAAGAGAATACAAATTTATGAACCGTATTGCTCAATCATAAATATATTTGCGGTGTAAAATAACAAGTGCAAAATTAACAATATGACACCAGCATTTATTGAACTATTTTTTTATAAGTACGACTTGATTTTCATTGCCAAACAATGCTATATTCCAAAACAAAACACATTTGAAGATAATTAAATGAAAAAACTTATTTTGGGAGACATACAGTGGTAAAAAAATGGACAAGGTCTATTGCCATTTGCGAGTTATACATGCAAAGAAACTTTGTTTAAAAAAATGTAAAATGAAAAAGTTCGTTTGCTACGAAATTTCTTATAGCAGCGTATCATTAAAGTTACAGTTTAGAATATAGCAATGATATGAATAAAAGAAAAATAAGATCAAATATATTTTTACTTGTCAAATTTTACTTCTTTATAGTTGAATCCGGAAATAATAGACAGTGATGTCATTGTGTCAAAGTTTGGAGAGTTCTTTGGAGGTTAGATAAGCGAACACTTTCTACTGGCGGGTATATATGAGGATCAGTCATATATAAACAGAATTTTTTTTCTCGGAAACTACTGATTGAAATAAACTGTCATACATAGAATATGAAGTTGGATTAAATAGACCCGAGATGTAACATAGCACACAGCGCATGTTGTCTATTTCAACCTTAAGTAACCCACCAATTAAAAATCATTGTTTCCACGACGCCACCAGAATTTCATTTCTATTCTACGCTCGTCCCCGCGTGACTTGAATCATCATGGACCACCGTTTTTTGAATTATTTGTTGGTGTTATTAGCAACTTAGTGTTTTATTTATTGAATTTCAAGTTGAAAATGCTACGATGTATCGAGAAATATTGTATATACTTATAAGTGCAAATGCTGTGAAAGAATTCTATTCGTTTTCAACGCTAAATATTTATTAACGTTTTGAGGCTGAATAGTTCAGATCCGCTAAGGGATTTCTCTAAATATTAAGCATCAAATACTTCAGAAAATAGATTTCATAGTACTTACATAAATTTACGAAAGGACAAAATTTTGAACATTTCATATAGTCATATGTAAATAGGCATTGTTGCTAACGAAATTTTGTTTTTAAAAAGTAGTTTTAAAAGAATATTTACTGAAAGTAGTTTTTAGCCCTTTTTGGTATGTAACTAAGAAGTAAAGGATAGTTGCAAACAAAATTTTATTTTTATAAGAATATTAGATAAAATACAGGATGACTTAATTAAAATTTCAAAATTCGTCTTATTTGCGGTCAAATGGGAAGTGACATTTATACCTTAAGTCTTAAAACAAAGTTAAAAAAAATTGGTTACTAAAAAATCTATATTCTTGCAATATTTATTATTTAATATACAATGGAATGCGGTTTTAAAGATAACAAGATCAAAAAATCCGAATCTCTAAATCATTTTGGAGACGCTCGGATAAAAGCAAGCGACCGATAGGGGGCAAAAATAATCAATTATTCGGTTTTTTTTTATGAAAATGATTTATCGAATATTTTCAATAAATTATTTTTGTTTTTCAAAGTTAATGGAATAATCGATTTTAAAGGAAATACAAAAATAAAATAGATTAATTGAAAATAAAAGATTATTTTAAATAATCGAAAGTTCGGTTACTTTGTTTTAGAAAATTCGATTTATCATTTAATTGGTTTTTTATTTATTTATTTATTTTCAAAGGTAATCGAATAATTTATTTTAAACGAAATACAAAAAAATAGATATGAAAATAATCGATTGATCGAATATATTATGTAATCAACTATTTTAAATAATCGATAATTCGGTTATTTTTTTAGAAAAATCAATTTATTATTTTTAATTGGTCGATTTTTTGATTATTTACGATTTTTCAAAGATAATCGAATGATAGATTTTAAAGGAAATAAGAAAAAAAAATTGATTGAAAATAATCGATTGTTCGAAAATAATCGATTGTTCCAAAATAATCGATAATTTATTTCGATCATTCCTAGCGATCGAATGACTTTTATCCTAATTTAACCTATTTAAATTTTAAAATGTTATTTCAGAAATATGCATTCCTAGAGTTTTATGTGACACATTCTCTATATTTAGAAAGAAGCCTTTTCTCAGGTTACAATACAAAACAGCATTTCCTCATTTTGATTAATTTTTAATATGTAATAGCCGTAGAAAAAATATAAAGTTCCGCTCACAAGGTTTGATTTACAGTATTCGCCTGCGCACATGCTCCCATTATAATACTCGTAGCCGAGTACCATTCCTTGCTTGATTAACAATATTCTATTTCAATATTTTATTGTAGTCTCTTGCAGAAAAGTTCGTAGTAAATAATCGCTAACGAAATATTATATAAAAGAACTTTTGTCTTCTTTTTACATAAAATAATGTTTGATATTAAAAAATCACGTTAATTTTATTTCATAATATTTTAAGTAAATCTAATAGTTCGTTATGTTAATAAACAAAGCCATCCCTGCCATAGAGTTCGAGTCCCCTCCCAGTTTTCCCACTGTTAACCTTTCTTTATAACTTGGCAACATTCGCGCAGGTCAAACACTAGTGTATGTTACATCTCTGGTCTCTTTAATCTAAGGTTTAAAGGAAGGAATGTAAAGAGGGAATGCATGTTGCGATGAGCAGTAGGGTCATGTCGGAGCAATAAGTATCACTGTCGGTTGCACATTGTATTATAATTAAATTTCTCATGAAAGAGGGCGTCAAATCCTCCGATATTTTAAGTAGATTGCGTGCACAGTACGTTATCAAAAACTCAAGTGTACGAGTAGTCCAGAAAATTTAAGGAAGGGCGTGTAGCCATTGAAAATGAATGTTACCATAGACGTCTACGGTCAAGCATAATAGATGTAAATATTCGAGCGAGTTCTGAACGTATTGAGAACGATCGGCGCATGATGGTGAATGAAATCGCTGCTGTGACAAACATAAGTCATGAGAGTGCCCATTCCATTATCATAAACCGCCTTGGATTTAGAAAAATATGTTCAATATGGGTCCCATGACTTTTGACAGATAATCAGAAGCTGCATCGAATGAAAATCCGTCAGAGGCTTTTGGAACGAGAGGAGGACGAATTTTTACATCGTGTAGTTACTTGTGATGAATTGTAAGCACATTATTATATTCCCGAATCCAAAAGAATGAGTATGGAGTGGTGAAGAAGTGGGGAACATTACCCTGTAATAGCCAAAACGAATCTGTCTGTTATTGGAACTGGAAAGGAATATTGCTCTTGATTTCTTCATGAACGTCATACAGTAAATGCTCCATACTACTCGTCAAGTTTTGGACGCCGCGCAAGCTGCATATACTGTATATCCAAAAGACTCAGCACCCCAAACTGACGTGATTTTGCCTCACGATAATGCTCGTCCTCATACAACCCTTTCGACTACACAAATAGACTGAATTCCACTGGGAAATGTATCATATGTTTGGGCCACTGAAAAAAGCAATGGGTGGATAGCGTTTTGAAAATGACAACGATGTAGCAACTGGATTGTGACACAGCCCCAAACTTTTTATGAGGAAGGAATCAAAAGCTTTTTAGCAGTTGAAAAAATATGTAATTCTTTAAGGAGAAAAATGTAGAAAAATTTTAGGATTGTTTTGTATTTTTATTTTGGATTAAAAAATTAATTTTAAAAAATCCGGTTTATATTTGACCCACCCTTGTATTACATATGGCAACTCTGTCAGAATTATTTACACATTTCTGACACTGCCAATCATTTCGGGATACAACTTATATAGTGGTATATTGCTTTATTAAAATTTAGATTTTCCCCTTTATATCGAAATTATTGAACTATATTTTTTAATTGCATGTTAAGTCTAACTCGACTTTACAGCATTTTTAATACTGAATGGTACATAAAAATTACAAATCTTGTAGAAGAATGTATATATAAGTGGCTACTAAAAATGAATGAAACTATGACACTCGACTATAAAAATATTATTAAAGGATAATATAAGAAAAACTAAAAAACTTTTGAATGACGGAAAGTAAATATTGTATTAAACACATTTTCAGTAAAACACCAGTTCTCCACATCAATTGATATTAAAAATAACTATTATGATAAATACCAAAAACTGAAAATTTTAATTATATAAATCTGAAGTAGGTAAAATATTATATTTGTTTAATAACTAGTGTTTAATTGATATTTTAAATAATCAGTAGTAAAAATAATTTATTTTTAATGCAGTTTGCTACGGCATATTTTTCCAAATATAATCTTAAATAAGTATTTTAATTTACAAAATTAGTACTCCTCATTTAGTAACACCATGTAAACTTGGAGATGGGCTGTTCTTTGTTGAACTCCTGCTCCTTCTGTTGAAATTATTAAAATATATAAAACAGCAAATGTAGGTAGTTATATTCTTTATCAAGAAGGCATATTCATAACTTTCAATAAAATAATATATATACTCGATTTTACACTTTAATAAACTAAAAAAATATAAAAACTAAAAAACAATAATTAAAGAAAATATCAAAGTTCTTCATTTGTTCAAAACTCACCGTATGTCATTTGTTGAAATGTCTCTGTAATCGTATTTGGATTTTTCTAATCTACGTTCTAAACCCTGGAAAACATTTTTTAAACATTAGAGTTGTTTCAAAAGTCGAGCTGCATTTTAAAAAATTAAGAATTCAGAACCATAAAATACTCACACTTTTTGTATCATAACACAGTTCAGTTGATAAAGAGAAAAGGAATTAGTACACAGATTTTTTGGCATTTCTGCAATTATAGTTCGGGACACACTAAGAATGCAGAATAGCCAGGCATAGGCAATGTATTTCTAATGGGAGACCGACACACTGTGTTGTCGTCTTCCCGATAGCTGTAACAGGATCGGCTCAGTAGTAGTCAGTGTTATTATAGCATGTATTCTTGGTTGCGTATATGAGGACCGTTTGTCCTTCTTGATGTCTAATTGGAAGGTTTCTGCAGAAAGGAAGCAAACCACAAATTTGTGATTTTTAGACTTTCGCATAATATTGCATTAAGAACCGCAACCTTTACTGCAAAAAAATATCCAGGCCTCATTCTGGTACCTAGCATTACTTGTTAACCAATGAACCAACCGACTAAATTGGTTAAGCAAGTAACCTGCCTGCAAAAGCAATCCAAGCGGCTTGGTTGCTTTTTGCACAATAGAAAAGAGAATTGGTGACAGTTCCTTATTTGATTATCTGTGAGAGTATGTGTGAAGTATTAAAAATTGAAAAACAAATATTTTTGTTATGCAATATGAATGATAATATTAGCACATCACAAAGAATTCTTCTGACGACAAAAGCTATTGGATAGGAGAAGGAAATCCCAAGCTTTGCTCAGGTAAATCGTGTATTAAGCTATAAATAGAAAAATTGATGTTGAGAATAAAAAAATTAGCTGTTTAAAAACACGTCAGATACTTCTTCATAAAAAACCATATTCAATTTGTCTGAAAAACAAATTTTGAAGACACGTATGCTGAAATAGAAATCAGAAAAATAAATAGATCCGGACGCCGCATTATTTAAAGACTTCCTAATACCACTGTGGCTTGAAGGAAAACAGTATAACATCCAAAGATAGAGGACAAAAAATTTGTGATGCACTTGCATGCAATTTTATGAACATATACCGGCATGGACATCGACGACAATGTCGATGGATTCAGCGAAGCGCCTGATTTTGAACTGGAACCTATGATGGTAGAATAAATTAAAGACAATATGAATGTTTTACCTATTTTCTTTAACAATAAAGTATCTTTAACCACACAGTGCTAAAATGTATTTTACAGAAAGGAGCCGACTCACAAAAACCAAAAAATCCAAGTGAAATATCTTATTTTTTAAATTTCTAAGGCTAGTGCCACATTATGCAGACGTTCGGCCGCCGATCTTCAGCAGCAGAACGTATAGCGTTTGAATTTATTACGCAAAGATCTGGGAATTATTTTCGGTGGCTGAACTTCTGCCTAATGTGACGCTAGTCTAAGAATTCATATTTTTTACTCATATTTAAAGCCCATTGATTTATTATAATTGTCAATAACTTTTTTTTGGGGTTGGTTCAGTTGTGAGTTCCTACCTGCAACATGGGAATTTAAGAAATTCAAACGCGGACAACTGCTACATGCGAGTGCGAAAATTTTTAAATATGATTTGTTATTTAGCCAATGACGATATATTAAGTATGACTGCAGCGGTAAGTCGTGCTTCCGAAATGAGTAAGTTCAGTGAAAAAACAATTTATACAATCAAAAAAAAAAGAGTAACAAACAATTGAAATCTTCTGCAAGAAGATAAAATCGGATAAGGCAGTCAAATTCTCGCGAGTATACATATGATAAGGGTTTTAAGAGCCTTATTGAGAGGAATTGTGCACAATCCTTTTTTTTTTAAGATTCTGCCAACTTTGAATGCAATTTATATTATTCGAGGGAATGAGAATTCACCATCGTTTTCTTTAAGAACCCTATGTAGATTGATGACAGATATTGGTTTTGAATATGTGAAGCGCGGTCGTAAAAATTGGGTTAGAACGAAACAACATCATTCATCGGCGGCACAGGTATTTGAGCCATCAAACAATATCGCCAACAAAATTGTAAAGTTATATCTATTTAGACGAGTCAAACGGTTAACTATGCACCATAAAAAATCGTAGAGATGCTTTTTTAAATGGTTTAACCACAAGCCTCAAAGCACCTACACAAAGAGATCCACGTTTCGTTATTGTTCATGCAGGATATAAAGGTGGATTTTTACCTGGCGCCGCGCAAGTTTTATTGGCAAAGAAAAAGATGGCGATTATCATGACGCAACCAACGCCGACTATTTTGAACAATGGTTTGAGGAGTCGCTGTTTCCTAACTTACCCAAAAATGAGCGAAACAACGTTGTTATGGATAACGCTTCCCGAAGTTTAGTTTTACAGCTACCTCATGGAACAAACCCGAAATAAAAAAATTGACCATTTGAAAAAACATTTTCTTTGCCGACTCCTATTTCAAATCTGAGCTGCTTAAAGTTACCAACAAACATAGTTGCAAAATACAGGGTAGCTCAACCCGATCGAGATGGTATGGAATCAGATAAAACGCTATATTGCTATGAACAACTTTGACACATGAAGTTCGTTCACTGATAGATGAAGCATTTGAACATGTCACTGAACAAAATTGGCGAAATTGCGTTTCACATATCAGAGAAAAAACGGAACAAGAAATGTGGGTCCCTGATAATCTCCAAGAAATTTCAGACTTCGACGATAACTTACAATGATTTATATATTGCGTAAAATTGGTTTATTATTTATTATTGAACATACAAATTTTGAGATAAAATTTAAACCCGTGTCGAAATTTGCCTAAGACCGGACCTGTTTTCACATTGCATTCTCAGTGTGTCTCGCACTCTAGTTTTAAATTATTGGGTTAATAATACTCTTCTTATACTATGTTTCAAGTGAATCCCTGAAAGCAGAAATTTTGCAGAATAGGTATGACTTAAATTAAATTACTAATTCCTCAACAATTCGCAGTTTCAAATCCAGAGCCAAACTTTAGTGGTATAAGTAGATCGGCAACCCACCTAGCTTCAACGGTCTAGTAAAGCCGTCGGCCCCAACTGTCATTGGCGCTAGTACCGGCATGACAATTGTACCACCTGTTACACCTTCACTTTTCAAATTGTGAGTATTCTATGATTCCGGGTTTTCGATTTCTGTAATTGCAGCTGATGAAAACATGATTATTTTGTTGTGAGGTTAAGCTTTTCTGTTAAATTTTTCAGTTATATTATATTTTAAAACTGGATAATGCAAATCTAAAAGTTGACACTGATAACGCAGTTTTAACAGTAATAGTTTCCAATTTACATTTAATGATAGTTTAAGAGTTAGAAATGGAATTTAATTAATTTTTTAGAGAAAGTGTTATCTATTATATCATTTTTGAGTAAAATTGTAATTAATATTAAAAAATTGAAAATATTTTAAAAAGCATATTTACAGTAAATTTAACATCAGTAAATAGTATTAATCTCAAGCTCGGGGGAAATCAATTAGTTATTTGTAAATTTTATGTTATCAATTTTTTAACGCACCTTGGCAGTTCCACAAGGCTTTTTCGTTTGTCTGGTGGACATGAAGTACACTTAACCTGACCACACTCTGAACACAACCATTTCGTCAACTAAAAGCAATATAAACATGCAAAAAAACATACATGCAAAACTAAATTACAGCAACTAAGATGATTAATCTACCGAAGTAATAGCTACTTAAAAAAATAATCAGAAAAAATTACATCATAAACCCCAAATTAACTTTTGTCTAATAATTTATCTATGTTATTTAAGAAATCTTAAACATAATTTAAACAAATTATTTTAATGAACAATATATAGCTTGAATAATCAGTTTGCCAAAGTTCTGAATATCTTTTATTATCAGAGCAGGCGAATAAATAAGACAGTCGGTATATTTTTACATTTTACTGTATAATATTAGTGTGATGTAATTTTTGTTCCACTGACAGTTGACTTTTAACAAAACAAAACTATTTTGTCATTGAATTTGACAGTTTTTATTAAATATTTTTTGCAGGTCGTAAAAAGTAGTTTAAAGGTATGACCCCAAAGACAATACAAAAATGTAATAATATACGTCTACTTCAAAATAAGCTTAACGTTTAATCAGCAAATATAATTTTTGTATTTAACATTTTTAATAATAACAAAGCTGCTACAGAAATTTAACATACTATGAGACACCAATGTAAAATACATTTATTTATACAACTAACAAATTTAGTGTGTTTATTTAGTAATTTTTAGGAATGTGCACGAGCTTGATCGAGCAGGCTCGGTTCTTGCTTGTATTGCTCGAGCGGAGCTCCGAACAGTACGACCAGACCGATGCACGAGCGGCTCCTGTATAATATTCGGCTTGAGCGCCTCGCGTATCGGCTCGAGCCTCGAACGATCCGAGTGTTCCGTACTCCTAATCATTCGAACTCTCGGTAATGAACTTATCATCGAGTAATTTTTCCATACCTAGTTGCATAGTATTTAATAAAATTAATAAAACCTCGATCGTCCCTTAGTGTGACTCTGTAAAAGCAGCCTCGTCAGAGAGATCACGTGTACAAGGTGTGATAATGTTTTCGAGCACTCCATTGCTTAGATGGACCGAGTTTATGACTGATTACTTATTCGAAATATCAAATAATTTTCATTTATTCGAATGAAAAAAATCCTATATACTTACTGTAAACGTAAATGAAGTCAAAAACTTATTCTTATCACACTTATATTACGGGGACCGAAACACATTAATCACTTTGCACCACTAAATTTAATGTTGAATGATTCATTCAGAAGTACGGAACGCTCGGATCATAAGAGACTCGAGCCGCTAAAGCCGCTCGAGCCGTACCGGTACGCGATGCGCTCGTATTGTTCGGAGCTGCGTTGTAGCGTGCTCGAGCTGCAATTTTTCGAGCTTGATCGCGAGCGCTCGAACTTTACAAGCTCGTGCACATCCCTAGTATGTTTTTCTACAATAATATATTTTTATATCAATAAGATACATTATTGTGCCATTTAAAAAACTGGTAGATTGTAATTAATATTTTTTATAAATTTAAATTCCCTTTCATAATACTTGGAAAAAAATAACTTATTAGTGTTTTTACAAATTTTGATCAAAAAATAATAAAGCGATGGGCAGGCATCTAGTTTTTTTTATTAATTTTTTTATTGAAAAACTACTATAAAGTGTTTAACTATTTTTTTTTGTAAATTATAGTTTTTAATTCAAAAATGGAATTCCGAAGAGTAGGTAGATTAAAAAAAAGCCGATTGATAATTTAATCAAAATGTGCAAATCCCACTGAAAGCAGATCTAAAAATTTAATTTCATAGTTGACCTGTACAACCAAAAAAAAGTGCAAAAAAACGTTTATGTGATAACATTAAAAACTAAAAGATTGTGAGTTTTTTAAAGAATTAAATATATCTAAAAAAGTTCAATACAGAAATTATCATTATTTTTATTTATATTAACCCTTAAAATAATGTAAAAGTAATTGTAATCTCAATAGACCATTTCCCCTCGCCTCAATCTTCTCTCAAAAGGAAAATTTGAAAAATTTATTTTTTTACTATTTATTTCAAACTTCAACGAACAAAACAAAAATATATTGTTAATTGCTAAGGTTTTTATCCAAGAGTGAGTTACATAAAACATTTTCCGTCGATCGTATTCTTATTAAATTCTCTTATGTAAATATGTTTGCCTGTTATGATATACAAGATAAATTCTAGTAGTCCTAGGCGGGAACCCTGCAGAATATTTGATGTGAAAATTTATATATTTACATTATAGAGTTATAAGTTAATCTGTATCTGTAACGTGTGGAGGGCTCGAGAGCCAGCCTACAGATTTAATGTAGTTGACAATGTCGCCAAGAGGCCCTTCTCTTATATCAGCCGGTGTTAGCCAATTCTAGCCGCACACAACTCTTTTAATAAATGAGAGCGTCGGGCAATCGTAGAGGATATGCTCGATGGTATCATCTTCTTGTTCGCAACCCCTGCAGTTCGGATTCTGACAGCCTCATGATATGGATATGCTTCCGTGCTTGGAAATGACCAGTCAGAATGCCTGTGATCAGGCGCAGATTCTGTCTAGTCATAGTCAAGTATTTGGATGTAGTGTTGTCAGGATAACTTAAAGTTCACTGGCAAGTCTGCAGCTTCTTCTTTAATTAGGTTTGTCACTACTAATGGTGTCAGTCCGAAGAAGGTCCAGCAAGACCTTTCGATGTTGCGTGACCTTTGTTCCATCTTAAGGTGACCACATTGTTGATGGATACTTCGGCCAAAGCTTCGTAACATTCTAGTATTAACTTGATGTGAAAATGTATATTTTTACATTATTGAGTTGGTTAAGTTAAATAATCACTGTAGCCATTTTATTAAAGACTGGGCATTCTATATTCTCTCAAATATGTGAATGAGATGAACAATTAAAGTAAGTCACAGTCCTAGAACTTAATGACTAATATTTAATTTTTATTTTTTAGATATACCAAAGAATACCAACCAAGAGAATTTCAATGAGTTTTTGTATGTGTACCAACATTTCAGTGACTGTGACGTAAATGGTTTACCAAATATGCACTGTGAAAATTGATGATTTTCATAACGAAATAAGTACTGTAACTTTCAGTTTTCCATAAGTTTCAAATGCTATGAAATAAGTAATGAATGTCTTAATACAGTAGTGTCTTCAGAAAAGGGTCACATTTATGTATGTTAAGAGCCATTTTTTAGGAAATAAAAGGTTCTTTTATAATCTGGTTCCGACATATACTTTTTATTTTTAAATATTTTTTTCTGGACTTGTCTGACGTAGTCTCCTATAACACCGCAGCCTAATGGCTTATTGTATTTGACCCATGTTAATGCACAGCACCCACTCTGTCACTTATGTCTCTTGTACAGATTTGAAAAAGTGCTTGATAGAGTACGTTCTATAGATTTTTGGAGCAAACTGTGGTTGTCCAAAAGTGCCTGTCTTTTCGCAGTTACACATAATAAATACTCGTAAATCAAATGTCGGGTTCGGACATGCGCATAGAAATTTTGTCAACGAATTGCCCTTTAGATTCGCTTCTTGGATAAGCATTCTTTGAATATACTAAATCATTTATTAATTAAAAAATAATGCATAAACAGCGGATCGATAATAAACGGTTTTCTATACATTATAACCACTCTGCAAATACGGTCGACGGAAAAAATTAACTATTTTTTTAAAAACTCGAAATAAATATACTTCAGGCAATAGTGAAGAAAAAAAAAGAGTGACAAGGCGAGTGTATTCATTTAGAGTTGAGGGCGGATTGTATAGAAATCACTTTATTAATTGGTAAACTAACCAGATGTTGTACTAACCAGTCCCAGTTATGCCTTTGCCGGTCTTTATACAACCCGTCTTAATCTCAAAACACTAGACAAAATCATATAAATACGCAGGTTCATAAAAAATTTGAGATTCTGGAATTTATAATAATTCTTTTGCTGTCATAAGGAATATTTTGGGCCGCTATTAGACTATCCCACTGGTGACGTTAACCATGTTAATCCACCCATGACTCGGCACATCTTGGGACATTTAAGTAAATGAAACCAAAAATTGTTGCCGAGCTGGTGGACGGCCATCCGGATCTTCATCTGGTGCCGCCAGCAGTAGTAAGGTTAACGTTATTTTGCACGTCGAGTATTAGACTAATAGCGTTTTCGGTTGAACTTGACGCGCCGGTAAAAGTCACTCTATAATAATTGCTCTCCGCTGCTTTAATTCTTGAGACAGATCGACGTTGAGCAAATTGAAACATTCTAATAGAAAAATATCTACTATCTGCTGGCTGGATTAAGATATGTTTTTGTTTGTTATCATAATATCAGTATATTATATTGTGGCTCGTAGAACTATGAAAAGACAATCATTGGCCATTTTGGAATTGCTCTCATCTTTAGAATCATGTGATGATGAAATTACACTAATAGCACAATATATTCCTAAAGAAATTGTAAAATTACGTTGTCTTGTAGATATTATCAATTATTTTTCTGTTGATCAGATGTGGAAAGTATTTTTATGACCTCCTACTATTTACGAAGTTTATTGACAATTGCTATATCTAATCGTGTTCGGTTGTTTCTCGCAATCGGACAAAGAGCGACTATAGAGTAACCGGTAAACGAGCGGTCACGTGTTGCACGCTATAAGTCACCACTTGCGTCACCAGCGTTGCATGTTCATTAACAACTCATACAAGTACTTTCATGGTTGCTACCACATGAGTGAATTGTTAAAAGATTTATGATAATTTTCATCTCATAACATGAAAGGAGATAATAGCGAGATAAAAATCTGGAATATAAAAATTTCAAAAGTAAAAAACAAGATGAAGTTCGCCAAATGTATAAATCAACTTAAACAGATTCCAAAATTTTCCACAACCGATTATTTGACTTCGTTCATAATGCGAACTGAACATTTATTTCAGTAAATGGGTAAATTTGGCATATCAGTCTAATAAATACAACGTAGTGACAACTAGATGCTTACGGTGGTATGCTGAGTAATGTAGTACATTCTGTACAGGTCACCAATATGGGTTAGTCTCTGCAGGTAACGAGATATAAGCAACTGAGTCCAATGAAAGGTGAGAAACACACAGGCCGACGAAAGGAGACGACTGTACGATAGGAGAAATGGAGACCTAGCCACGATCAGAAATGAAGAAAAGCCTCGAGAAGGGTCAGTTAGAATGGGAAGATAACAAGAAAAAAGGCCAATGGAAGAAACGGCATATACCAGGCATTCAGATGTAGTAAAAATGTCCACACTAAGAGAGACGAACCATTTTCTCAAGTTATAACGAGTCATGGTTTTTTCAAGACCTATACAAAAATAATTGGGAAAACACAGAACAAGGATTGCCTATACTGCAAAAAATGGGAAGCATATCAGTGCCCAAATAGGAAGGGCCATTAATATTGGGATCATTACGAGTGATAACGATGCGTGCGGTAAGTAAACTGGCCAGAAAAATAATATCTGCTAAGGAAAAAAATGAATGACAAGAATAGTAATTGATCATCCCTGCATCCTGACAGAATGTTGAAAGACGATGCCGGTGTGCTTGTGGTGAGGCGTGGTTTTAGTGAGTAACCAAAACTTGCACTACAGGGTCTGGAGTCCTCCACTATTGGCGAAGGGCAGAACCGGTAGCCAATATCCATTAAGATGCTTAAGGTGGTGATACCAGTGGCCGTTAATTAATTTGGGCTTAAATTCGGTGGCTACACTAACTGCGCCACCAGTGGTCTAGTCTAATAGCAGCCTTATGGTTATCAACCAGATTTGAATGATTAATATAACACAAAACGAGATTTCCTTGTTTAAATTTGTTACAATTTCAAATGTAATCTGACTCTGGAGCAATGCCAAGAACTTAATGTTTGGGAATGATGGACCAAGTGGTTTGGTCAAAACAATTGTGCTCCAAGAACAACGAAAAGTAAATGTGGTATATTCAAAATTGTCTATTATAGCTTGTCCAATCTTCAAACTCACGAATGGATACTTAGAAGTTAATTGCAGCATGTTTAATTGATTTGTGGTTTGAAAAAACGCATAAAAGTATTAAGCTGGAGCTTATTTTGAAAATATTAAATAATTATATCGAAATCTCAAACTTTTTTTAGATCCCTACGTATATATTCAGTAATAATGAAAAAAGATGAAAGCAAGAGGGGTACATAAACTGTTATTTTTAAATTTTTCACAATCTTTTAATGCACACCAACTAAAAATTAAAATTCATTACAAATTTACTTACTCCAATTTTCCTAATAAGATCGCTAACGATATTCAAGGCCATTACCCTCGATGCTGGTGATATAGGAGCTTGATAATCATCTGAAAATACATCAGTCATGTCTTCTCAGAATTTAAATTTTCTCTCTAACCATGCCAAAGTCCACATCAAAAGGTTAAGATATAGCGCGAAGAGGAAGGATTAATAGGGTATTGTTACAAAGGCGAAACATGCATGTACATTTACACGACGAAATACAACATATAATAATCAAAATGTCTTATTTAAGGCAACTATAGTTTATTATGTTATAACTACGATTTACAATTAAAACTAATTACATATCTTAGAAATCCATTTTTTATAAACCACGGTTTTCAATAATATCACATCAAATGTAAATTTCATAAAAAAACTTAATATAAGACATTGATCGTTTTTTAAATTTGAAGTTACATTCACATTCGTAAGAATTATTGAGTTGACTGTTAATCGCGTATCATTTTTTTTTAATTCTTAGATGTATTTTTATTGCTTATGGGTCGATTCCACCGTTGTGTCAAACGAAGTTTAAATTACTAAACGAAGATTGAAATGACATTGTAAATGTAAAAATGTCATTTTAGTCTTCGTTTAATAATTTAAACTTCGTTTAACACAACAGAGGAATCGGCCCTAATTGAGTTAGTTAAGTTATTAGTGGTTTAACTTCAGACTAAAGGGGGTGTCCGCGAAAATAATGCGTTACTTAAAGGCATAAGTGTATAATATTATTTATAACAAAAAAAAAATTGGTAAATCGTTTTTCCAAAAATATACAGGGTATTTCAGAATAAAGTACCGTAAACTGGGGGACTTTTAGATCTAAAATAATTATTAAGAAAAGCTAAATATAATTTTCCTGTAAATGTCCCAGTTTTCATTCAACAGGGTGATAAAGTGAATTTCATAAATAGCTAATTTTCTAAATATCTTTCCTTACGGTAAAAATTTTGACTTAAAAATATGTTTGTTAACTGATGATGACGATTATATTATATATATTATTTAAATAAATTATAACTCATTGGCGTAGAATCAAGGGTTAAGAAAACAATTTAAATCCAAACTTTTTGAATACCCTATATTTCATAAAAGTTCAGATTAATAATTATTTCTCACCCAATTTATCACAAAAAAGGGACTCTTGGTTGAACTTTTTAGAGCAGTCCTATTCAAACATGAAATATATGTACAATTTTGTCAAGGGACGATTTCATAATACATATTAAAAGGACCATTATTGATTATGAAATCGGCCCTTAATAAAAATTTGCATTTTTGGAATTTCATAATGAACATAAATTCCATGTTTGAGTAGACTAAAACTGAAAAATCTCGGAAATGGGATATTCTACAGAGATCAATCAAAAGTCCCTTTTTGTGACAAATTACGCAAGTAATAATTATTAATCTTAAAATATAATATAGGGTTTTCAAAAAGTTTTGATTAAAATTGTTTTATTATCGTTGAGTCTGTGATAATGAGAAATAGAGTGTGTTAACTAATAATGACGAATAACTAACACATGCATATTTTTAACTTAACATTTTTACCGTAAGGGAAGATATTTAGAAAATTATGAATTTATGAAATTCACCTATCCCCCTATTCGCTCCGTGCGAAGTCATGGAAAGGGAAGCAAAAGCGATACTAGCGCTAGCTGCGGATAATTCGTGCATTTTAGGGCGATATTTTGTAATTTTGGCATATCAAATACACGTATACACTTTACTTTTTTTCAAAAAAGTAGGTAAAAATAATACAATAAGCAACCGTAGTTGCTGTGTTGAAAAACAGTGAAATTTCAGTAGCAAAGTGGAAATTAAATCAAAGAAATAAATGGGATAGGTGTACAATAAGAAGAAAAAATTACCTTTATTTTTGTAATAATAACAGTAATGCTGAAAATAGTAGACATCGGAAATTTGAAAGGTTTTAAATAAACAATAAATTATCATTTTACGATGTTCTTTAATATCCCTTTATTCTTAAATGTTCATTCAGCAAGGACTAGATTTCAAGATTTCTGCCTTTGATTATTATTTGTGACTGGAATGCAATTTTGTGACTTACTGATGGAAAACCAGTTTTAATCATTAATTCTACGTGTTACGAATTCTATTAAAAATTGTATTTGTCAGTACACTCAGAAATAGTCCATTAGTACCAAAACGAATTGGCGCTGCTGTCACGCACGGAGCGAATAGAACGAAAACTGGGACGTTTATAGGAAAATTATATTTAGCGGTTCTTAATATTTAGTTATGATCTAAAAGTCCCTCAGTTTACGGTTCTTTATTCTGAAACACCATGTATATATTTCTTAACATCTGAAAACGTCGCACCAATTATCCAGCGAAAAAGATAAATACAACTAATTTACATTAATTTCTGTTTTGTAATAAAAATAAGAAGTGATTAATTCAATTTTTTATGCTGTCAAATTAGTGTCAATAATTTTCAATATAATATATTACAACTATATTTGTCTGTCTAGAGCAGGACAACCAGGATGCAATCAAAATCGAAGATGAATAATTATGACATTCATAATATTAGATGTATTTGAATTGTTTCAATAGTAAAGAGTACAGTGTCGTCAATCGTCATAGATGACAACAGTCAGAAGCGAATGTGCCAGGAGCACGATGCAAGATATGCACGCGTCGGTGATTCGTAAATGTAGATAGTTAAGAAGCCATCTCTTTAGAAGCGTTTATTTGTAGCCCACTGAGTATTTAAGTAGTGTGTTGTATGTTTAGGTTTCAGTGGTTTCCCTAAATCATATTTGCGAATAAAATCTGCCACACAGGTCCTACGCGCCAACACTTATAGGTTACTATTGTAATCAGGGCATACCACCTGGAAGAGGAGAACTCCTATAGCCGGGTATTAGGAAAATAAAATGTCCTAGAAAAATGTAAAATAAAAAGATGAAATAAATATTAAACTAAAAAAATTAAACTCAGTTCATTCTAATGCTGTTATGCTCTACGTGTATCAACTAGTATTATTGATTGAGTTTCTTTGATTTTGTTTTTTTAGTGCACGACTTACTTTATTTAATAACATGGAAAAATGAGGATTTAAAAAATGGGAATGTGATGCGTTTATAAAAATTTTGTACGCCATAGTCCTATAGATACAACTATAATCTCACAAACATCTAGTAAGCAGATACATAGCGTAAAATATCTCGTAATTTTTAATTCATATAGGCTAAGGACGTTTTAATAATTTGAAATAATGACGAGGATATTTCTAACGAAAGCCGTGTTCTTCTATATGTTGAACAAAACATTGAAGGAAAATGAATATATCAAAATAAAATTATATAATATAGTTCCAACTTTCTTGTGAATATTTTATTAAATTTTTATGGTTTTTAATCCCTGTTCAATTATAGGATGTTCCTTTTTTAAATTATTTAGGAGCTTTTCTAATATATCAAAAGCAATATTCATCATAAAATACAATTATATATGGATCAATTTGGCAACAACGTTAACTCTCCGATTTAAAGGGGCAAGATAATGGTGATATTTTTGAGGCATCTTCGTAAATAATATAAAACAATACCCCATAAATAAATTATTGGTGTCAAATGATTCAAGGTTTAACTTATTCTTCAATGATATGAAGCAGTGATATATATGGCTTTTGAATAATCTATTTAATCAAGATTTACCAATATTTTTCCAAGCATTCATTAATTAAAATAAACCATTTTTATATATTTCATTTTGTTTTTACATTTTTTAATAACTTAGGGTCTATTTATATTCCCTTAGTATTAGTATTTGTATTAGTATTATGATTAAGCATTAAATTTGTTAAATCATTCAAAAAAGGTATTTATACTCGTTTTATAATTAGTATTAGTAATTCTTTTTTAAACATAATACCTAATAAGATATAATTCTGCAGTCAACAAAATATATGGTTACTGAAGAAATGTGTAAGAGGCCGATTGTGTTCTTTTTAAGATATTTTAGTTTTAAATGTGTTTTTATTAATATTTTTACTAGTTAATTTTATCTAAAAATATTATTATTCAAAAATAGGTTTAATTAAGGACATTTTAACGGATTTAAGTCTCAAATTTATAACAGATAAAAGAAGCAGAAATTTGATACAAATCAGACAGAAAAGAGGCCTTTGCTTCCTCATGGTGACATGTCATTTGTCAACTTTATAATCGGTAAACACTGCTGATACACAAAAATTGTATACAGAGCATGATTTGTACCGAAATATTATCGTTTTCGAGCTTGTTGGAACAAACAAATAAACAAAATAATCATATGTGTGTTGTCAATTATCCTTATCCGTTGTCTATTAAAAACAAAGGCCAAATACTCCATTGATTCATTTTATAGAAAAGAAGAAATTTAATATTAAATTTAAAAGTTGAACCTGTCAATTATTAAGCATAAATATTAATGCTAATACTAATCATAAATCGAGTATAAATGTCCCCATTACATTGTGAAGGTTCAACTTAATGCTTAATCATAATACTAATGCAAATACTAATAATAAGGGAGTATAAATAGACCCTAAATGTTAGACTTAAGGCTTGACGTAAGAGATTTTAAATTTTATAAATTTCTTGCATAAAATCGGTTGACCATTGTTCAAAAGATTTTTGTATCTATTTAAGTTGTCGAATGATATAAATAAAAAAATGGTACATAATAATCCAAAAATTGTGTTTTTGAAATAAGTACCTTATACCTCTTCAACATTAACTACATTAACAAATTTAAATAGTATTTAGAAAAATGTAAGTGTTTAGCAGTATTGATGCAAGATAAGTTTAAATGTTCAATTGTTTTTGGATTCAAAACCACTTCATTACTTCACTCCCTAAGTAAGTTTGAACATGGCAACGTAGCTGAAACCATTGTTTATACCGCTCAGGGCCGCCGAGAGCCATGGTGGAGCCCCGGGGCAAAACACTGGCAAGGGCCCTCGCCCATATATTTTAATATCATTTTTTAAAGCTGCCGGGTCCCCCTAGAGCCCGGGCCCCGAGGATTTTGCAAAAAGGCGCATATTTTCAAACAGATCTAAAATTTGAAACTTGGGAAGATATTCTGGATACTGTCGTGGTCAATACTGCATATGACTTATTCCATTCTAAAATAAAAAAACATCGATGGTTTTAATTCTAATACCCCGTAACTGCATGGATCGGTACCTATTTAACAGGAGAAGCTTTTTTTAGTTTATAAGTTCTAAGTATGATCGCAATACGGGTTATTCTGGTCAAATTTTTCGCGCCAATAATTTCCGAAGCATACGATGTATTTAAACTCACGGCAGAGTAAACCTACAAACGAATGGCGTGAAAATAAAAATTTAAATTTTTTGCAGATACGGGGTATTATAATTAGATCATCGATATAGACTTAATTTTTCAAGTAAAAATAATTCAAGAAGGACAAGAACATGGATTACATCTGGTGTAGAAACATCTTTATATAGGGAAATGTTAAATGGAACTATCTCAAATGAACTTTATAAACAATATACTACTGTCCTAAATACTGTTGTAATTAAGTAACAAAAAGATGTCTTAAGAAGAGTTCATCCGAAAATCTGATAATAAAAGCAAAGCCACTTGGTCACTTGTAAAATAAATAACAAAAAATAATTCAAGACAAAACTCTTTTCTAGAAAATATTAGTAGGAAAGATGCAGCTTTGGCATCGACAGATATCTTGAAGATGACAAATCAATTTTTCATTACTGACTGTCTTGACATTGCACAAGATGAAGTATTAAACTAAGACAATGAAACTTGTACCTTTAGTTTGACATCACAAAGGGAGAAAATGAGAATAATAAAAAATATGTAGTTTCGATGAAGTATCAGTGGTCCTCTTAGAAGAAGCAGCATGCCTAATTGCGTATTCTTT
Source organism: Psylliodes chrysocephalus (assembly GCA_927349885.1). Classification (NCBI taxonomy): domain Eukaryota; kingdom Metazoa; phylum Arthropoda; class Insecta; order Coleoptera; family Chrysomelidae; genus Psylliodes; species Psylliodes chrysocephalus. The sequence goes on from OV651816.1 coordinate 8,649,495, forward strand.
AAAACATATTATTAATCTTTGTTTCTGTACTGGTGTCTACCCAGAAAAATTAAAACTACCTTATGTGTGGGCAATATATAAAAAAGGTGAAAAATGTGAGTTTAAAAATTACAGGTCAATCTCCTTACTTTCTAATATATACAAAATATTTAAAACTATTATATTTAGCAGAATAATTAAGACCTTCTTAAAAATTAATCAAGTTTTATCAAACTGCCAAATTGGCTTCAGAAAGGGAAAAGGCACAGTACATGCCATATATCAAGCTCTGAAAACAATTACTGAATCCTTAAATAAAAATCAAAAGACGTCAGCGCTATGTCAGGAGCTGTCTAAAGCCTTTGATAGTATTGATCACAACATTCTATGTAGGAAACGGGAGATAATGGGAATCATAGGGGTACCACTGCTTCTTATGAAATTATATTTAATCAATAAACAACAATGTGGCACAGATTTTGACGATAACAATAGTCTAGTTAAATCAGATATTAAATCTATAAAAAAAAGTATGCCACAGGGTTCCACACTGGGTACTTTACATACTATATGTAAATGAACTAACAGAAGTTGTTAACGAAATTGTAGTACAATATACTATGACACCCCATTGATTTTTAGTGAACCAACACTTGATATATGGAAAGGACAACTAAATTCCACATTAAATACATTAGAACATTATAATTTCAGAAACTTCAGTCGCATTTCTGGGAGTGAGGCTTGATCTGAGATTGGACTGGAAAGAACACAGTCAAATAGTGGTTAATATTTTCAAATTTAGCTACGCTCTAAGAGTACTACTGCTCTAACCGCATACTATGCCTCTGTGCAGTCTAGAATTAGTTATGGAATAATTTTCTAGGGAAACTCAGCACATGCACAACGTATATTTATTTTACAAAAAAGGTGCCTTAGAAATATATTTGATAATTATTCTAAAGATATAAACAAATATTACGATCTGTTTGAGATCAACGAAGTTGAACATATCTATAACACTAGAGCCTGCAATACACACCCTAAACACGGACATCCCAAGATACACCTATATAAAAAAATGTAGAATATTCTATTCAAAAGATATGGAATAAGATGCCTTCTGCACTAAAAACTTTAGAAATCAGACCACTAAAACTAAAGACTGAAGTCATTCCTGTGATATAAAGCTTATTACAACTTAGACGAATCTTTATGATGCAGTAATTATATAAAATATTGATTATTAAAAACAAAAATAATAATTAAAAAGGTATATTATGTAAAAAATGTGTATTTATGTATAAAATGTATATTTTGTGTACTAAAACATGCTCTTCACCTCTAAAGATATTTTTCGAGTAAATAAAGATTTCTTTCTTTTGAAAGCATAATAATATGGATGGTGTTTAGGTAAAATAATAAATTTTGTAAGTACCTACTTACTAACTTGACATTGATAAAATTATTTTCATTAAATAAAATATGTTGTCAAACCTCGGTACATATATTTTCAAAAATGTCTACACTGAAATATCAAGAGTCTATAATATAATAGTATGCATAGGTTTTTTAAACTCTATTCAAAGCAATTTGGAAGCTTTAAAACACAACTATATTTATCAAATATATGTAAGAATTAAAAATATGATAGTTGGTACTTAGTCGAAGCATCTGGACCGGACCAGGCACCTGTCTGTCAACGGAGTGACGGCGAAGACATTAAAATATCTTATTTATTAGCCATAAGAGTCATATTTGTTATGTTAGGATTATGTATTAAGTACCTAAAGCGATGTGGCCTGAAAAATAAAGGAGGCACTTTTAGTTCAGCTGTCTGAACGGAATGTCGATTTTACTTGTTTGTGTTTAATTTTGGAAATAGATTAATTTGATGAAAATATCGTATTTTCTTACATTAACATGTACGTGTTTTTACAAACTAATTTTGTGTTGAACTACATATTTTACGTTACGCCTTCACTTATTTGTCCAACAATCAAATTTACAATCACAATACGGCGCTGACTATGATGACACTTTCGCGCATATTAATATAACTCAGTTGTACTCTTTACTATTGAAACAACGTAAACCAAATTATAATTAGGAATATCAAGCAATAATCAATCAATCATGAATCGACCAAGACTCGCATATAAATCCAATGTCTGTCTTAATAATTCATTTTATGCGTGTTTTTTTTTGCCATCAACCATACTCCTCACATAACACAAACGACACTTTCGTTACTATACAAAAAAAGAACAGTTGTATTAAAAGAAATATATTAGAAAATTAGTTGAACTTAATTTGTGTAAAATTAGCAGCTGTTAACACATTCTAATACCTACTTGTAAGTTTTTTTTTATGAATACAAGTGTACCAAATAAATTTAATCTTTTTAATTTTTCAATTAGATATTTTGACTCCTTTCATGCTTTAGGCATATGCGATTACTGATAGTTTCAATATAACTCGTATTATATATGATTAACAAACTTTAACGATATTGCCACTTCTTTTAAAAAAATATAGTTAATTTTTTTCAATGTGTTCATTAATAATGTTTATCCTAAATACTATACATATCCGTACACCAAAAAATGCACTATTTTCATGGACACTTTGAATTAAAAGCTACTAATAAATATATACTTTTCTAAACATTATCAAATATACATATTGGCTATAAATTATTGTGTTTTGAACGGTTGGCTAAGGAAAATAATTGGTCTAATGGCAATCTATTATTTGACAAGATAGGGTGATTCATGAATCGGTAATATTTCACCTGAAGATTCTATAGCGAATATTTTTTTTTGCCTAATAATTGGTCAAATATTATTATGGATTCTGTTAAACCAAGATAGATAGCATCCTCTATACAACAACTTGGCATTTCGCGACCATTTCGTGACGCTGGTTCAATTTCCGATACATTTATATTTTTTTTTTTATTTTGAAAAAATTGATAATTAATATAACCCCTACAATATTCTTTTCGCTATTTATTTTGTACTATTTTAATTACTGTTCAGAAAAAAAAATTGTGAGTAGAATAATAAAAAGTTTCACTTGGTATTTCGCGACCATTTCGTGAGACTGGTTCAATTACCGATTAATTATCTTTTTTTTTTTAATTTTGAAAAAATTGATAATTGGAAAAATACGACTACTGTTGTTTATTCATTTAAAGTATATGTTATTTATCATAATATAACCCCTACAATACTCTTTTCGCTATTTATTTTGTACCATTTTGTCACATCTGGATGGAACCTTTATAGCCACATTTCCTAGTTTCACAATTTTTTGAGAACATTATTTTGTGGTCGTAGAAAAAGTATTGTACATCACTTGGGTGAAAGTGATTTTTCACACTCGTGTGATTATAGTACTCGTGTACAAAATTTCATTTTTCACACTTGTAGTGTAATATAATATTTACGCTATAAAATTACAGATAAAATAATATTTATTTGTGTGATAAATAGTAGTTACCAAACTAATTTTTTAAATTAATTTCCAACCATTAAAAAAAACACAATAATTTCCAGTCATCCCGATTTTACAGCATGTCACCTTCACCACAGTGACTTGCTACAGTTTTTAAGACAAATACTTCTTATTAAGTCAGAAGAAATCATGCATTTCAAATGTTAATTGTCAATAATTAAATTTTAGCTGGCAAATATTACGGTCAAGAAACGATTAAATATGATCCCAGTTAATTACTTTAAAAAGTTATTGCGATTAATAATTTAATGCATACAATAGTCTTTGCAATAGGCCTGTAGTGCTTTGAATATGTATACGTTTTTAACTCCTTTTATATCAAGTAAAATAGGAGTTAAAAAACAAAAAAAAAAAAACAATGTACCTGTCATGGTAACTTAAATCTCAGAGACTGATGAGACTGTCATTGTAGCTTGTAATATAATATGAGGGTGTTTTTGAAAAACATGTACTCATTACAATAGGTTAATATTAAAAAAGTCTTCGAATGCACAAAAATGTTGCTTTTTAAAAATACCTACTAATGCAGGCCTAATTAAATTTTGAAATGGATGTACGCCACTGCCATGTTGAGGTAGATTATATTGAAATCCCCATAGTTGCCCATGTTGCCATATGTTCAGCACGCAATCAATCCAAAAAAATAAGTTTTGTATATAACAAAAACGTTTAAACTATTTTTATCTCGCAATTGAATCATTTAGGTTTGATTTAATTTTTTTTATAAATGTTTCAACTCATTTTGTGATAAATAAAAGTAGCCGCATTTGGCAACATCCGATTGTTAGAGATCCGTCTTACTTTGCCATATCCATTAGAGTTTATTGTTCCGTCTTTCACAGACCTCATATGAAACAAAAAAAAAAAAAGAAACTCGGTTATGGCGCTAACAGAAAATTGCCATCCCAAGAAAACACATTCCGTTCCACTGTCTCAGTGGGGATGCTTTGGTATCAGCTGGGTCAGGTTTTTATTATAATAACTTGTTCGAAAATGGATGACAGCCTGCCAAGTTGTAGTAGTGACACTTCAAAAAAAGTAAAGCGGTTTAAATTTATCTACAAGTAAATGTAAGGAGTGATCCACTAAAAATGTTTCTAAAGTAGACATTGGAAAAATTCACGAATGTCAAACAAACAAATCTCCTTTTTAAATGTCTTGTTTGTATTTAATTCAGAGCCGGTCGTAGTAACGGTTCGTAGGCAACACGGTGGCCTCTTCCGGCCGTTGCTAAACAAGGGTGTGACGTCACGGAATGAAAAATCGAGCAGACAGAAAATATTCTGCTGCGGTTCGTACATTAGTTTTTTTAAGAAATCTAATAATTTATTAATATTGAGTGGTGTTTATATTTTTATTTTTGGACTATATACCCGTGTTAGAGTTTTAAAAAAATCGGTAATTTGATTTTTTGGAAGACAAGCTGCAAAACGGCATGGAACAATCGCAATGATTTTCATCAAATTTCAAATGAACTACTTTTTATTTGAATTATAAAGATAAATATTATTGTTTGAATAGTTTATTTTAAACATTTTGGGTACGGCTTCCGAGCAGAATTCGGATCACACTTTATTTAAAATCCGAATTGTTTTGACATTTTGGCGACAATCCTGGAGCGAGCCGTAGGGTTGCTGCTGGCAAGCAATTTTTACACAAAAATCATTAGAAGAAATAAAGAGACTGAGCCTAAACTGAAATTAAAGGCTAACGGTAAGATATTATTCTGCAAATATCATTCACTATTATTAAATTAATTGCTTCCACCCTACATTTAAAAGCACATTAGATGGTTTCTTACAAGCAGTAACACAACCGAGGGCAAAAAAGTCAAAGGGCATTACTGAAAGAATATATATTATTGAAAAAAGGGTTTGCTACAGGAAGGTTTTAGTAAAAAAAGTATATAGGTAGTTACAAATCATTTTAAAGAAGAAAACAAGGTCCTTTTGGAGTTAAGAAGAAATTTGGAAAGCGTATATGATAAGATATTTGAGTAGCAGGTGCTATCTTTACCTCAGAAATACTCTGAAGTAAGTATCCCTTGCTGGGGATTTCAACTTTACAAAAGTGCGCTACTAAAATATATCTAAGATATGGTCTTTTGGATTATTTATTTAAATACTCCATGCATATTTAATGTTAAATCTCCTCTGTGTATTGTATGTATATAAACACAATAGATAAAACTGTTTTCTCTAATTGGGTACCTATATTTATAGATTATTATAATAAAACTGGGTTGTTGTTTATACATTAAGTCGAACAGGCCCTTGTTTTTCTTCTATAAAATTATTTGTAACTACTTTTCACTAAAAGCTTCCTGTAACAAACCCTTTTTTCAATAATGTAGATTCTTTTAGTACAGCCCTTTGACTTTTCTTGCTCTCCGTTGTGTTAATTGCTTGTAAGAAACTATATCGCCTGCTTTTAAATGTAGGGTGGACAAGCAGTAATTGATTCAATAATAGTGCTAAAAAACGTCGACTATCATGAAATTACCATATGAATTCGGGTGTATTCGAATCATTGAAAAATTTACACTTTAACGGTTAGAACCCGAGTCAGTAATCGTTATGAATAATGTAATATACCAAAGCAGTCGGGCCAAATCACTTTATACCATAGCGTGGAAAACACCGGAAATGCAGAGTTGGCTAAATTTAAAGAATATACAAAAACAAGAATTAGTCGCAAAAACATGGGTTTTACAGTTTTAAGATCGACACACTGTACCATTGCGAACTAAAGCAAATAAAATTAGATTGATCCTAAATAAGACCACTTTTTAAAAGAAGTCCTTTAAATTGACGGAAGTAAAAATTCTTTTAAATGAAGCAGTACGTGTTACAGCGGAAGTATAGTCTAAGCGAATACAACATGTGATAAGGGCAAATTTTGGGAGCTGAATTCTCAGAAACGCAATCAAAGGCAAACAATATATTACTACTTGCGGTTCCAAAAACAGAAAGCAACAATACTGAAGAACATAAAAGTCAGGAAAAAACAAAGGTACAAAACAATACAGTTATGCAAAAGCATAACAACATTTTATCGTTTAGGGAAATATGAAGAAAATAAAATAAGACCAATCAAAGTAATACTTTCAACAAAAGACTTAGCAACCCAAATATTAAGAAACAAAAACAACATCCCCAAGAGTTCAGGTACCTGCATAAAATCAGATCTAACAAAACATCAGAGAGGACATCAACAAGTTGCAGCAAAATTAGAAAGAAGAAAGCAAGCTGGAGAACAATACATTACGATCAAATATTTTAACAGAGTACCAAAAATTGTCCCGTTTATTAAAAAAAGTTTTCCAAAAAACTAAATAACTCTTTAATAGTTGAAATATCTATGATGTACACAAATACTAATTCTCTTATTACCAAGCTGGTTGTTACCCAAGAACAAACTATTATATTTTTAACAGAGACCTGGGTCAATAACGATAATAAACAGTTCCAGGATATACGCACTTTCAAAGCTACAGACAAAATCAGAGAGGAGGAGGTGTATTAATATATAAATAAAACAGCATAAATCGGATCCTAATTAATTCTAGCCTTAGTGAAAATTATAATAATTATATTGCTTCAAAATATTATGTTGAGATCAAGATTGCTAGAACAAACAATTTTCTGTCATGTATTTACCGTCCTGGACCAGTTGGAATTCAAGAAAATACACATTTTATGGATATGATCAAGAAATCATCAGAACAAAAAAAAGTTGTTATATTTTGAGATTTTAACTATCGGAAAATATACTGGGCAACTCTAACACTGACTGAAAACAACATAGAAACGAGGGATTTTATTAAATCATACCAGATCCCAGTTTGAAACAACTTATAAATTTCCCTACTAGAGTGCTCAATGGCCAGGAGTCCATGCTCGACTTACTATTAGTCAATGACAAAAAACTAATAACATCCATTAACTCTGAATCACCTATTGGTTTGAGTGATCAAGTAGTAATTAAGGCGGTTGCACAACTTAACATCCAAACTGGATCCACATACAGTGTTAAAAAGAGAAACTTCTGGAAAGCTCATTATACATTCAATAGTGAGATAGCTCAACATAGTGCACATTTGCAAGATGCTGCTACTTCTTACGAAACTGACGAAAAAATTAGTACTATATAAGAAAGACGACAAAAATATTCCCATAAATTACCGTCCAGTCAGTCTTACAAGTTGTATCGGTAAAGCAATGGAAAATATTATTACAGAAGTAATGCAGTTTATGGAATGACAGCAACCAGCCAATTGATGTGATTTATCTTGATTATTAGAAAGCTTTTGATAAAGTTCCACATAGAAGGCTGCTAAGGAAACTGGAACTCTTTGGAATAAGAGGCAATCTATTATTGTGGATTAAGAGTTTCTTATTCAACCGGTGGTTCCGCGTAAGAATAAATGGATAGCTGACCAACAATCATCCAGTAGAAAGTGGAGTACCACAAGGTTCGGTCTTAGGTCCCTTACTATTTATTTTATACACCAGCGAATTATGCAAAAGCATCGAGTTCGATGCCAACTTTTATGTACTGCAAGCCACTGGAAAGCTCTCACAAAATGAAACAGACTTGAATAAAATATGAATCTGGTCCCAGCAATGGCTACTACCCCTCACCATAAATAAGTGTACAGTATTGCACATTGGTCCAAATAATCTCCACACACTACACCATAAATACAAACGCAATAACTCCAGTCAAAACACAAAAGGATTTTGGTGTAATCATATCTAAAGACTTAAAATGGGAAACCCACAAAAGAGCTTTTAAAGACCATTCCGAAGATTTGATCCTCAAACTTTACACAACTAGATAGAATTTGCAGAGATCGTTTCGGATACATACTTTGTTAAAGATATTGAACAGCTGGAAGAGTACAAAGGAGAGTCACCAAAATACCACCAACCCTACAAAATATTGAGTATTGTGATCAACTAGCCAAACAACAACTTTTAAGTTTAAAGGATAGAAGAACTAGAGTAGACTTGATAGAAACTTACAAGTGAACCAGCGGATATTACACCTGTGATAACATCTCCAGGTCAGCACATCAAGAGCCTTGAGAGGCCACTCAAAGAAATTAGATAAAGAAATGTGTAATAAACTTCAAAGAAAACATTTCATTACAAACAGAACTGTATATCTGTGGAATGGTCTCCAGGAACAAACGGTCTCAGCCCAGATCATAATTCAGTACAAGGCGAGAGTGGATAAAGAACTCGAAAAAGGAAAAAATAATTTTATTCATTATAGGTTATAGTATAATAAGTTTTAACTGTCATGTAGTAATTTAGAATAATTTTTGTCACTAACTAAAAGAATAGCTTCATCGACTATGTCGCTTGCCTGTTCATAACAATAATAATAATAACGATGATAGGAATCTGATTATATTTCAGATGAGTTAATTTCTGAAGTTGATAATTCTTTAATTAGATTTTAGTTCTAGCCGCGCCAATAAACAACTTTTTTTAACATAGTACTTTTTTATTCAAGCCACATAATAAGACATTTTTGTTTTATATTATATTTATATTCTATATTAGGACATGTTTTCTTGAGAATTTGTTTTCGAAAATGTTTTTTATTGTTCATGCATTTAATTTAATCTCTTAAAAAATTATAATGCGCCTTCGTAATAACTCCAAGGTGACTTAGAAATGTACCATTAGTTATCTTAAAACTATTTAAAATTGTCAAAATGAGTTTAATTATATTTTACGTCCGGCACCAGCACTAGGTGTTTAAGTGAAATGTTATTAGGTAAATTCCAAAGAGGTTTTCGTTCATGTTTAGACGCAGCGGAGCGTAGAATAATGGCCAGAAAAAAGAGAATATTCCAAATATTTAAAATTGATTTCATGACAAAATTATTGACGTTTGTTTTTTTAAATCACTGACTTACTACCTGTTCTATTATGTACATGTATTTCAAAAACACCCTGTATTTACTTTATCTGGAAGCAATAACAGGTATTGCTGAAAATATTCAAAAACAGTATAACAGGATAATCTGCATAGAAGCACTTTTGCAAGGACTAATATTTTTATCATTTAATGAGAATAATAATAAAGACACGAGATAAATAAAAACTGTTACTAATATATACATTTCAATGAAAAACTACTAATTTTTTTAAGAATAACTATTTACAAAAATAAGCAAATTCAATACCAACAAGCATAGCTCCAAAAGCAAGAATTCTACATTGACTATCATGGCATCAAATTAGCATTCATTCATAATGTCTCTAGTAAAATTATTTGAGAATCAAATCAGTTAGAAAAAACTGCTATGTATCTATAGAAAATCTTTTTATTATTAGCTTTGTTTACATAGCCAACCCCTAATATGGTGTTTACACAGAGAGTATTATTATCACTGTCACAGATACTGTCATGACAATATTTTGTATTTTGGTTACTGTAACTGTCTACCTAAATATTTTAAGTATGGCGTTAAATGCAAAACAGATAGAAGCTATCAGTACTATATTAATCCTAAAATATAACATTCAATGAACTTTATTGAAGGATTTACTTATTGGATACTCTAAAGATGTTTCTAATTTTTTTGACTCAAATAAACACTCATATTTTCTGTATTTTATGATAAATAAACAAGGTCTTGCCCACGAAATTTGACATAGGCCATGTTTATTTTCATGATTACCGTCTTAAAATCTGTCATGAAACTTTGAAGACAGTCTATGAGACAAGGAATGTTCGTGTCCACACAGAACTGTCCAAACTGTTTACTGTCCTGTCCTGTGTAAATACCATTATCACTCAGTTAATAATCGTTTGAAGGATGAAAAACCTGGGATTCTGGCAAAATATCGTTTGCGTTTGCAATATTAAATATTCTTTTTTGTCAGAATTTCGGATTTGTCACCTTTTACAGGCTTATTATCAATTGAGTAAGGTTGAGCATTTGACGAGAACAAGACAGGAATAGCCTCTGCAAACAAAGCTATTATAATATATACTGTTTAAACTTCAGTCTGCAAATGAATGATATATTGGATATAGTTTCTATGTAATCAATACTAGTTTAACTTTTAAAATTATCTAGATTTACTAGAGGCATATTTTTGTCAATTAGACACTATCAGATGTATTGTCTGATTTAGAAAGATTTCTTATCCTTTCAAACAGTTTAAATGATTTATTAAGTATTTTCTTACGTTTTGCAGGTGTAGTTTGAGTCTCGTTTTCTTTTAGTCGATTCGAATCGAGGATAGTTTTTTGAAATCCGTTCAAAATTCGTTCGTTATCTGGTGCTCGTTCTTTTTCTTTTACTAAAAGTTCTTGCTTTAAATCTAAAAATGAATTATAAATGTACTTTAGCTTTTATTATTAATGTGATTGATAAATATAACAAGTTTTTTACCTCTGGTTTCATCTGCCAATCTTTGCAATTTTTCTTTTAGATTCTCTTTTTCGTCTACTTCTGATTCTAACATTGCATTTCTTTCAATAGCCGAGTGGAATGCTGTTTCTATTCCTGCTATACTTTCTTCAATAATCCTTCGTGCTCTTTCAAGATCATCATTTTTCTGTTCTAAATCCCTAATGTGGTTCAGCATTTGCTTCTTTTCCATATTTAAATTCTGTGATTCATTTTGTAGACTAATGCTTTCCTTATTGCTTTGTTCTAATTTGTTCTTTAAAAAATAATTTTGTTTAGCAATTGGATTTAAAAAATTCTATTACACTTACTCTTAATGATTCAATCTCATTCTGCGCCCTATTATTTGCCAATGTAAGTTCTTTAATTTTCTTTTCGTTTTGATCAATAGTAGCTTCATATTCCCTATCTAACTGTTGAGATTCTTGAATAAATTCATCAGATTCTTTTTGTATCCGTTCAGCACTGAAAATATATTTAGATACATTACAATATTTCTCTGACATGCATATAAACATGAACATTCATGATACAACATTAATGATACGAGGCGTGTATTTAAAGTAAGGTCTCCAAAGTACGTTTGTCCCTCTTCCACAAAACAGTACCCGGCGGAACTCCATGGAATTCTTAGTGTCGACGTAGGAGCCGCTGTTCCCGCCAAGTGTGAGTTACGGTAAATGTTTACAGGCAAAAAAGTTCCTGCCATAGAAATTCATCGTCGATTGGAAGAAGGTTTATGGTGAGAAGTGTATAGATGTGAAAAACGTTCGAAATGGTGTAGAGAATTTTCTGCTGGCCTCCTAAACGTCCACGATGAGGAGTGAAGTGTCAGGCTGTCGAACAGTACAGAAAGTTGAGGCGTTTGTGCTGGAAGATCGCAGGTTGACCCTTGATGAGCTGGCCGAAAAACTTCAAGGCGTATGCAGCACTCAATTTTGGCGAATAATCTGCAATACCGAGAATTATCAGCCAGATGGGTCCCAAAAATGCTCACCGCGGAACACAAAGTGAAGTGCGTAAAATTTGCCCAAGAATTTCTCGCCAGTTATGAAAAAGAAGGGAAAGAATTTCTTGATTCAATAGTCAGCAGATGAAACATGTCCTGACGTCGCCCCCTGTGGCTTTCATGTTTCCTGTCCTAAAAAACATCCGAGGAATGAAATTTGCCAGCGACGAAGAGGTTCATGAAGCGGTCGGTTCCTTCCTGCGCGAGGCGGCGGAATTTTGGTTTGAGGAGGGGATACAAAAGTTCGTCATTCGGATGTGGAAGGTCATCGAAGAAAATGGCGATTACATAGAAAAATAGCTTAGATTTTAAGCTTTCAAATGATGTAACATACTTTGAAATTAAATATAATTTATTATGAAAAACAAAAAAATTGGAGACCTTTCTTTAAATAAACGCCTCATATAACCAAAGTGGATAAAAATATGAATAAAACAATAAACAGTATTCAGAATCACTTTTTTACAAACTACTTCTGTAGAACTGGCTTACTAAATCCTAGATTTTCATTGTGAGATGTGAGACTGTTAAGTTGAGGTTTTCTAAAAGGGCACTAGGAAAAATAAGTTATAGCTACAGGCAGAGCTGTTTAAGATCATTTTAAAAACGATTTAAATCAAAGATCATAAATCGTTTGCATTTGAACAAATGATTTAAATCAAAGATCGATTTTTAAAAAAAAAAGATTTAAATCAAAAATCTTTTTTAGATTTAAATCTTTTTTACAATTTAAATCATTTTAGGAAAGATTTAAATCTTTTTGAAAGATTTAAATCATTTTGGGAAAGATTTAAATCTTTTTTTACAATTTAAATCATTTTAGGAAAGATTTAAATCTTTTCGAAAGATTTAAATCATTTTTAGGAAAGATTTAAATCTTTTCGAAAGATTTAAATCTTTTCAAAAGATTTAAATATTTTTATAGATTTGGGTAACTCTTTAAAAAATGCTTTCGGTATGCCAAAGATAGATAATGAATACTTTTCTCGTATTTATTTTTTATCGTTATTAGCCCAATGCAATTCTTACGGAAATATTAATTTTAAATAATAAATATCCGATCAAGATAAATTTTTTAAGGATTTATGCAGCATTGATATCTATAGTTATGAAAATTGTTATTTAAAAATGTCATGTTGATTGGTAAATAGGAATTTTTCAACCCTTTAAAAGATTCTTTTGGTATGCCTATGATGCCACAAAACAATGGAGACCTAGTTTTTAAGAAAAGTTATTTTTTTTTCTGAAAAATCTCTTAAATGCGTCAACTCTTCCTTGAGTTAACGTGCTTAATGTCATACATACATAAACACCCACAGATGCACATACATCAGACTCTTTAAAAATATGTTTTTTTGTACTTAGGAGACTCTCTCGGAAAAATGCATTTCATTTTCAAAATCTCCCGGCTATGAATAATGAAATTGAGTGGGTTGAATTAAGAGTTCTTCTCTTAACGTGAAGTTATTGCGAGTAAATAAATAGCCAAAGTAGGCACGTTTGGGTTAATTGTTTTGATGAATGTGTGGATGAATCAGGCAAGGAAATTAAAAATTTAATTAATTCGCTCTTTCTATGCCAAGCATATTTATTGAACTGGTCAAAAAGTCATAATCGTCTTAATGCAACTAATGTCAAATCTGAAATAAAAGTGTGCATAAATTTAAAATACATATGTAAAGAGTTTCAGGATTATATCGATAATGAAAAAGTATTTCCAGCTGCTTGCGGTGTAAAAAATACAACTTTACAAAAAAAATATCTGGTCAAAAATATTGCAAAAAATCATACTTAAGAATAATCTTTAGACATTGCAATTATTTGTTACACTTTACTATTTTTTGTTTTTCTTTTCTCTTTTATTTCTGATTCAACCCTACTGACATGCTGGCTAGATTATTATTGAAAAGACAGGTTGATTTTGACGAATCAAGTGATGTAAATTGTTTTAAAAAGATTTAAATCTTTAAGAAAATTTAAATCATTTTAAAAAGATCGCATCATTTTACAGGTTTAAATCATTTCAGAAAGATTTAAATCAATAAAAAGATTTAAATCGTTTCAAAAAGATTTAAATCGTTTTAAAGATTTAAATCGTTTTAAAAAGATTTAAATCGTCTTAAAAAGATTTAAATCGTTTTAAAAAGATTTAAATCGTTTTAAAAAGATTTAAATCGTTTTAAAAAGATTTAAATCGTTTTAAAAAGATTTAAATCTAATTTTTAAATTAAAAATCAAAGATACTTTTCAGAAAGATTTAAATCATAAATCAAAAATCATTTTTTTAAAAAAGATTTAAAATCAAAGTATTTAAATCAAAAAATGTATTTAAACCAAAAAATGATTTAAATCTCACTGATAGGTGACAGCTCTGGCTACAGGCATCCAGAACAGGAACCAGCCGTTGTAATATTTGTAAAATAGAGCAATAAAAATAATACATAATCTTCCCCTTGGCTCAAAAAAAAAAAAAAAATAGAAAAATGTACATAACAATAATTGTATATATAGCGTTTATGTATTCTTATATTCACCAGGAGTTTAATTAATTTAAATATGAGCCCTGTCCTTTCCAGTTACAATTGGCACTTACTAAATTTGGCAATTTAATTTAAAAAATGGATGAACAAAACGTCACAGCATGTGATAAAAAAGCGTTAACATGGTTTAATAATGTTTCACTGTTAGAATATCCATTATGGTATAAAATGAATGAGCAGTTGCATGTGGCACCTGCAAGATCAGTACCAAAATTAAAGCAAATATTCGAGAAACATGGAGGTGGGTTCACTGCACAAGATTCTCAAGAGCTTGTAAATACAATATCCCAAAGAATTATTGGCATTAACAAAGCTAGAGGTGATGGAACACAGTGGTGAAATTTTGTAAATATTTTGCAAAAATCCACGAAAATTGCTCGTAATTTCTGATAAATATTAACTGATAATTAATAATAATTATTAATTAATAATTAATTATTAATTAATTTTTTGTATCAAGTATCATTTTCCATTTCATTTATCAAGCGTGCTCAAGTTCGTACAAGATGAAAAACTCAGCAAGTCAATAAGCGTTCATGCAAGATAATGAGTTCGAGCATACAAGTATTTCAGGCAAGTTTTGACTTGCTCTGTATTTGACGCATATACGGGATTTAACAGGAACGAAATCATGATCAAGTTCAATTCCAAACATGCTCCTGATATTTTACTATATACCAAGCTTGCACTTAGGTTAAAAGTTCATTTGCGTTTTGAAATTCGTTAGAGCTTGAATGATAATACACTCATCTACTATTTATTTCAAGATATTACATACTCATAGTTCACCGTTTGCTGTTGCACATTTAAAATAACAAAGTTTTAAGTTCAACATCGACTGCAACGTCAAACAAGAATGGCGATGGAACTGCAAGTTTATAAATTGACCTCAAGGATATATAACAGTTTGTCATCAATTGTTAAAACTTCATCTACTGCCAAAACATTAAATTAGGGTTAAGAAAATTGTATTTTTCAAAATAAGGTATCCAAATAACTGTTTGAGGTAAATAGAACTTATTCTATTGTCTTAATTTGTGGCCACTGTATATGAAATTTATGAATTAAGCTACTTTTGGATAAATACCTTCCTGTTCTTAAATATGAATTAAATTTATTCCATTTCTTCTAAATATTTGTTAATTTTGTCATGTAGCTTTGCTCATATCAATAAATTAGTTAACATGGAATATGACTCAATTATATATTTTTCTTTGGAAAAAGAAAGGGAAAGTTATAAATCAAAAAGTTATTTATTTTGATAACTACCTTTAACCCTATTGGTAGTAGTGTAAAATAATTTTGTCTACTATCTGAGGATGTAAAAAATATTGATTTGTAATTTTGCAAAAGATTTACCAATTGGTTTTACATAATTATCATAGTTTCATTGTCTTATTCCTTTTTGCTGTATATGTTTGGTACTTATTTATGATTAATTCTAATAAGTTAAAAGTTCAGACCTGAACTCCAAAATTATTAGTTATAACAATCATTTAAAATGTCCCTAGAGCAAGGTATATCATATCCCAGCGCATCAAAAGGGTTAAAAAAACATAATATATAATAGTATTATTACTCTTGTAAGTACTCAGCAGCTAAATTCTTCCAATATAAAATTTCTTCATCTTTGTTGCTGAATCTAGGATAATTTTCTCCACTCATTTTTCGACTTGTATTTGTTTTTAACTAGGTAATCAAAATTATCATGCTCTAGTCCAGGATGGGCAGCTAGAAGAAAAAGTCTGCTTAGTCGCAATTTGCCAAAGTTGATTCATTCATAACTGTCATTTAACTAATGTTATTTAAAAGCACATTAAGAATACGTTTATTTAAACTTACTATTTAGTAACTTCCAGTAGCAATAATGTATAAGAAATAAAAATGTGATTAATATTTTTATTTGATAAATTATAAAATATTAGAACTTACATACCAAAATGTCAAATCTTTGTTTTCTTTTTCACAATTTTCTCTTGTTTGACGCAATCGGAGACATATGACAACATTTCGTTTAAAGAACAATTTTGCCAACTTTCACATCAGGCATATTTTAAAGTGGATATAAAATTTCACAAACAAATAACTGGCACTTGTTGAAACCATTTGTATTTGTAATTATTTTTTGGATGTAACTTAAATAAAAATATTGTTGCCCGATTCTGTCTAGTAAATAGTTGAACACTCTTGGGAAATATTGAGAATATTTGAGGTTCACAGATCTATGTATGCACAGTAAAAAGGTCCTCGACAAACAGGACAAACTGTACATTTTGAATGTACATTTCACCAGGCCACAAAAACTGCAAGCTCTAAACCCAGACAACAAGCGCTTTAGGGCCGATTCCACCGTTGTGTTTATACGGAGATTAAAATGATGATTGTTAATGTAAAAATATAATTTTAAACTTCGTTTAACACAACGGTGAAATCGGTCCTTAATATTTTTGACTTATTTGACAAATCGTGTATAATTGCCTTTTTTGGCTGTTGGCTGTATGTTCCTATCTTATGTTTTACTTTGAACTTTGTACTTATGTTGGCGAAACTGATAAGAAAACCGAAAATAAAAATAATAAATCAAAATCATAAATTTTAAATAAAGACCACAGTACAGTATAGTAATAATCTTTATACTGTGCAAAGACCTTTAAATCATAAGATAAAATAATTTTGTCTATGTAACGAACTGGGCGTAAACAATTATTGCAGTTAAAGCTCAGTATATAAAGTATGGCAACAATATTTAAAAAAATACAAATGTTTGAAAACATTACAAAATTAACTAGCAGACAATTCTTACAAGTGAGTTTTCATTCAATAATAACTTCTAATATTAACATTAAATTTAAAGTTTTCAGTTCGAAATTATAGACATAGAAGAGCCCTTATGTATGTACCTGGAAGTGATGAGAGAAAAATTAACAAAATAGCATCTCTTAATGCTGACTGTGTTGCATTAGATTGCGAAGACGGGGTTGCTTTAAACAAAAAGGTAGAAATTATATATAGCGGGAGAGCTAGTAACACACATTTCATTAAGTGTTTGATGCACTTTGAAATTTTGTAATTTGAAATCATTTGGATGGAAAAGCAGATATACCTGTGTTGGCTAGACCCACCCCGGGACACCAGGTACTGTGCATAATAGAAAAGGGTCGTAAAATATGACCCAAAAAAGTGTTTGATTCAGAGGCCAACAAACAACAATTGAAAGTTTAGGTAATTCTAAAAATACTAGTAATTTAGGCAGACACTTTTGAAAGGGTTTATAATTGATAAATCAACCCCAAAGTTGATTTTTTTAAATATGATTTAAAGTGTTTGATTCACGCTGAAATTTTAATAGCCTCTTAATTAAATATAAAAAAAATTAATTCCAAAAAGGAAGACACTTTTTCCAGGGTTTAATTGCCGGCCAACATAAAAATTAATGAACCTCATTATGCGCCACTACGCATTGAATAAGTATATACTTTTTAAAAACTAAACATTTTAAATTACCAAGACTGTGAAATAATAAAACATTCATTTAAAAAAAAAAAAAAAAAACAAAAAGTTTCCGGACTCGAACCACCAACTTGCTATATCCACACTATCAAAATTTGGATAGTGTGGATAGCAAGTTGGTGGTTCAGCCCCGAAACTTTTTTTTCCTAAAAAAAAAAGGAATAATATTGTTTTATTATTTCACAGTCTTGGTAATTTAAAATGTTTAGTTTTTAAAAAGTATATACTTATTCAATGCATAGTGGTGCATAACGAGGTTCATTCATTTTTATGTTGGCCAGCAATTAAACCCCGGAAAATTATAAACCCTCTCAAAAGTGTCTGCCTAAATTACTAGTATTTTTAGAATTACCTAAACTTCCAATTGTTGTTTGTTGGCCTCTGAATCAAACACTTTTTTTGGGTCATATTTTACAACCCCTTTCTATTATGCGCAGTACCTGGTGTCCCGGGGTGGGTCTAACCAACACAGGTATATCTGCTTTTCCATCCAAATGATTTCAAATTACAAAATTTCAAAGTGCATCAAACACTTAATGCAATGTGTGTTACTAGCTCTTGGACTAATAGGGTCATTGTCTAGTTTGAGCTCTTTTCGTTTATGAAGAAAATAAGCATACCTTCTTGTAGGTGTCACTATTGCAAACAAAAAATATTAGTACCATATCTTGTGCAAATTAACAATAACTACTCAATTCATTTTTTAAATGAAAATATGTCACAAATTGTCTCAAATCCAAGCTCACAGATGCTACTTTTACGTCTTACACTGTTGTCAAGTCGCACAAAAAGTTTAGTGTCAAAAGTACAGCAATTCATTTCTAATAATTTTTCTTGCCCTAATAATATTTAATAATATAACTATTGACACTCCTTTTCCCACAAAATTGATAAAATTAATGGAAAAATGCAGTATCAGATAAACACTCGCAGAGAATAGGTGTGTGAGCAATTATACCAGTTTTGTTATCAGGTAACTTTTTGGAACATCTTACTTTCACTAATTTTAAATAATTTTTATAATTTGTGCTATTTTAAAAACAATATTCCTCCCCAATGGAGGTGATTTAAATAATAGTGCTAGTGGGGAAATTATCAATGTAGATAAAGAAATGGACCTGAATGTGGATAGGACAAATGTCAACCTCCAAAAAACTAAAGAGATAAAACTGTTTAATCTTAATTCAGATAAGTACAATTTCCTCAATTGTTGCATTTATATTGAAAGTAGGAATAATGAACAGAATATACACCGATTGCACACTATGACAGTAGGTCATATATTACATAAAAAATTAAATTTTAGAAATTAAAAGTATCCGTAGAAACGGCATTAAAGTTATACTAAAGTCTGTATTAGATGCTAATAAATTAGTTACCAACACTCAATTACAGAAAATTTAAAAGCGTATATCCTGAATCACCTACTTCAGGTTAGAGTAGATTAGAATAGAATTTATTCGTCAATAAAGTATTTTTTTTACATTTTTACAATGTTTAAAAAAAACTTATCAGACTAGTCGGCTCATACACAGTACATCCATACAAAGAACAGAAAAACAAAACACCATTCACACTGTCCAATTCATACAAGTTTAAAATTCTAGAGCTAAGATAATATATAATATACAGAAAACTAACACAAAAGACAGTTAAAATTAACATTAGGTAAAATATATTTTAAGTTATAAAATTAATATGCTAAAAGTTCATCAACAAAGTAAAAGGCCTTACCTTCAAGAAACTCAAACAGCATAAATTTGAATTTAAGGTTTAATTAGAGATGTTGATACAAAATACGACATTGAATATTTAAAAGAAAACATGACTTCTAGTATTTTTGATATTAAAAGGTTGCACCGAAAGATTGAATGGGATGGAAAAATAGAGTATGTACAAAAAAAAAACTATCGTAGTTACCTTTGAAGGTAACATCTTACCAATTCTGTAACAGCTAATTTTGTATATTTTCAAGTTGAAAAATTTATTGGTAGAATTACACAGTGTTACAAATGCCTTAAATTCGGTCACATTTCCAAGCAGTGTAAAGGCACTGACGAATTATGCATACCTACGTTGTAGTGCTGTTAAGACTGACAATTACCAGTGTACTGAACAGAAAATGTTATGTATACATTGCAAAAGCACAGACTACATTTCCATTTCTAAAAAATGTCCCAACTATGAACAACAAAAAAAAATTTAAAATATTATGATTGAAGAAAAAATGTCCTTCTTAGAGGCTAAAAAATATTGTGAATCTTCATATTCTGGGCTCACATGTAAAATAAACTTTTCAGTTTTATCAAATCTGGAAGCTGATTTTCCAAAACTTCCCAATAATAATTCTGAAAGGTTTTTTCAACGCAATCATCATCTAGTAAACCTCACTTTCAAACACACAGTTTAACACAGATTGGTAACAGTAAAACAACTACACATTATAATAATAAATAATCTGATGTGTCCAACACATGACTTTCCTATCTAGTTATTATAGGCTTTTTCCGGTTATTTTGTACAACCTTATTGCAGCATCTCTATAAATGGATAAACTAAATATATACATTGTCCACATACATCTACCTCGAAACATTTTTCTATAGATATTCATTGAAAACGAAAATACTGAAAAATTTAAATTTAGCACTTTTCCATTACGGTCCATTTTAGAAAAATCATGTATAAACAAAAATTATAGAGATCGATATCGCAAACAACTTTTAGTTCAACAATTTTCATAAAAATCAGAATTTTGGACATTTTGTCAAATTTCTCGAATACGGACCATTTCAGGAAATTTTGACATAAAATAAAAATTATAGATAATATTAGAAGTAACTTTTATTTGAATAATTTTCTTCTCCAAACATAAATAACAGATATATTCCATAAAATATAAAAACGGCATCCCATAAGTACCCCCTAGATGTTCCGACTTTGTCCAAAATCTAATCATTTCACGTCAGGCCGAAATAAACCTTAAGTTTAAAATTTAATGTTTTTTTCTTTATCCGTTTTTGAGTTTTCAAAATTCGAAATTTATACATTTTCTCAAATATCTCGAATACGGTCCATTTTAGAGAAACTATGTATGGAATAAATATTATAGAGAATTATATTACAAACAACTTTTATTTGAACAATTTTTATAAAAAAATATTTTTTTTACATTTTGTCAAATTTCTCGAATACGGACCATTTTAAGAAAATTTTTTATAGAACAAAAATTATAGATAATTATATTAGAAGTAACTTTTATTTGAAGAATTTTCTTCTCCAAACGTAAATAACAGATATATTCCATAAAATGTAAAAATGACCACCTATAAAGTACCCCCCCAGATGTTCCGACTCTGCCCAAAATCTAATCTGTTCATTAGACGCTGGAATAAAGCCTAAGTTTAAAATTAGGTGTTTTTCTGTGTATCAGTTCATGAGTTATGCGACATACAGACACACACACACACAGACATCATCGCGAAAATGGTCAAAACGGATTCAGGGGACCTCAAAACGTAAAAATCCGTCGAAAAGTCGAGGTCGAAAAATTTTCTTATATCTGTATACACATAGGAAAGTAAAAAGGAAGACAACTTCTCCGGCTCCTCAATCCCCTACACTAACACCCAGTATTCCTTTTAGATTTGGGCCCTCTCAGTCCTTGCCAGGGATATCACTTAGTCGTGATGACGGTTATGCTGGAGGCGCAATATTTATTAAAAAAAATATTAAATTCGAGGTTCTGGAGATCAATAAAAATTTTAATAATGAATTACCCCCATGTGGGATCAAAATAAAATATATGACCAGTAATTTAAATTTTCTCTCGGTCTACAGATGTCCATAAACCAAAACTAAAACTGAAGATTGGCATAATTTATTCTCACAAATTAACCAACCTTGCATTATTGGAGGTGATATGAATGTGCATAATTCAATTTGGGGTTCTGCTAAAAATGATTCTATAGGTCAACAAATTTTAAATACTGTACATGATTTAGATTTAGTAGTAATGAACAATGGCGAACCTACTTGTCAAACTCGTCCTGGGAGCCTTTCTATGCCTTTCTTCGCTATCAAAATAGACATCGAAAATACCGCAAAAATTAATAATATAATTTACCCTAAAAGTAAATGGAATTTAAAGAAAGCAAATTGGCCTTTATACACACAATTAATGGAAACATACATAAATAATAATCCACCGCATGCTTTAAGGTGATTACAGCACCCCCTTATAATTTTCGGACAAGGATATCTCAAAAAGTAATTTTTTTAGAAAATTTAAATTTGGGCAAAATAAATTAGGCAATTATATCTAGAATATGCATATTTTTAAGTTTTATTTTTTTCCAGTTTCAGAGAAAAAAAATCAAAGGGCTTTAAATTTTGAAATATCATAATGAAAATAAATGCATTCCTCAACAGCAGTATTCTTAATATAATTCCCAAATTTAAGCTCTAAATCTCTTGTTAATGATTTTTAAAAATTCGCCGAAATTAGTGGCTAAAACGCCTCGTTAAGTGCTTCATTCTAGTGTAACGCGTCTGTAACTATCGTATCGTACAATCTGAGTCATCATTCGTTTCTTGCAACGGTTTACACCAGTTTACACCAGTTTAAACCAGAAAATAGAACTTAACAAGGCGTTTTAGCCACTAATTTCGGCGAATTTTAAAAAATCATTAACAAGAGATTTAGAACTTAAATTTGGGGATTATATTAAGAATACTGCTGTTGAGGAATGCATTTATTTTCATTATGATATTTCAAAATTTAAAGCCCTTTGATTTTTTTTCTCGGAAACTGGAAAAAACTAAAACTTTAAAAAATATGCATATTCTAGATATAATTGCCTAATTTATTTTGCCCAAATTTTAATTTTCTAAAAAAATTACTTTTTGAGATATCCTTGTCCGAAAATTATAAGGGGGTGCTGTCACCTTAAATGCTAGTGAAAAGTACAATTTTTTAATAAGTTGCTTTGACAATGCAGCTCACCAATCCATCCCAGAATACAAACCCTTTAAAGCCCAAAAACGACCTCCTCCTTGATGAGATGTGGAGTACGACCAAACTATTAAAGATAGGAAAAACGCCTTAACTCTTTATAAGCAAACATCTTCTTATGAAAAATTTGTCAATTGTCAGGAAGCCAGTGCTCTTACTAAAAGGTTTTTAAAGCTAAACAAAGTTGGATCATATGGTGTTCCTCTTTAAACAAACAAACTCAATTCACCGTTATCTGGAATCAAGCAAAAAAACATGGCAAGAAAACCAGTAAATAATCCCACATCCTCATCCTTAGAGGATATATGGTTAGACGACTTTTACAATAAAATTGCACTCCCGTTTGTAAGCATACCAATACCTAAGGTTACTGATTCTAATCATTTCCTATTACTCCTTTTCTTTCGAACATAAATGGATTTTGCTCTTAACAACCACAACAATACTTCTGGTTATGACCAAATTAAATCACCCTATGCTCTGCAATTTACCAGACACTGCTAAAAACCAACTTTTAAATATATTTAACCAAATAATTGAAGGCATTAACATAGAAGCATTTAAAAAAAATATTGTTGTTCTCATACCTAAATCAGGGAAGAACCCTAACTTAGCTGAATCTTATGGACCCATATTGCTTTCATGTGTCCTTAAAACTCTAGAGAGGATGATTAAGTTTAGGTTTGAAGGGTGGTTAATGCAACAAAAGCTTCTTCCAGAAAATCAGTATAGTTTCAAAAGTGGTTTTGGTACAATGGATGCCTTAAGTACTTTGGTGGTAGATATTCAAAACAATTTCTCAAGAAACAACTATTTACCTGTTCTTTTTCTTGACATCTTGAATATGATGCTGTGTCTTTGCCACTCCTGCTAGATAAAATTGTTAAAATATTTCATATCCCAAAACAATTTGCAATCAGTATTATAAATTTTTACACCAACAGTTCAATTTACTTGCGAACAAATCAATCTGTCCTAGGCCCTAGACTTAATAATAATAAAGGGTTACCTCAGGGATCTGTTTTGAACCTTGTTTTATTTAATATGTACACAACTGATTTACATAATATTCAAATAAAATAATACATTATCATTTAATATTTTACAATATGCCGACGATTTCTGTATTTATACTGAACACAAAAAAATTAAAACCGCCTTAGAAAACTTAAAAAAACATTTATTTAGTTTTACAAAGACGGTTGACCACAAATGGCTTTGAATTATCAGTTAACAAATCTATCATATGCATTTTTACAAGACACAATTCACCTAATATGAATAACATCATGTTTGGACCCGACGATTCCATGATTCAAAATGAAACGAGGTACTTGGGTATGATTCTGGACAGGAAGCTGACGTGGAAATCCAATTTTTATAGTACGCTGCAGCTGCAGCTATCTATGAAGCACTTAATTACGCTTCTTCCTGCAACAGAGAAACGATAGTTATTGTATCAGATTCCCTCTCTGTTTTAACATCTATTAAAAAAAATGGGCTTCCTAATATATCGACTTGTCCTTTTGTAATAAAAATTAAGAAACTTATCCAAACATTTTCAGGAAGAGGCTAGAACATGCACTTTATTTGAATTAAGGCTCACATTGGGCTAAAGCACAACTAACATGTAGATTTGTTGGCCAAAAAAAGGCTCTGTAACGGGTTCTAATACGTCATACAATTTATCTGTTACTGATGTTACTGCAATATTAAAAAGAAATCTGTTCAATAAATGGCAACAGGGGAGGAGTATTGTTTTACCAATCCAATTAGTTATACGACTCTTCAGTTAAACATTCCTAAGATCCCTTGGTACAAGCATTATAAAATTCCGCGAAAGTACATATGGACAATCATTAGGATGAGATTTGGTCATGCCTGTTATCCTAGCCATTTATACAAAATTAAAGTCACTGAAAGTGACCAATGCGAGACATGTAATGAAAAAGGAGATCTAGACCATATTTTTTTTAATTGTACTAAAAACAAAGAATTCTCTGACAAGCTATATAATGACCTGCTTAAATGCAAAATATGCTCCCCTTGGAATATCCAAAGTTTATTGTCCTCAAATTCCACAAACATTTATGACTGCTTGATTAAATTTTTAAAGGAATCAGGTATACGCTTGTGATTAATACTTCTCTTAGACTCGTTACCTTTGTTTTCTTTCCTATTGTCTTATTTTACCCCCTTACCGTGACCTAGTGTATGTCTGTTTTTTTAATGCCTTGATGGGACCCTAGGCGAGAAGCGAATATCCCTGTTTAATCCTCTTGTTATTTGAAATTAAATATTTAATGTTTTCTCTTTTTCATTCATTTTTTATTTGTTAATATTTACCTCTTCCATTTTGTGACTGGGCAAAAAAATGGAAAAATGGCATATTTTTATTTAAATAAATTATTTGTGCCCTTATTATTCATTTGCATAAAATATGGAACTTGGATTTTTAAAAAATAACAATTACAATTATTTAATAATTTAAATACCCATTCAAAACATATTATTCCAATTTCGACCTCGTTCAATGTTTTGCAAATAGTTTTTATTTTGATTTACTCAGCATTTTTATTATTATAATTTACACATCGAACTAGATACGAAATTGGAACGCTGTATGAAATTAAACATTTTAAATAAATAAAATAATTAATTTAATATACAGGATGTTGATTTTATTATGTTCAAATCTGAACATACTGGCGACTCTCAACTTGATTCACCCGGATTTTCGGTCCTGACTGAGGCTAGTGGCTGCAGTTCGATCATCTCAGCTTGGTGTGGCGATGCTGGTGGACCACGGCACGTGTGGTGGTGGATCTTTTTGTATAGGACCCATAGAGCTATTAGTATAGGTAACGTGATAGCAACTGTGATGGCATTCGAGGTGTAGTTGTGGCTCTTGATCCTCTTCCAAATTTTCTCATGCAACTCATCATGAACTGCATTTTCTTCGGAAATTATGGAATTTAAGTTATCCGTAATTTTAAAGACAGGTTCCTTCGGGATTGTTGTTTGGATATCTTCTGGTGCACACGTTGGCTGAAGTTAAACGTTGTTAATGCCGATTTAGTGTAGGTCGATAAAACTGGAGCTGTAGCCAAACGCTTTGGTTGCAGGATGTTTTGGTTTGTCTTAATGACACAGTCTTCTGACAGTTTTATAATGCCTGTAATGTTCAATAACACGTCTTCTCTAATACCACTGCATGTTACAGCTATCCTAGTAGGTTTGTCCGTGAGAAACAGCCATGTGTTGGGCATGTGTAGCTGTTGCCATACAACTGAAGATGTTGAAAAGTGCCTTACGTGACAGTAGTTGCGTCCTGGTCTCTCATAAATTTAATCGATAACACAATTAGGACTGGTCTCAATATTTCTTACGGCAGAAGGTGAACATATATACTGATAATTTGGAACTGGAATGCAGTGGTTAATTTCTTCTTCGCTGAGTTCGAAGTACAAATTATTATTATTATAGTCGATGGCAATAAGATTTCTTGATATATCTAGTAGGTAGTAGGAGCCGTTTGCCAGATGGAATGGTGTAGGTGTGACTCTGATCAGCTCATAGTTTGAGATGTCTAGTATCACAAAGGAACTGAAGATCTGGATTTCTTTATCGGTGTTTTCTAGTGCTATGTTTATCGTTGGAGAGGAGAGTATTCTTAAATTTGCTGTCAGCTTTTGGTTAGCTGACGCAATGATTTCTCTTACGTGAGCAGGCGACATCAGATCGTACAGAGTTCCTCTATTAAACAATATCTAGAATTCGGGAATAGTGATGTGTTAATTCACTTAGGAAGTTTGATCCAATCTGGTAGGCACTTAAAGTATGAATGTTTAGGGTGTTGACATCGACTTTATTGTACCAACTTTGCATACCATGTATTGCATCGAGGCCTTGGTTGAGTTTTGATCTAAAGCGTTCTAGTTGGTTTTGTATTCTGACTTCTGTGTCGTTGATTTTGGATAATGTAGATATCATTATCTTACTTTGATGGCTAGTTGTTTTTATGAGTTCTTCTTGATTTTGTTGCAGTGCTTCAATATCTTGATACACTTCGTCATTGACGCCAAATACAGATGTTAGCAGTTTTCCAAGAATACCTCTTTTAAAACGTTCAACGTTTGTGGTTAAGCTTGCATTAAATTTTTGCAACTATTTTTCTTGTTCTATTAAATGGCACAGGAGAATGTTGCAATGGGTTTCTTGAGACAGTTCCGTGGTATACTGACAGAGATTTGTGAAATCTTCCACCACTTTTGATGCATCACCAAAATCTTTAGCAATCTGTGACTTGTTAAATTTTACTTCTATCCTGAACATTCCTCGGTCTAACCTTCCTTGTCCTAAGTGCTCTATGTATAGACCTGGTTTGGGATATTGAATGCTGTAGGTGGCTTGAATTTGGGGAACTGGGAATATGAGAGCTATTAGGAATAGTAGTTTAAGGCATGAGTAGGTGGTGAAGCTTTGTGGTCTTTTCTCAGGCTGTGTACGATGCACATAGACTTTCGCTAAATGACTGTTTACAGTCGCATCAGGAGACATTTTTATAGGTTTGTGAGATTCAGCATCAGTAGGTAACGGAATTAGAGTGTGTATTGATCGTTTTAGCTTGTTACCTCCTGCTTTTGTTAGGGTCACGACACGGACTTTTTTATCATCTCCTTGGTGAACTTCAACAACTCTTGCCATAGGCCAACGGCTTGGATTAACATTTTCGTCTTTTATAAGAACTAAGGTGCCGATTTTTATATTTTCTTCAGGTTTACACCATTTATATCTCTGTTGTAGTTGATTTAGATATTCGGATGTCCATGATTTCCAGAAATCGGCCTTTAGCTTTTGAACTAATTTCCAGCGTTGATTGAGGTTGTTGATGTTGATATCTGTATTAATTGGATTGGGATGGGATAGTATTTCTCTTCCAATTAAGAAGTGACCTGGCGTCAAGACGGTATAATCATCTACATCTTCACTTATAGGACATAATGGTCTTGAATTAAGGCAAGCTTCTATTTGATGCACGAGGGTTGTTAATTCTTCGTAAGTTAATTTTAATTCTCCAACAATTCGTTTCAAATGGTGTTTCATTGATTTGACCCCTGCTTCCCATAATCCACCAAAATGCGGGGCTGATGGTGGAATAAAATGCCAATCGATTCCTTGAGTAGACATGGAGTTTTGAACATCTAACTTCTTGGTAATTTGGAATATTTCATTTTGCAAATAGGTATTGGCACCGACAAACGTTGTACCATTATCACTGTATATGTGTGTACATGGACCTCTTCTTGAAGTAAATCTTTTTAAAGCAGCTAGAAATGAGTCGGTGGTCATATCGCTTACTACTTCTAGATGGACTGCTTTCGTTGCTAGGCACACGAAAATAGCTATATATCCTTTATATGACTTATACCCTCTTCCTTTTGTTGTTCTTATTTGCATAGGTCCTGCATAATCTACTCCAGTGTGTGTAAATGGAGAAGTCGGTGTGACTCTAGGCTTTGGGAGTTGGCCCATCTGTTGTTTTGCTGTTTGGTTCTTGAACCTTATACATTTGACACATTTATTTATTACTCTTTTGACAGCTTGCTTTCCTCTAATAACCCAATATTGTTGTCTACAATATGATAGGGTTAATTGGTTTCCACCATGTAGTGTTCTGTTGTGACAGTTGCGAATTACAAGATCGGTGAAGTTACTCCAAGTAGGAAGTATGATTGGATGCTTCTGCTCATATGGTAGTAACGACTTCTCTAGTCTCCCTCTGACTCTAAGTATACCTTTCTCATCAATAAATGGACATAGGTTATGTATCTTACTTGATTTCTCTAAATATCCACCTTTTTTCAGGGTTTGGTATTCGTTTGAGAAGTGTTCTAACTGTAGCACTTTTATTACTTGTTTTAATGTGGTGTCTATTTCTTTGATTGTTAATGGACCTTTTATACGGTTTCTTAGTCTTCTACAGTATGATAAAACTCGAAGCATTTTTGTTAATTCTGAGAATCTGTCCCATATTTGTGACTTGTTTGCTGTATTAATTGGGTGGCACATTTTGGTTATCTTGATTTCTTCATTGGTCTGGGGTATCTCTAGACCTTTTGGAAAGTCATCATTATTTTGCAGCCATTTTGGTCCTTGCCACCATAGTAAATGTTCTTTGAATTTTTTAATATCCATACCTCTGGATAGGGCATCAGCAGGGTTGTCATTCGTTATAACGTGATTCCAGTATTCTTTTGGTATTAACTTTTGGATTATTGATACTCGGATGGCTACAAAGGTTTTCCATTTCATGGTATCTCCTCTCCATGCAAAGATTTTTGGTTTCTGTATCTTTAGGGCTTGTATCGTTTTTTCCATGAGTTTTCCTAGGAGCACTGCAGCACACAGTTCCAACCTTGGGAGTGTTGTTTTTACTTTTACTGGAGCGACTTTTGATTTCGCATGTAACATACTGATATGTGGTATTCCATTTATTCGTGTTTTACTGTAAATTACGGCGCCATATGCTTTTTCAGATGCGTCGCAGAAGCCGTGATGTTCAATTTCTGTTTCATCGAAGTGAATCCATCTTTGAATTGTAATGTCTTCCACACTGTTCAGCTGCGTTTGAAACTCTTTCCATCGTAAGGCTATTTTCTGGGTGACTGGTTCATCCCAGCTGAGTTTTTCGAGCCACAACTCTTGAATGAGTAATTTTGCTTGAATTACTACTGGTGACAACCATCCTAATGGGTCGAAAAGTTTAGCGATTTCAGACAGAATGTGTCGTTTTGTAACAGCTTCTGTCTTAGAGTTGATTTTGAATTGTAATTGGAATGTGTCATCTACTGGAGCCCACATCACTCCAAGCGATTTTCTGGTTTCATCTGAGATTAGTTTGTCTATTTGATTATGGAAATTTTCTGGTAGAGACTGTAGGAGTTCTGGACGATTGCTCGACCATTTTCTTAGAATGAAACCTGCGGATTGTAAGAGCTGTAGTAAGTCTTGTTGGTGATTGTGTGTCTCTTTTAAACTGTTTGCTCCAGATAGGACGTCATCTACATAAAAATCTTCTAGCAGAATCTTTGATGCTTCAGGATATTTTGATTTTTCATCCAAAGCCAATTGGTTTAACGTTCTTATGGCTAAAAATGGAGCTGCTGATGTTCCATATGTTACAGTCGTTAAGTCATATTCTTGGATTTTCTGAGATTTGCGGAATCTCCATAGAATTCGTTGGTAAGGAATACTGTCTTCGTGGATTTTTATCTGTCGATACATCTTTTCAATATCGGCTAAAAATACGACTCGATGTTTTCTCCATCTTAAGAGTACTTGGGAAATGTCTTGTTGTAGCTTTGGTCCAGAAAATATACACTCATTTAGGCTGATACCGTTTGAGGTTTTGCTGGATGCATCGAAAACTACTCTTAATTTAGTTGTCGTACTGCCTTCTCTGAGTACGAGTTGATGTGGTATGTAATACTTCCCCTGTCCGTATTTGTGTAATGGCACTTTCTTCATGTGCCCTAATTTTATGTATTCGTCCATGAACTGGTGGTATTGTGTTTTTAAGTGATTATCTTTTTCGAGTTTTTGTTCCAGTTGTAACAATCTCGCAGCTGCTCTTTTCTTGGAGTCTCCTAGTTCTGGGTTTGCAGTTTTAAATGGTATGGATACTGTATATGTTCCATCCGGGTTTCGTGTAGTAGTTTGGTGATATAATTCTTCGCAGACCTGGTCGTCTGGGTTTAAGTATTGTGGCGGACTAACTTCTTCGATTTCCCAGAATTTGGTTAACATCTTATCTTCTTCGGTGCATGCTACCATGCTTGTTATCTTTATTGTTTCAGTTTTTTGGGCGGCAATGTGACCCGAAAGAATCCATCCAAATTCTGTATTTTGTCCAATGATACCATGGTTTGTTTTGTGAAGACCATCCAATATCAATTTACTATATTCTGCTGCTCCAAGTAATAAATCGATTGGACCTGTTTTATTGAACGTTGGATCCGCTAATAACCTATTCTGCAAGGTTGCTGTATCAACGTATAGTAATGGGTTTTTTGGGATAGCTTGTGTCAACTTTGACATAACCATCAACTGGAGAATCTAGGTTGCAGATGTGCTTGAATTCTCCATTTTGAAAGTTTAGGCTTTCCATCGGCTAGACCAGATATTTCTGCTTCGATTCTTTCTCTTGGCAGGGCTAACATTTGGGCAGCTTCTTCAGTAATAAAGGAGGCTTGAGATCCTTGATCTAGGAGTGCTCTTAATTGTACCATTGTACCATCATTGGTTTTTACGTGTATCATTGAAGTTGGAAGCAAGACTTCATTTTCTTGTGTTCCTTTTTGTTGAGGTTTAGTAGTTGAGTTCGCTTGATACGAATTTCTATTTGAGGTTGAAGCGTTAAGTTGCTTCTAGGGCCTGAGTTTGAATTTTGTTTTAATCGATCTCTGTTATCTAGGTGCAACATGGTATGATGCTGACGTTGACAGATGTTGCATTTGAATGAACTTTTGCATTTGAATTTGGATTCATGAGCCATACAGTTGTAGCATAATTGTTTACCTTTTATGGCATTGTTTCTATCTTTGACATCTAGTGACTTGAAAGCTTCACATTGATATATTGTGTGGTCTTTGTTGCAATACCCACAAGTGTTATAACCATTATTTTTATAGCTTGTTTTTATCTCGGATTTTGGATACATAATCCTGGCTTTTGGCATCTCTTGATTTTTTGATGACTCTAGTGATTGAAAACTTCTTTCTAAGAATTCCATTACTGTGGCAAGGTCTGGAACTTCATGCGGCTTGGTTAAGTTTTGTTCAAAGAGTTTGTTTGTTGTAGGATCCCATTTCCTTATTATTATTCTGGTTACAATGGGTCCCCAAGACATTGTTTCAATACCTATATTTTTGATGGCATTAAGGCATTCCATGGTAACGTCATGAAGTTGTTTAAGTTTTTCAACTGACTCATCGTGGCAAACAGGCAAATCTAGTATTTTGTCTACTAATGTTGATACAAGCAATCTCTTATTTTCGTACCTTTTTTTCAATAGTTCCCATGCTGATAGGTAATTGTCTTCAGTTATTTCTAGATGTTCTATAATTTTGCTTGCTTCTCCTCGAATATTTGTTTTTAGATATTGCATTTTCTCAATGGTTGTTAAGAAGCTGCTTTGGTGAATAACTTTTTGGAAAATGTCATGAAAGGAGAACCATTTATCGTAACTTCCATCAAACAATGGTAATTTAATTTTTGGGAGCTGTATATTTGGTTTATTATTTTCTAGGATATTTTGACGGTCTTTATTTGCTATTTGTTCTTCCAATAATTTCATGGTGTTACTAACCTTTATTTCAGTTTTCAGAAATAAATCATTTTTGAAATATTCGTCTTGGTTGGTTGGTTCATAGATCATGATATTTTCATGTAATTCCTGAATACTTTCCCATAATCTATCAATGTTTGTTATAAGCCAACTCCTGGATGTCAGTTTAGCTTCTGATATTTCTTGATCAGCTTGTTGGATGAGTCGATCTACTTGTTCTATTTTTAATAATTGCTTTTTTATTCTTATTTCTTGTTCCTGGGATAATTTGTTAGCTTCTTCCATTTTATTTAATTTTTTCTACCGTAGACTTTTCTTGACAACACTGTATTATTTTTTTTTGTATAATTTTTCAAAATTTTCTAAACTTTTACTCGAAGGACCATGAATAGATTTCAAAGATAATTGTTGTAATTAATACTACAAGATGATTTTCATGAATCCGGCCTGAAGAATTGAGAGAGCTGATATCGAGATTAGAATTTGTGTTCACGCCGTGTGAAAGGGGAATTTGATTGACTTCACGAGTTTAAGAATTCGGATATCGAAACAATGTGTGTCGATAGCTTAAGTTAGGTTGAAAATGAGTGGGATGATCTCATCGCCTTCCACTGCGACCCAGAAGGATCTATTGTGACTCAGATCTAACTTCATCGTACAAGCCACACCTTTTGATGAAGGCCATGGTTGAATTGGGTGAGACCTGTTTAAAGTTGGTAGGCCCCAGTCGGGTAAATCCGAAGATCTGGAATCTAGTTCTTTCCAAAGCTGAGCCGGTATTAAAAATGTGCTCTGCAGATTCGTTTTCCACGCTGCAGAATCGACAGTCTTGTTTGTTGGAGACCTATCCTTCTCATGTGATTACCCAGACGACAATGTCCTGTCATCAGTCCCGTGAAAATGCGTTGATTTTTCTTACTCTATTCCCGGATCTGAGCAGATACATTCATGGAAGGGTTGGTTATAAACGCCTTCGAATGAGTAAGCCCTGTGGTATCTCTCCTCTGTTCGTGAGTGTTGCACCCTCCATCCATTTTGAGATAATATCTTTGGCAGTACTCTTTGCAATGCTCAGGAATCGTTCTGGTCCTATGAACTTAGTCTATTTATAGTTTCAAACCAGCTTTGAGTCAACTCGATTGGAGCTCAGGGCCTAAAATATTTTTATAGTTTTGTTTGCGAGGAGAAAATTAATCAACTCTATCGCTCCCAATTCTATAGTAATCAGTTCTGCTTGAAGATCGTCGTCAGAGAGCCTAAGGTTTAGTGATATGTCAACTCTTGGCTTCTGGCCGAAAACTCCCGCTCCTACTCCTTTTTCAGTTTTGGAGCCATCCTTGTACAGCGCATAGTCAGCCTGGGAGAAGGTTTTATTCTCCTTGCTCCATACGTCTCTCTCTGGAATGAGGACGCTGTATGACTTTTCTATGTGCTGTCGGGGAACTAGCGAGTCTGAGACCATGCCGAGGATGTGGTGGTTATTAAGCTCACTCACCAGCCCCGTCTTGTCCCATCGCATTTCTTCATTGTATTGACAACCTACCTTTAGGAGTCTATATGAGACCATTCTGATCTCCCTTTCCAGCAAAATGTGGAAAGTAGTTAGGTCCAGCATGGTCTCCATGGCTTCATTCGGCGTGGTTGACATTGTCCCAGTGATGGCGAGGTACGCAAGCCGCTGAATTCCACACAGCTTTGCTCTAGCCATCCGTTGAAGTCCCTTGTCCCACCAGACGTAACCATGGGTTTTACCACTATTTGGTAAATTCAGTAGATCAGTTGAGGACTGATCCCCCCATGTTTTGCTGCATATCCTTCGGAGAGCTCAGAGGTATAATCTAGCTTAGTTTTTGTTTTTTTTTATTTATGGCCTAGGTGTATGTACCTAATATGCCAGTCTCAAGTTTGTGTTTAAATTCTCAATCATGTGTATTCTGTGTAGGCTTTGTTACTGTTTCCTAGCGCTACTTCAGGAACAGCACTGTTAATTAGAACCCAACAGTGAATGGTCGAGTGGGGAATCCTACCAAGGCATCAGAATTAATTTTAAATAATTTAATTAAATAAAAAAATCCCGGCCAACAGTGGAATTCGAACCTGGGACCCTTGGATCCACAGACAGACTCTACCACTGAGCCACCCCCCCCCCCATCTGGCTTTGTTGATGGTTTTTTTTCCAATTGGGGGTTCCAGGTGAGTTTCTTATTTAGGATGATATTCAGATATTTCACCTCCGCAAAAGGAATGGTTTTCCGTCCAAGGTAGGTTGTCTAAGCTTGTCGAGCTTCCTTCTTTTGGGACGATAACACTTTTCTCTGGGTTAACACACATTATGATAACCAGATCATCCACATAGAATTTGAAATCCACCCCTGCCGAGAGGGATCGTCTAGCACAGCTGTATTCAACCTTTTTTCTTTCAGGCCACATAAATCTGTTTGTTATGCTACACGGGCCACAATATTTTTAAAAAAGGACTGTAGTTGAACCATTTAAAATTAGTTGGGAATCTCTAAAACACAAAACGCAAAACAATAAAAATATTAGCATGAGAGCATGATATTTATCGCTTAATGTTAATGTTTTCGCGCATTTTGCTCAAAATTTTAAAAACAAATGCAATAGTTTTAAAAAGCACCTTCAATAATAGTGTTTGGGACTGCACAAAAAAGCTTGGAGGGCCGCACAAAAAAGCTTGGAGGGACGCTGCGGCCCGCGGGCTGGTCTAACAGGTTATCCACCAGAATGGTTCATAGTAGGGGCGAAAGTACGCCGCCTTGTGGACATCCTCTGGCAGGCCTGAAAGTGACTCTCCCTGCGATGATGAAATTATGTTCCTGTTTGCAAGAATACTTTTGATCCAATTACAGATCAGTTTGTCGATTCGTCTTCTTTTAATAGAAGCGAACAGAGACTGAGGAAGGGCATTATTGAACGCGCCTTCTATGTCTAGAAAGGCCAACAGCGCAATATCCTCGTATGTTAGGGAATTACCGATTTTGCCTACTAGATTGTGCAGTGCATGATCTGCCGATTTGCCTGATTAGTAGGCATATTGGGATGAGTTTAACAGATTTGTTTGAAGGCACCCTTCTCTAATATGCCTATCTAGAATTCTCTAGTTTTTTCAAAAGAAATAATGTTAGGCAGATTGGGCGATAGGAATTTGGTTGGGAGGTATCTAATCTACCAGGCTTGCTCTAAGCAACATCACAAGGAGGGGTAGGGGTAGCAAGAATTCCTATCCTTTTCGCAAAAGGACAGGAAATATGCCATCCTCTCCGGGCGATTTGATAGCTTAATTGGCAGCGAAAGCAAGTCCGAAGGTTCCAGGTTCGACACCTGGTCGGTGCTCTGATTTTTTTATATTTTTTCTTCTCTTTAATTATTAGATTTTTCAATTTTTTTGTTTGTTTTTCCTTTGGGGATATGAAGGTGTAATTTTCATAATTTTGTAGTGGGAATTCAGGATTTTTCATTTTCTCATTAACAAAAATTGCATTTCAGTTTTCCGGATCTCAGCCAATTATTCTCATTTCACTTTCCATTTAATTTAAGATGAAAACATGAACAATTTATAATTGTTAGTGTGAAAGTCAAAAGATGTTTTAGAGATATTCAGTGAAAGCTTATGACAATCGAGCCAGTTTTTTATTAGATTAATCCTATTTGAGTTTTTTCCCTAACTCTCTCCCATGTAGTGTCTTTAACAACAATAACCGAATCATCGCGCGGCTTATAAAACAATGGAACCATTTACTTACAACTTTAGTAATGAATTTAAATATACAGTAAATAAAATTAGGCGAGGCACAGTTCCTTGAGGCACTCCCATTTGAACTGCTTCTGTTCACTTAGGACGTTATTTAATCTGACCATTTGGTTTATGTTAAATAATTCTTAAACAGTTCTCAGGGGCGCATGGGACCCCTTGTACCGGCGCGGGAAGTCAAAGCATCGATTCCATTCCTGTAAGATTCATCTCGTGCAAGAACTCAATGAAGATGATCCAGATCGCCGTATATAATTTTGTAAGGTGATGGTTAAAAGAATTTTAAACAATCCTTATTTTTTATATTCTACGTAGTTTTTTGATGAATGTACATTCTTTATAGTAACGTTAACATACATAATTGCAGATATTGGGAGTGAATTATTAGAATATCCAGAAAAATTGAATGTGTGGGCTAGGATTTTGGGCTATAACACCTGGTAACTTGACGGAGTCTTACCTCAATTTGCTTGAAGACTTGATCTATCCTCGTATTGTGGAAATTCTCGAAAACAACAATCAGTACCCGAGAAAATGATGTATTTTTTCAACAGGATGACGCCCCGCCACATTATGCAGCTCGTGTACGTGACTTTTTTAATCAAAATTTTTCCCAACACTGGATTGATAGAAGGGGTATCATTGAATGGCCCCCAATATCGCCAGTTATATCACCATTGGACTTTTTCTTGTGGGGTTATTTATAAAGTGTTGTTTATTAGACGAGACCTACATCAGCGACCTTTCCGGTTGTGATTCCGTTTCCAGTCCGTTGTTATCGCTGGTGGCTGATGCGATCTCTTAAACGCATCTCGATCGTGTTATTAATACGGGAATGAGAGTATCGTTCTTCCCTTTCATTTGAAAAAAATATAATAAATGTTTTCGCAATTATGCACTCTTGAAGAATTGATCTTAATTTTAAAATTTAAAATCTAACAGATACGTTCACATTTTTGTTTTTTTTTACGCAAACTGTCCTACTTTAATTTAGTTCTCTCTTTTTTAATATTTTGATTATTTTTTTAACCCGCCATATTTTTTCGTATACTTTATTCGTAAGTCCAAAATTAAAGACTTTAATAAAAACAACTTGTTTTTATAAAATGTGAATCGCAGTTACTGATTACATCCCCTTGTATCGACGCCACGCTACGCCACTGACAATATGCATTCAATTATATACAAAAAACAGATATTAAATTATTTTCTTTTATAATTAAATAACAGTTCGTGAAATATCGCCCAACTTAATTGGACGAGGACGTTCATTATATTTTAGAATTTATTTGTGGGTAAACTTAAAAATGTTTGTGTTTTAGGCTATAAGTGTTTGTTAAAAAAATATAATTGAAATACATCAGAGGACTAATAAAAACGCAGTTTTACAGTAAAAGATAGATATCAAAATCATAAAAATGTTTTGTATTGTAATATTTTCAAAGCATACACTCGCTAATAAAACAAACATTGATCAACTAATATTGTTAAATCTTTAAATTTCAATCATTTATTTTAAAGGATGAAGCTAGAGATATAATTAGAAAGAAATTAGAACACATTATTCCTACAGCTAATGGTGATATTGGAGTAAGAGTAAATTCAATTGAAAGTGGCTTATGTGAAAAAGATCTGGAAGTATGTTTATCTGGAACACATTTGCCCCACACTGTACTATTACCTAAGGTGGAGAATAGTGATCATCTAAAATGGGTAAGATAATTTGTATTTGATTTTCAAAGGATGTGGGCTAATTGCTTTATTATACCATGTTAACAAATTTCTTTTGAGTCTACGGGTAACGACCAATAAATATGTGGCCATAGTCTTGTAGATATTGTAGACATCCTAGACACAGTATGTAAACAATACAGAAAGGAAAGTAATAGTCGGCACTTTGAAGTATAAAGCGGGGTTCTGACTAGTCTGTTTTAATGATTTTAACTGATTTATTATTAATGAAAATAAGAATAAACTGTGCCTTTTCACAAGTTTCATGTTTTGCTGAACATATACATCCAGCTGGCCACTTCAGTTTGTATTCATTATTCGATAATGGTCAGCCAAAATTAAGGAAAGTAGACCTGGTTTTCAATTTAACTTTGATACTGCTCCACCATCAATAAGGCGTGGCTACAGTGGCTATGATTTTGGCTGTAGCCCTATTTGATTTCTGTATTGTTCATCTATTCTGTGCCCTATATATACGGAGTCATATCTCACGTGACTAAATTGATGTCATCAGTTAGGTGAAAGTAACATTAGCAGTAACCCTAAAATAATGTAATGAACTATTACTTAAGTGGTAATAAAAGAGACTAAGAACCGGCCATTTTCATTAAAGTTATTGTTTAACCAGATCACGTGGGATACAGTTTATTGTTGAAGACTCTTTATAAAGTTAGCACAACTTATGCGGATCTTATCTATAATTTTGTGAAATTTTCGTTGTACTATCGCAATTTTTGTGCATTTATATATTTTTTAGTGTTCTGCCCCAATTTGGCAAAAAGGGACACTTGGTCTGACTTCCATCACCTAGGTGGTGGATAGGAGAACAATTAGAACTTCCGTTCGTAGTTAGTGGCGG
The DNA here is from genome assembly GCA_927349885.1 of Psylliodes chrysocephalus. NCBI lineage: Eukaryota > Metazoa > Arthropoda > Insecta > Coleoptera > Chrysomelidae > Psylliodes > Psylliodes chrysocephalus. The sequence goes on from OV651816.1 coordinate 8,688,215, forward strand.
CCAGAAGTAGACTGAGAGGATGTAAAATCCCTCAAAAGCTTTTGCGAAGGCTACCAGAGTGGGTCAGCTCCCCCAATTTAAGGTGTAAGGTAACGTGTCGATGGATGAGTTGTCGGGTACCGGCGACACTCCCAAGTAACCAGACTTTTCCTGATAATGCGGGGCTCTGCCAGGAGTGGCGAATCTTTCCCTTGGTTTTCGTAAGATTTACAATGGATGATAAGATTAACAAGAAAGACAAAAAAGATCGAAGATCGAAGGCTGGCACTAGCGGCTATAACCTCTGCATCAATAGATGTAGGGATAGCAGCAGGACCCAGTTCCTCCGTTAGACTAGTGAATGCCGAATCAGGGGAACGGGGCAAGCAACCATTCCTGTTTTTCAGAAATGGGACAGAAGGCGAGTCATACTATCTTAGAGACGACAAAACAAAAAAAAAACAAATAAAATTCGTGTAGAGGGATGAACCGGGGAACAAAAGAGAAATCGGTCCGATACCAACACGCCGCAAAAGGAGAGACCAATGCGGGGCCGGATGGTACCGAGCTAGTAGCATCGTGTTTCGATGCTTCAAAGGCAAAAATATTGGGGTGGCTATTGAACCAATATACTATCTCTAATTTCATGACAGCAAAGCAAGTCATAGATTCTGAGGACGTAATCAAACCCAAGAATATCATGACATGGATACTGGGATCAGTAGTGGAACCGGACCGTGTGATGAAGAGACTAAGAATCCAAAATATTCGAGGCTCCAAACGCAGAACTGGAGAGTTTTTGGAAAAAAGTTAGACCCTACAGGACAGCAACTTTTTATAAACATGGATTCTGTCTTTTGGGAGAAGATAAAGGAGAATTGGGGAATACTGTTCCTTAAGTTCCACAATATCTTGATAAAAGAGTTTGCAGGAAAGACGGGACCCTGTTTTTATATTTCACAGGTAGAAGAAACTTCCACTTAATCTCTTATGGGAGTTAGATAAAGCAAACCTGTATACGCAAGCATTTGCAAACGACTTCGTAGTAAACGGTAAATTTAGAGCCGTTGTTTCCGCAAGGATGCAGCAGGCACTAAATATATTCGAAAGATGGTTCCCAAAAGAGGAGAGGTACACAAATTCTGCGAAAACCTCTGTTGTGAAATGAACTTGCAAGAAATGAATATTTAAAAATGGAAAAGGAAGTTAAATATTTTGGAATCACCCTTAGCTTAGCTTTTGCAGCCATAAGGAGAAAACAACAGGAAAAGCTGTAAGAGCACTATGGGCCTGTATACAGATGGTAGGAAACACCTGAGGACTTAAACCAAGTATGATGTACTGACTTTATACTTAGATTGTGGAACCTATTATAACCTACTCTTCATTCATACGGTGGTACAAAACTAAAAGCATAACAGCTAGCAGAAAATTAGATAAGGTACAAAGACTGACCTATCTAATAAAAGGGACCTATAAAAGTACTCCCACTGCAGCAATGGTACTGCTAGATCTTTCTTCATTACACCTTGTGGTGAAAAAAGAGGCCATGGCGGCGGCATCACAGATGGATTTACAACTATATGAGAAAAAATGGAAACAAATTCCGGTATTAATAATACGTATTATTCCATGACTTTATAAAACCTCTCGTTATTAAAATACCAGAAAGGGTCAAAAGCCGGGAAAATAGGAAAATACAAAATCTGGCATTTAGACGATTGGAAGATAAAAAAATATTAACAATCGATTTCAGGGAGGACCATTAGTCTAAACCTGGCAACAGTCTTGCAGGCTGAAGTAACTGCAATAAATGCGGGTCTAGTTTATGCTAAATGACTGTTACTCTTTTCTCCACTTTTTCGATCGACTAGCGGTTTTGATTTTCTTTGAATATTTCTTCTAACTGAGAACCCTATTGATTTTCCGAATTGTTGGTTTAACTTCGGTGCTTTGAATATCAAAGTTTTTAAAATAGATTGTATTTTTTATGGAGCTTATTTTCGATACTGCAACAATGGTACTGATTTTACTATATGGCTGGCCATGCTTGTCAAATGTGAAATCATTTTTTTTCTATATTGCTCACTCTTAAATTTCAAATTCATTATTTAAAAATTTTTGTACGTCTTTTAAAATATTTTGAGTACCTAGTTATTTATTGTAAGTGAAAGTGAAGAGGACAAATAATAATTTTAAGGTGAAATAAATGTGGATCTTACCCGATTACCATATAGCATATGGTGGTCTCAGCTGTAAAAAAATCAACGGCCCCTTCTTACCGTTTAAAAATTATTTCTGCTCAAACACCTATGTGATTACGCATAACTTGCATAAAAAACGGACTTGTGACCGATGCTGGCCTCCAATATTAGCGCCTAGCCTCCTCCACAAAGATAAGTTTACTTAGGTACTTTTTCTCCCTTATTTAAAATGTATAATAATATGTAATGAGATGATATAAAATTAAAATAAAATTATATCAATATGGTAGCGTTTTTGTATAACATGCATTCTGACAGCGGATTTTTAAGATTTATAAGGACTATGTAATATACCTAGTCAAGGATATTATTTTTTTTACGAGAAAATGATGGGTTGTGCCACATTCTGGTTATGTGGGATTTAATCCGGTACTCGAGGATTGCTTCTCCTGAAAATAGCGGTTTTCTAAAACCCCGGCGTCATAGGTTAAAAAGTACCTCTAAAAGAGTATTTTTTTTACGAGGGAAACGTGCTTTGTGGCACATGCTGACTATGTAGAATTTAATCGAGGACTTGATTACTTTCCTTAAAAATATCGGTTTTCTGAAATCTCGACGTCAAAGGTTAAAAGTCACCCCTAAGAGAATATTATTTTTTTACGTAGAAACAGTGGTTTGTTCCACATTCTGACTGTGGGGTATTTAATCAGGTACTTGATGACTACTTTCCTTAAAAATGTCAGTTTTATTAAACTCCGGCATCATAGGTTAAAACGCACCTCTAAAAGAGAAATATTTTCGAGAAACTTATGCGTTGTACCACATTCGGGTACTTGAGGACTACTTTGTCTAAAAATAGCGGTTTTCTTAAAACCCGGGGTCATAGGATAAAAAGTACCCCTAAAAGATTATAATTTTTTATGAGAAAACGGTGCTTTGTGCCGCATGTTGACTATGTAAGATTTAATTGAGTACTTGAGGACTACTTTCCCCGAACATATAGGTTAAAAGGCACACTTAAAATGTCAGTTTTCTAAAACACAGGCGTCTTAGGTTAAAAAGGACCCCTAAAAGATCATTTATTTTTTTACGAGCTTTGTGCCACATGCTATATGTGATTTAATCTGGTACTTGATGACTACTTTCCCTGAAAATGTTAGTTTTCTAAAACCCCGGCGTCATAGGTTAAAACGCACCCCTAAAAGGGTATTATTTTTTTACGAAAAAATGATGCATTGTGCCACATTTTGGTTATGTGGGATTAAATCAGGTACTTGAGGACTACTTTCCCTAAAAATAGAGGTTTTCTTAAACCCCGTCGTCATAGGTCAAAACGTACTCCTAAAAGATTATTTTTTACTAGGAAACGGAGCTTTGTGCCACATGCTATGTGGAATTTAATTGGGTACTCGAGAGCTGCTTCACCTGAAAATATCGGTTTTCTAAAACCTCGGCATCAAAGGCACCCATAAAAGATTCATTTCAGGAAAAGTACTTATCAAGTACACGATTAAATCCCACATATTTAGAGTGTAGCATAAAGCACCGTGGCCTCGTAAATAATAATAATCTTTTAGGGGTGCTTTTTAACCTATGACGTCAGCGCTTCAGAAAACCTCTATTTTCAGGAAAATTAGTCCTCAAGTACTCGATTAAATTCCACATAACCAGAATGTGACACAACGCAGCATTTTCTCGTAAGGGGTGCGTTTTAACCTATAACGTTGGGGTTTCAGAAAACTGCCATTTTAAACAAGTAAGTCCTCAAGTACCCGTTTAAATCACATATAACCAGAATGTGGCAGAAAGCACCGTTTTCTTGTAAAGAAAAATAAAAAAAAACATGATTACAATTATTTATTATTTAGAACTGTAGAACATTGTTTTTATAAATGATAGGTTATTTTAGAGAACTACTTTTAGGGTAACAAGGTATATTACCTAGTTCCTATAGGTCTTAAAAATCCGCACAACCAGATTGTATGTGATACAAAAACGATGTGGTTACGTAAAACCATACTGATATATTTTTATTTTCAATTTATATCTTCTCATTGCATATTATTATACATTTTAGCTAAGAGAGATAAAGTACCTAAATGAAAAATGGTGGCCAAGTACTCAAAGGTAAGAATTGATACATTTATGCAGTGTGAATTTCTCTTTGTGGAGGAGGTAGGGGCTGCTATTGGGCGTTCACATAAGTAAAAAAGGTTACCATTGTGGCGTTAGTTTCATTAAAATAGCATGATAAATACACGCATCTAATGAATAACAATGTTGTCCTATCTTGGGCACAACTTTTAATTAAACAAATATTTATATAAAGAGTGATCTGCCATGTTTTTTTGTAAAATGGGCCATGATTGACATGGTAATAAGTACGCACGCGTCTGAATTAAATCTAAACTGGTATTTAAATAAGAAGAATTGTATGTTCCGACATTCGAGATTTTTTAACGGTCTACTTTAGAAACATTTTTTGTGGATCACTCAATGTAAATGCACAACAATAATTGCAAATAGTGCACCAAATTATATAAGATCCGCGTAGGTTGTGCCATACTATTCTTTAATAATTTATACAGTGTTTATCAAAAAGTCAAATACTGACTAAACTGAACTCCGTTGTCAACAATTTATTTTTTTGTAGTTTTCAGATAGAATTAATAAATTTATTAAGACTGATCAAAAAGTAAACCTTATTATATACATAGAATCTGCTAAGGCTTTTATAAATTTATCTGATATATGCAAGACTGCTTTTACATTATCCGAATGTAACAAATTTACTCCTACTAGTTTGGTATTTGGAAGCGATGACTTCTGTGCAAGTATTGGTAAGTGCTTATAATTTATTAATATTATCAAAACTTATATGTGCATTTTTAAATTATTAGGTGCTACTAGGACAGAAGATTCCACAGAAATTCTATATGCTAGGCAAAAATTAGTTTTATGTGCAAAGGCATTTCATTTACAAGCAATTGATATGGTATATATTAAATATAAAGGTATGTATAAATGCACACCATGTCATTGTGTGACAAAATTGCTATAACTTTAGTATTTATCTTACTAAATTTAGCAGTTCCATGGATTTTTCATGCAAAAGAAATTTAGTTTATATAATTATCAATTATTAAAAGTTTTTTATTTTTTTTTATTTATGCAAAAATACACATTGGCAATTATGTCAACCCTTTGATTCTATCTAGCTACTATTTTGAATATTTTGTGAAAAAATTACTTCTCTCCCGTAATAACTGATTTTTTTGTTTGTTTATTTTTGACTAAATTTCAAAATTGTTTTATTCTCCTTTACAATAAAATCTTTCTCAAACTCTAATGGATTTTCTTAACACCGAGATGACCTCCTGATGGACTGTCGTTTAACTGACGAAGTACTTCAGCTACTCTAGTCTTTGAAATTACCAGCTGTCTTCTGCTTGCGAAACCATCATCATTCTCTAGTACTCTCTTTAATAAGCCTTTTTTCCAGAATAAAAGAGCCCCACTGAGCCGAATATGACTTAACTACTGGAGAGGGTTTCGATACTTCTTGTCAAGTAAGTCGAGGAGGTTCTTCTTTCCATTGTCGAATCTGTTTTAAAACGGTATCGTTCTCTTGTTCTTCCCTAAATTTGATAGGGACCTACTCGTCGTTGACAACAGTTGTTCTTCATATTGTAATTTCTTTAGTAGACGTGGCCAACCTCTTTCCAAACAGAGTTCCTTGACCAACAGATTCATTGCGCTTCGAAGGTTCCATCATGATAGGCGTTCCTTTCTCTACAGTTCCTTGCAACCGCGTTACTTTTATGGTTTCACGTCTATCAGGCACTACCGTTTCTTACTGTACATCCACCGGCACGGTTTTTCGATTCGTAATGTTCTTTGGGAGTTTAAGTGAACTGCTTACATTTCCCATTTCACCGCGATCCCAGCACCTAATAGTCTTCGGTTGCTTCTCAATAAGGCTTTTTATCATGTGAAACAATTGGTCAATTTTATTTCCCTGTTCTTCCTTTTTACAGTCCTTACTTTACTGTATTCACTAAAAGCTAGCGTAGCCGCTTCATATTCAAGAGCAGCGGATAAGACAACGACCAATGTTTTGTGACGGGCTAAACGGAGTGTTCTTTGCATTTAAAGGTCACGAAGTCCATCAACAAATGCTTGAATAGCCAAACATTCAATCATGTATTCCGGAGTCGATGGGTAGGTAAATCGTACCATCTTCACAATATCTAATTCGTATTCTTGAAGGCTCTCGTCACGTTTCTGTTTGCGATTATTTAACTGTAACCGGTACACCTGCTCTAAGTATTCGTGGCCATATCGCACGTTTAATCTCTTTTTAAGTAATTCAAAGTCATCCGTCTTTTCCACAGGTATAGCCTGAAGGACATCTAAAGCATCTCCTCGAATGGCCATGGTCAGATGTATTGCCTTTCCTTTCAGACCATTCGTTCCCTCATGCAGCTGTTTTAGGTAACTGGTCCACGATATCTTCTCGTCGAAAGTTGGAACTCTACACGGTCAGGATTTACAATTCCTTCCAATTTCCTCATCGACTCCACCTTATGGAATTTAATTCATCGTTATTGAAGTCTTCTGTATTTTTCACAACTTACCTTTCGTTAATTTTTTTTCCACAACAGAAGTCATCGTATTTTTCACATCAGCAGAAATTTCATTTTTTAAAGGAACATCAGAAGAAACTTTAGTTTCTAATAAAGAAATGTTAGAAGAAATATCGGTTTTCATTGAGTTCATATAGAAGACATTTCGGTTTTTAAGGAAAATATCTTACTTTCCATAGAACAAATTATAAAAGACGCATCATCAGAGAATAGATGCGTTTCCGGATCCAAACCTTCACTTTCTAGGGCTTCTTTAAGCTGCTCTGCTTTCTTTCCTGTCGTCTCTAACTAACGATTTTCTAATTCCCGACGTAACTCCGTCACTTTTAAATCACACAGTTTTTAGCCATTTTTGTCCTCTATTTATTTACAATCCCACTTCTGGCACCAATGTAACAATTTTTTAATTGTAATTATAAATATTAATGTTTAGACAAGTTAATAAGAAATACGATAAAAAATACACAGTTTTGTTGATAGCCATCGTGAGGGTTTTATTGTCTTCAAAGCAAATTAGGACAATTCCCATGTGAACTACCCTCATCCACAATCGTAGGATGAGGTTTTTCTAACTCGAAGAACCTTAGTGAAAGTGAAATATTTTGACTTACCTGTTACACACTGATGCTTATCTTCTCCAATATTTATTTTATATTATACTTAAATAAAACAAGGAATTAAATTATTAAATTTTATTAGAAATATTATCAAGAGGTTACATTTCATAGTTGTGGACTAAATCTCGAAGATATTCTAAAATATTATTACTATAATAATTTGTAACTAATTCTAAAATTTTCTAGTAAGCTAATCTATACTTTTTACTTTCCTATCTGTATACAGATAAGGAAAGTATAGGAATCATGATTTTTTTCGACCTCCAGTTTTCGACGGATTTTTACGTTTTGGGGTCCCCTGAATCCGTTTTGACTATTTTAGGGATGATGTGTGTGTCTGTGCAGGCCCATGACACTCCCTGGGCGGGAAAAAGACGCGCAGCTTTTACTGCGCTGACGTTTTCGGGATATAACCTATCACTTGTCATAAATCCGGTTAAAAACTCGCTACCATGCGCAGGCAACCCATATTTCGTACACAAATATAAACTTTTGTTTACATTTTATCGAAGTAGTTTTTGTAATACATTCACAGCTTAAAAACGGAAAATTTGTTATTTTGATAGTGGATGTAGATCAAAAATACCCCAAATACACTTCAGTGTGTGTTTTATCCTTATTATTGCTCGTTTTATTTGAGGACATTGGAATAAATAGAATACTAAAAGTAATCAAGCTAAAAAGGTGTGTTATAAAAAGAAAATACATTGCCTTCGACTGATTTATGTTTAATATGTTTTCGTGAAGTATTGCCAACATGCTAGTTACTTGAATGGTTGTAAATTGTACGTGTATAAGTGATAAAGACATCTAGTGCTTTGTGCTTCCTTTTTTTTTGTTGGTGTCCCAGCCCAGCATTCCTAGCCAGCAGTAGTAGCAAAAACATTAACATTGTCTACATTCAACCCATTTACATGTACATGATTTATCAGCTAAAAGCAGAATACAATATTTATCTGCAAAATGTAAACAACGCTACAATTAAAATTGCTCATGTATAAATTCAACAATTAAATCAAAATATATTATTTTTAAAAGACTTATATCAACTATTATGTTAATTATAAATATTATAAGTATTTGTAACAAAATAATAGTTGTGTATTAATAAACCTGTTGCTACTCCAAAAAATATATTAGTTATTGATTATCACTATTATCAGGTATCAAAAATATGTGTACCTATAGGAACTTGTTGAAATGTTCTATTGCTCTTAATCTTTTTAATGGGTTCTTATTATAGTTGTAAATAAAAATCAACACTTTTTATCCGTCTATTTTAAGTTGTAAGGATCCATAGCCTCTTAATGTTTTACATTAGAAATAAGACCTGTGATGTCACATTAAATCGTGAATATGAGGTAAAGGATTTGGAAGTTGTCTTTCAGTATAATTTGAAGTTCAATAACCATTTTTTACACATAACTAAAAAAGCATTAAAAGCATTAGGTTTTTAAATCAGAAATACAAAAAAATTTATAATTTCCACCAAAATCAGATTATATAATGCCTTAGTAAGACTCCATCTTGAGTATGTTTCACAAATAAGGATGCCCTTGGAAGCCACACAAATTGATCATATTGAAAAAGTACAAAAAATATTTTTACGGTACCTTTATGTCATAAAAAATACTTGTACCCTTATACCTAAGATCTCATATAAAACTATGCTCAATAGTTTTAAGATTAAATCTCTTTTACGAAGAAGAAAGCAACAGGCTGTGATATATTTTGTACTCTATTTTAAGTACAAAGATTGTGAATTGATTGACTATATAAATGTTAATGCGGCAAAGATTAATCTAAGAAACCCAAGTAACAAAAAATTATTTGATTTAGATCCAAGTAGTATATCTCCTTTTAACAAGATGATGGCTGTTACCAATGAGTTTCTTAGCGAGATCCAAATAGATATCTTTAATGTTAGCCTAAGAAAGTTAAGGACTGTACTAAATTAAGTTCAGTAGATATAAAGGTTTGTTTTGTTTTTGGTCCTAAATTTCTTGTTACTTAACTCTACATACTATTAATATTAATTTTTTTATAGTATCCAATAAATAAATTATACTCTATGGCTGCTTTCAAACAATTCTGTGTGTAGTCACTTAGTTTAAAGTCAATTTTAAATTAGTGGTTTTACAAGAATGTTAAATAGTAATACGTATTGTGTCTATGAATTTGCTGTGTGTAGTAAATGGCCAATATACATAACTTTGATATTTTTATCACAAGTGTAAAAACTACGAAAACCATATACATATAGTTCCCATTTTAAAATAAATTCAAATTAATTCATAATAAAAAATAACGATTTTAGTCTGCCATACTTGAACTCATTCACAAAAACAAGTCACTGAGTATATATTTTTAAAAAAAACTACACTAAATATGTCTCCGTTACAAATTTTTAAATTTAAAACTACATACTTTCCTATAGATTTTGCAGTACCTAAATAACGTATAGAATACATTTTTACAATATACTAGAAAAGTTTTAGATTAGAGTAATTCTTAAGAAATAAAGCAATACCTCTATTTTGTTACTCTAACCTTGTGTCTTATATATTTCCCTTGACAAACTAACGTTATATTTTGAACTAAAAGTAATTAAACTTTTCACCAAAAAGTAATATTTCACATATATAAAAAAATTTAAAACGGTTCTGTCCTTCATACATTTGCGAAGACTGCCCTGCTATCTAATCTATTTGCTTCTTCAAAGTAATTAAGTTGTTCAACCGTTGTCTATAAAGGTATCTCACATCTCCCTCATACACACGAATTTGAAAAGCAGCAGAACAAAAATTCAACTAACCATGTATACCAAGTCCGTGTAAAGAAAACTTTTCATATCCCGAAAACGTCAAGTGTCAACTAAAATTTCTACTTTTAAAGACCAAACGTGCCGCCTCAGAGTGCCAATACTGATTGGTATATATACTGGGGTCTGTGTGTGTGTCTGTATCCACCATAACTCATGAACCGATACAAAGAAAAACACCAAATTTAAAACTTAAGCTTTATTGCTGCGTCCAATGAACTGATTAGATTTTGGGCAGAGTCGGAACATCTGGGGGGTACTTTATTGGTGGTCATTTTTATATTTTATGGAATATATCTGTTATTTACGTTTGGAGAAGAAAATTCTTCAAATAAAGTTACTTACAATATTTTTTGTTCCATACTAAATTGTCCTAAAATGGTCCGTATTCGAGAAATTTAACAAAATGTAAAAAAAATAATTTTTCATAAAAATTGTTCAAATAAAAGTTGTTTGTAATATAATTCTCTATCATTTTTATCCTATACATAATTTCTCTAAAATGGACCGTATTCGAGATATTTAAGAAAATGTGTAAATTTCGAATTTTGAAGAAAACTTAAAAACAGATAAAGGAAAAAACATTAAATTTTAAACTTAAGTTTTACTCCGGCCTAACGTGAAATGATTAGACTTTGGACAAAGTCGGAACATTTGGGGGTTACTTTATGGGAGGCCGTTTTTATATTTTATGGAAAATATCTGTTATTTATGTTTGGAGAAGAAAATTGTTTAAATAAAAATTACTTCTAATATTATTATCTATAATTTTTGTTATATGCCAAATTTTCCTGAAATGGTCCGTATTCGAGAAATTGGACAGAATGTGCAAAAATCGAATTTTTAAGAAAATTGTTAAACTAAAAGTTGTTTTCGATATCGATCTCTATAATTTTTGTTTTTTACATGATTTTTCTAAAATGGACCGTAATAGAAAAATTGGAGGAAAAGTGCTAAATTTAAATTTTTCAGTATTTTCGTTTTCAATGAATATCTATAGAAAAATGTTTCGAGTTATATGTATGTGGAAAATGTATATATTTAGTTTATCCTCTAAACATTTATAGAGGTGCTGCAATAGGTTGTACAAAATAACCAGAAAAAGCCTATAATAATTAGATAGGAAAGTCATTTGTTGGACACATCAGATTTTTTTAATTTTAAAGGCGACTGATGACCAGCCACAAGCTGTTCGTAATAAACATTTATTTCTGTACTTTTCTCAGTCCCTCTAAATTGTAGGGTGATTCATTCCTAATTCTAATTGCAATGGTCTATAAGCCGCCTCTGCAAGATTGTTAGATATTCCACATCTAATGGGGAAACAGTGGGGCTCGTCTACCATGACCTCGTCTATAAATCAAAAAAATAAATTGGTATAAGGAAGCTAATGTATCTAATGAAAGTTATAAATGTTTACTTTGTAAAAAATTCAAACTGTACCTACTTTAAAAGTAAATAAAATAAAGAGTCCTTAAGTTCTCACAGAATATATTTAATACGATCGGTTTAGAGGTTTCCTACTACCTTTAACTTTAATGTATTTTAAAAGCTTATTATTGCCTACCTTGATTTCCATAAAATAATTAAATATGTTTTTTTTTTCATTTTTATCTTAATCTAAAACCTCTATAAAATGTGTATCCTGACGGCGAATCGGCTGACTGCCACACGGCCAAACGGCGACGGCAACTTGTCCCATCCCCCCTGATACCGATGAATATCTAAAACTGAAATTATCGAGTCGAAATTAAGGAAAATAGAAATTAATTAGTACAACTATGAAACTTACAACGTACCAAATTGGATAGGATAGTCCAAAGCGATAGAAAACATCATCACGAACCCGTTTCCTTAGACGCGGTGGGCAACATAGACGAAGGTGGATCCCTATGCGGCACCCCTGACCCCTCCCCTTACAGTAAAACTATAGTGGCATTATATTTTTAATTTTTAAACATAGTCTCCCTCTACACCAATGCACTTAGTCCATCGGTGCTCTAAAACCTCTTAACAGCTTCCTGAAAAAATGTTTGTCCGACCTCTGCAAACCACCTCTTTACAACTTGCATCAGTTCATCATTACTGGAAATTTTTTCCCACGTAACTTTTCTCTTAATTTGGGGAACAATCCGTAATCACTGGAGGCGATTTCTGGCGAATATGGTGGGTGCTCCACTAATTCAAAGCCTGCTTGGTGTATTCGCTTAGTGCGAAGTCTTGGTAGGGGAAGTAAAAGCGATACTAGCGCTAGCTGCGGATAACTCGTGCATTTTAGGGCGATATTTTGTAATTTTGACGTATCAAATATACGTATTTTTATAAAAATAGTTAAAAGCAATATAATGAGCAACCGCAGTTGCTGTGTTGAAAATTGTAGAAATACTAGCAAAAAAATACTGTAAATTTTATAAATTTTCCGAAGCAAAATGGAAATTAAGTCAAAAAAATAAATGTACCTATAATTGCCGCAAGAAGGGAAAAGTAATTAATTACAAACCTTTATTTTTGTAATAAGAGAATTTAATACCTATTGAAAATAGTAGACATCAGAAAACTGAATGGTTTTATATATTTAAATTAATATTATTATTATTTTTACTACGACCATGTCAGTAAACGTTAAAAATCGCACTGTCAACATTCCTTGTAAATAACATTTAACAATAACATGCACGTAATGAGATATAACATACACGTGCATTTTGATAATAAAACCTAAATTTCCTTGTTTAATCAAATTGCAATCAAATTTTTATTTAGGTTCGACTTTATTTGGTCTATTTACTTAAATTTAGTCAATTGAAAAACATAAAAACCTTTAGCATTAGCGAGATACATTTTGGATTAAAAAAATGATGCCCCTAAATGTCGGCAACATATTATAAATTTTTTAAAAAATAATTCGCGTTTTCTTAGCGTGCTATGTAAATAAACGTCTTGTCATTTATATTTTTAATTTTTGTAACAAAATAGTATTGTTTTCGAACATTTTCTCAACTTTATATACTAATATGTCTGTTAGTGGTGAAATTGATTAAATTATGAGTAATCCACCGAAGATTTTAGAAAAAGCTCAAGCTGTCACACATTTGTCACACAATTTGTTACCGCTAAAATCCAAAGAAAGGTACGAAATTACCTATCGAAAATTTATGGATTGGCGACACAAGCATATGTCCTTTATTTAATAGAAGAAAATAAGTGGGCGTAGAAAAAGTATAGTACGTTACACGAGTTGTAAGCCCATTACGCACTAGTGAAATTTACACACTCGCCGCTGCGCGGCTTCATGCGTTAGCTTTTTCACTTCGTGCGTAATGTGTTACTTACAACTCTTGTTACGTTCTTCAAAATTCCTTAAGTACGTGTTAAAGGACATATTTCAGCCTTTGATTATTGTCTGTATCTGGAAACAGTTATTTAATAATTAATTCTATGTTTTCTTTCAAACTGAAAATTAAGAAAACAAGTATAAATTACATTCGAAAATATTACAATTATTTTTTTGGAAATTTTTGAATCTATTAGAAATGTGCAAGTAAAAGAATGGAATAATCGTGAATACTTTTCTCTTTGACAAATATATTTTTATTAATGACAAAATTACTGACAACTCTCAAACTAAGTCTAACAATAAGTACATGGGTAAGTATCAACTCTAACAATCCTCCCCCCTGAGCTTAAACCCAAATCTTTGTACAGGTTTGACTAGACGTCCACTTCTTGTCTTCAATCCTTCTTCTGTTTCTTTTAGACGTGCCTGTCCATTCACTTCGTCTTTATCATCCTTTTCTTTCCCAACTAGCTTCTGTGTCTGCTCTGAATATTGCTTAACCGCCTTCTTTTCTAAGCTCTCTTTCCTTTCCTTCATAATATGAACCTTACTTTCGCAATCTGCGTCTACTTCCAATGGGTACAATTTTTGAAAAGGCCTTAATATTTCCCCATGTTGTAATTTTACCTTTGCTGCTCTGCAATTTCCATCTTTTCCTTCTATTAATTCTAGAATCCTACCCAATGGCCAATTTATTCTTTTTATATTTTCTTGTTCCACATAAACTACATCTCCAATTTTTAGTGGTCTAAATAGTTTTCTCTGTTGGTGATGATGAATGAGTTGCGCTAGGTATTCATTCCTCAATCGAGATCTAATGTCGTCTCTTAATTTTTGTAAATATCGGTATCTTCGGATTATATGATTTCTGTCGATGTTGTCCAAGTCTGGTATTTCACAGGTTGTCAGGTCATAAAGAAACATTGAAGGTGTCAATGGAATTAAATCTTGATCATTTTCGGAAACATACGTCAGCGGCCGAGTATTTATTATCGCTTCGCAATCGCAAAGAACAGTTAACAGTTCTTCATAATTAACGCATGCTTTTCCCAAATTTCGCCGGAGTAATTCTTTAATCATTCTTACAATACGTTCCCAGAATCCTCCCCACCACGCAGCTGTTGGGATATTAAAAATCCATTTTATTTTTCTAATCGACGAATAATCTAAAATCTTAGTCCAGTCCATTTTCTTTAGGCAATTATTAGCACCAGTAAAATTCGTTCCATTATCTGAGTACAAAACTGAAATTCGTCCCCTTCTGGCAATGAATCTTCTAAGTGACAATAGAAAATTATCTGTGGATATAGCTGTTACCAACTCCAAGTGAATTGCTCTAAATACTGCGCATGTAAATAAAACCACCCATACTTTTGAACCATCTTTTAAATATAATGGGCCAGCTAAATCTACTCCTGATATCTCGAAAACAGCTGCATTATTTATCCTATCTTTTGGCAAAGGTGCTAAAGGAGTTGATATGGATTCGCTATTAAAGCGTTTACACGTTATGCATTTTGAGGTAACTTCTTTTATGGTTCGTCTTCCTCTTAAAATCCAATAATTTTCTCTAATAATACATAATAATGTCTGGACGCCAGCGTGATTGTGGATTTTATGCTGTTCTAATATAAATTTTCTCACAATTTCATGTTTAGATGGTAACAATATAGGAAATTTAAAATTGTATGGCTCATTGCAGTATGTTAGTCTCGTTTTTAATCTCAAAATATTATTTTCATCTGTTAAAAACTTTAAATGATCTATTTTTCTATTTTCGACCAATCCTTCCTTTTGAATTATTTTAATTAGTCTTAATTCTGCTTTTAATATTTCTTCATAAGTTAATTCTTCAATTTGTTTAAAATCAGTATATACACATTTCGTCTGTTTTAGAATTTTTCCCGAAGAATGATTATAAAATCTTATTATCCATGCTATCACTCTTACTATCCGAGAAAACTTAGAAAAATAATGAAAATGCTTAGTAAATAAGTCTTGGTCATGAACAATATTGCACACGATCTCGTTTTTCCTCTCAGAGTCAGCATCTACAGATGAAGTCATTTCCCAGTGAGGCCATGTTTCCGAATCCTGTTTTAGCCAATTTGGACCTTCCCACCATCTATTTTCCAGTAACATTTTACTAGAACAGCCCCTAGAAGTGACATCTGCTATATTTAGCTCTCCTGGAACAAAATTCCACTGACTAACCGCTGTATATTTATTTATTTCGTTTACTCTATTTTGGACAAATGTTTTTCAAGGACCTTTAGTTTTGATCCATGTTAAAGCTACTGTGGAATCTGTCCAATAAAAGGTTTCTAAGACACTTAGTTCTTTAACCGCTTGTACATGTTGGCTCAACCTAACTCCTATTAAATTCGCTATCAGTTCTAATTTTGGTATTGTTACATTTTTTGGTGCAGTTCTTGATTTAGCCTGAATAAGTTGTACTAAAACATTATTATTGATTTTCATTCTTAAAAATATGCAAGTTCCATAAGCTAATTTACTGCTATCAGAAAAAACGTGAATTGATGATTCTTTTATGTCAAAAGCTTGCTTCTTGCTAATTGATCTTGGAATTTTACAAAAACTTAGCAAATTAATTTCTTTTAGCCATTTTTCAAATCTTTTAGCAATATTTTCTGGCAATTCTTTATCCCACCCAACTTTAAATTCCCAAGTTTCCTGTAATAACATTTTTGGTATAAGAGTTACTGGGCAGGTATATCCGATAGGATCAAATACTCTATGGGCTACAGATAAAAGACCGCGTTTAGTTTTTGGAGTATCTTTTAATTCAATAAGGGTTTTTAAATCACAAAATAGTAAATCATTTGGGATATCCCATAACATGCCTAAAACGCTGCTAAATTCCACAGAAGAAACAACATTATCTGTTGTATAATACCATTTCCTAAGATTAAACTGAGCTAATGTCATTAGCTCTTTAGATTCTTTAATTAATTTTTCTAATTCTTCTATATTGTTTACACTAGTAATAAGATTATCAACATAAAAGGAATTAGCTAATTTTTCTGCTGTATCCTTCAAATGTAGTTGAGAATGTGATATATGATAGTTTATGGTAGCTGCTAATAAAAATGGACTACATTTAATTCCGAAAACTACTCTGCAGTGTCTAAAAATTTTCTTTATCTTTTCCTGATAATTGCTCCACCAATAAAATCTTAAAAAATTTCTGTCTTTAGGAGAAATACTTATCTGCAAAAACGCTTTTTCAATATCTGCAGTGACTCCTATAATCCCTAATCTGAATTTTATTAATAAAGATGGAATTAATTCAATCAAATTCATCCCTGTTTGTAAACAACTATTTAACGAATTACCTAGTCCATCCCTGGCTGATGCATCAAATACTGGCCTAATTTTGGTTGTTTTACTTGCTTCCTTTATGACTGCATGATGTGGCAAATAGTGTACTGGACCACTGTGAGGATTTTCTTCCTCTATTTCTTCTACAATACCCAGCATATGCCACTCCAATAGGACATTTTCATAGTCATTTAACTTTCCAATAGTTGTTAACCTTTTGCTGGTAGACATTAATCTTTGCTCTGATAGAGTTTTATTACTGCACAAAGATTGATATTCTTCATTCCATGGTAATCTAACTTCGTATCGTCCATCTTCATTAACCATGATATTTTCATGAAAGAACTTAAGTGTTTCTTCTTCTGTTTTTTCCTTAGATTTTACTTCCAATGGATCACGTATTCCTAGAACATCTAAATTCCATAGGCTTGATATAGAGCAATTTGATAATCCTGAAAACAACAAAACATTTGGCTTAACATTAGGACATTTTCCAATTATTGTCCATCCTAATCTAGTTTCAAGAGCTATTAACCCATTTGACAACGTCTGCAAGTTTCCTGTGAATAACATTCCAAAAAAATCTGCACCTATTAATAAACCTATCTCTAATGGTGCACTCGAAAAGGAAGTATCACTTAAAATTATATTCTTCTGTTGTAGTTCACTGATAATATTTAAATTGTAAAGTCTAGGAATATAATTAAATTTTTTCCTGATCTAAAACTTGCATATTTATTTCATATTGTTCGTTTAAGTTTTGAGCTATGATATCATAATTGTAATGTAGTACATGATTTATTTGACCTCCAAAAACTCCTTGTATAATATTCTCTGTACTCTTCCTAACAAAATTTAATTCATTCGCATATTTAGCTAATATGTACGATCTTTGCGAACCGGAATCTAATAGAGCTCGAATAATTTTAACTTTGTTGTTTTCTTTATTTATTATTTTAACCAAAATTGTTTGAAGTAAAGTTTCGGACGTGTAATTGATCATTAAAGAATTGTCTACTTGATGCTCACTATTTCCTGTTATAGATTTTCCCTCTTTTTGCTTAGCTAATTCGGGACATAATATAGGGTAATGTTTTTTAGTGCATATTATACATCTGACAAAATTCTTACAATTTCGTGAAGTATGATTTTGTTTCAGACATGAAAAACATCCTCTTTTCTTTATTACTTTGTTTTTCCTATCATCCATAGACATTTTCTGGGCCTTGAAACAGTCTTGACTTAAGTGAGTTTGATCACAAAAAATACATTTTGGAACCTTCTTACCTGCGATATTTCCCTTTGACGATTGTGAGTAAAGAGTAGCTGCCGTAAACAACTGTTGTTCTTCTTGTTTGGATGTACCTCTGTTGCTGTGACTTACGGTTGTTACTTGAATGTCGTCTGGTACTTTAGTGTCATCTGCTGCATCATCAACGGAGGCAAAACTCTTCTGAGCCAATGTAATTCTTTGCTCGGCCTCTACTTCTCGACGTAAAAAATCTAATAATAATGTCAAAAAATTAGAATTATTAGAATTATTTTCCGTAATTTCACCAAGATAAGTACTTCGCTGTCGCTCCCAAGTTTTTAGAATATCTGCTGGTAGAGACGACTCTACTAAAGGGTAAAGCATGGCTGCATATTTGTCGCTGGTGACTCCTAATGATTCTAATGAAGTTAACTGTGTTTCAAGCTTATCATATAAATTAGCTAAACTCATAGCACACCTACCTTTAGTAACTTGTTGAAGTACGAGACTTAATAATTCTCTTACATAGACCTCGATCAAAAACTCATCCCTAGCGCAACGATTTTTTAACTTGTTTAGTGCCTTTTCATAATTAGCTTTTGATGGTGGAAAACTTTCTACAATTTTTCTTGCAATAGATCCTGGTTCCATGGCTTGAATCAAATATTGAAACTTATCTTCATCATCTATATGATCGTCTTCATGTATCTTCCTATATTGTGCCCAAAAACCTATCCAGTTTCTTACATCCCCGTTAAATTTCTTCAACTCTAACATGGGTAATTTAAATCTTCTCCTTTCTACTTTCAAACTTTCATTCTTGCAGCTGCCTTCCGATTCTTCTTTAAGGATAAACTCGCATCTGGCAGTATAGTTTATCATCTCTTCTTTGTAATGTTCTACTTCATCCATTTCCTCTTCGATTTCTTGTGGAGTAACGTCTGAACTAAATAATCCCTCTCTAATATGTTCGTCCAAAGCAAATATTCTTTCTGACTTGCTCTCCAATTGCCTCATGTAGATCATCACTTGCCCCCTAACTTGATTTGAATGGGCTAGTGCTACGTCGACATCTTGGCAAGTCTTCTTAAAATATTTTCCATTTTTTAACGCTGTCACGGTCGCCAAATATTAGAAATGTGCAAGTAAAAGAATGGAATAATCGTGAATACTTTTCTCTTTGACAAATATATTTTTATTAATGACAAAATTACTGACAACTCTCAAACTAAGTCTAACAATAAGTACATGGGTAAGTATCAACTCTAACAGAATCCATGTTTGACAATAACTTCATTAGGCAACTTTTCATACACTTTCTCGTAAATACTGTTGCCTAATTACCTGTTCTGTGCACATGTTTTAATAATAATAATAAAAAAAATTATTGTTTTCACTTGTTTTATAAATCCAATATACTTTTATTAAAACCAAAAAATACATTTTTTAATTACGAATTCTATTTAAAATGATACTGTCAATACACGCAAAATCTCCCTTTAGTTCATATTTTTTTTTGGAGCTGCTGTCACGCACGGAGCGAAAAGCAGCCATGTCAATACAAGGTGTATGGCTGGGAAGCATTATCCTGATGGAACAGCACACCATTCCTTAACTTTCCTCGGCGTTTATCTTTAAGAGCGTCTCGCAATTTAGAAATCAATTGTGCGTAATAGGCCCCTGTAATGCTCTGTTTCTTGTGCAAATAGTCAGGATGATTCCTTGAGCATCCCAGAACACAGACACCAAAAACTTTCCAGCAGACGGCACGATTTTGAATTTGTGCGGAGGAAGAAAACCGCAATGTATCCACTATTTACTTTGGTCTCGGGATCATAGTGGTGCACCCATGACTCGTCCATGGTAGCATACGGACTAAGAAAGTTCTCTTTGTTTGCTTGGTACCTTTCCAAAAGTCGCTCACAAGTCAACACCTGATTTCTTTTTTGATCAATTGTTACCATTCGGGGCACCTATCTTGTACTCATCTTTTCATATCTAATGCTTTGTTCACTATGTCAGTATGTGGTGCACCACATGATATGATAAGCCAGTATCTTCCACAATATCCCTTATGCGTACTCGTCGGTCTTGTAGTACGATATCGTGTACCTTTTTTATATTTTTGTCTTTTACCGTTATGGGAGGACCACCAGCATGCTGGTTTTCACAGGATGTTCATCCGTATTTAAAATCTCGACACCAGCGTTTGATTATGTCATATGAAACTGCAGACTCCCCAATAGTTGCCACAATGTCTTCATGCATTTGAGGGTGGCGTCATGCCTTTTTGCTGGAGATATTTTATTACGGCTCTTTGTTCTACAGGATCCATTTTTATGTACAATCAGGACACACAGTTCAAGAATTAGCCACTCAGCGCTTTAAAATACAAAGTTGATAACAAAAGTCAGTTAACTAACTGTCAAAAACATTAATCAAGGCACTACTAGAAATAGGTCTGGGACGAGCATAGGGACCCACCCTCGTATTTTTCACCTCCCTTTACTATATTCTGTACCCTATTCTTACCCATTTCTTTACCCATTTGTTTACCCATTTCTTTAAATCATGAGTACAATTATATAATTTACATTAAAAGCTATCATGCACTAGATTGCATGATGTCTAAGGTCGAAAGTCTAAAAGGTAAATGTACACATTTTGGACCAATCTTCCTTAAAAAAAATGTTTGTTTACACAAATCAAAAGACTAAAGAGATAATTTTTATTTAGAGTATATTTCAAAGTGTAACAGGTCCAATCATAGGATCAATTATTATATTATTTTGATGTATTTTAGATTTGGAAGGTTTAAAACGTCAGTGTGAGGAAGGTATGAGAATGGGATATACTGGCAAGCAAGTTATTCATCCAAATCAAATAGAAACAGTTCAAGAGTCATTTTTGCCTGCCCTAGCAACTGTAGAATGGGCAAAGGGACTTTTAGATGCATTTGAAGAACATCAAGCTACTGGAAAAGTACGTAGTGAAAAATAAAATGAGAATGTATTATGTAGTAATTATCTATAATTGAAATGTTAAAAAAATTGATTTAATTATTTTATGAAAATGGAATTTTTTGATCACTGGAAAGTATGTCTCCAAATTTTTAAATAATGATGCCAATGTGAAATTTGACAAAAAGCGTAGTGATGTATTTACTCATAAAGACATATATTATGAATTGTTTTCAGTTTTGTTCAAGTAAAATTTTTTCATAAAAAAGTAAATTGTCCAATGAATATTGATTTTATTTATTAAAATATTCCACGCAGAAACTTGTTTAGGCTGGTCTTAAATATTTATTAAAAATGAATATATTTGATTTGTACATAAATAAAATAGTACATTCTCTATAGGTATTTTGTAAAAAACGGATCAAGCAATCGAATCACTAACATCTAAACACAAATCTTCAACTGAAATTACTTAAAATATTGTGCATAAAAAAGTTACTATAGAAAGATAATGGGCGTGTTTAGTGAAATTCAAAAATATTTTTTTAAAGAGTAGCAAAAAATCTAATCTAAAAATTTTTTTTTAATAGTTTTCCTACCAAGTAAATGATTTAACTATAAATCTTAAAACTAAAAATAGCTAAGGGGGAAATTTACGGTATACAGAAAATAACTTTTCCAACAAATAAACTATTTAAATGTAATGGTTGAATAATAAAGAAACTTAAAATGACTAAAGCAGAAATTGACGGCGCTTCCAGCAAATAAACTTTATACATATAATTGCTAAATAATAAAGAAACTAAAAATAACTAAAAAGGAAATTTACTGAGATCCCTGTATACAGGGAAATAAATTATTTATGGAATAAATTGTTTACTTAATAATAACAAGAAAATATTAATTAATTAAATCGGCCGTTACTATTAATTCGATTCTGAATAAATTTCGGCACTCCCTGTATACTAGAAAATAACAATCGTCACGTCGACCACCGATCGCCCAAAAGCGAAACTGAAAATGATATATTCACATCTGATTCATGGCTTTCGTATGCTCGAGGCGATGTAGCACTGCAAGACACAAAGTTTTGATTTTCGCAGTCCCGATGGAAGTACTGAATTCGGTGTTAATTCGGATAGCTCGTTTAAGAGTTAGTTTGGAACATGGAAACGGAATGACTTTCGGAGAGAATAAAAAAAACTAGGAGGCGACGTGGGGTGAAGGTCGTCAGGACTTGAAAGTAATTCGTTTTTTTTTTAGGGAGATTTAATAGAGTCGTTGAAATTGTGTAACAGCCAACAAGTATAAAGACCATTTGTAGCCACTGATAGGTCTTTAGCTACTGAGTCCAGAAGGAACATCCATTCACCAGTGGCAAATAACAATAAAAAAATTAAAATTACCCCTTAGTAGCATAGTCGAGCGGTTCTTGGCAAATAGTTTTAGACTTTTATAGTCCTAAAGGAATAGAAACGCCGAAGCTTTTCAAATGCTCTGAATATTTTACTGGTTTGCAAAGGAAAAGAGAGATTAATAATAGGTATTAAACATCAACAAATGTATAATTAAAATAAGTACAAAATTGACTAATAGTCTCAAGAATAAATGAATCAAATTATATTTAGGGAATAAAGCACTACTTGATAATATATTCAAACTTTTAATAAAAAAACCTATGATTTATGACAATTAGATAAACTTCCTATTGAATTATATAGCTTGGATTTATTAACAACTAAAATTAGCACTGGAAGCTTTAACTATTTAATAATATAATATACAGGGTGTTTCCGAACTTGCGTCCAAATTTGTAGGGGTGGTAGTTCGCATAATTTGAGAGCGATTGGCAGATTTCATTTTTCCAAAATATTTAAAATAAAAATAATTAAAAATATTAAACAGGTACGGTCCTGCACAGCGATGGGGTGCCTCTAGCAATACGCACTAGAAAAACAAACGGCTACGTCTTTCGATACCGGCCGGGCGGAGGGAGAAATTTGCAAATCGCATCTGTTTTTGTAAGTTGTAAATCCGGATGAGTAACCGATCAAGCGACTATTGCGCTACGCGCTCAGGGTAGGACCAGCTTTTTGATTTTTTTTATAATGGCTCTATTTTGTTTATTATAATTTTTTTAGAAAAATAAAATCTGCCAATCGCTCTCAAATTATGCTAACTACCACCCCTACAAATTTGGACGCCAAGTTCGGAAACACCCTGTATAAGATAAATGTAGTACTTGGGACGAAAATGTAAAATTGGCATTTATATGTAACTCAATAGACCTTTTCATCATGTAATGAGCGCAAGAGCAACCACCATGTTGAAATAGCGGTAATTCAAAAGTTTCGTACTGTTTTGATAGACAATGGCTGGGAAAGCAATATTATCTTTACAGAAAAATTAATCGTTAGAAAAAATTGTCGATGCTGATTAATTTTTTTATAACTCTGTGGAAGCGCATAGTTGTGAGCAGTTGAAAAGGTGGTTGAAGTGTGTTGGATGTTTGCCATAAAGGAAAAAAGTGGTCTGATTGAAAGGTGTATCTTAACTATGTAAAAAATTAATGAAAACAAATAATAATTATAACTTTATTCTAATTAATTGTGCCAACCAACTATTAGTACTTGCAAAAACACTTTAATTAACATGATAAGTTAAACAAGAGTATAATTAATAAAGTAAATTATTTAATATTTTGAGGATCAACATTACATTTTTAATCATATTACTGTGTTGTATTTAATATTAAAAAAACATTGTGTTGGGCCACTTTCTCCATAAAAATGTAATGAATAAATGTAAGTATCTTTAGTAACATCATCAATCCATCGAAAACCGTTGTCACTTCGACCAAATTTTTTCACAGCTAATGCACATTTTGCGCTTTTTGAACATGTTTTAATATGGATTTTGCCTGATAATTTGATATTTTTTTACGATATTGCAGCCAAGGCTTTGGAAAATTTATAAAATAATATGTATTGCCTTTAAATGATTTATACCGTGTGTCACTTTTAAATACTCCATAACAACACCGTTTCGTTGTTCCTTTCCATACAGATACTATAATTATAATTGATTGTAAAAATGTATTTTTCAATTAAGACTAAACTTATTATTACTTTGCTTTTTCTTCCTTTTTTTAAATGAATATGCTTAAAATATTTATCGATTATAATTTTTCACACATGGGCATTTTAACATGCTTGTTTACAAAAACAGTACGAAAAATATGGTCGATACTGACGCATGCACAAAATTTGTGATGAAAATGTCTATTATTTATCTCAAACAAAACACTTTAAAAATAAGTTAAAGATATTTACCCATAGTTCACAAATCGCTGCACAATACTTTACACATTACTTTGTTTCGGGGGTTAGGGCACCGAAAACGAGAGTTCTCGTCTTCGGCGAGAGTTCTGGACATCAGTCCTCACTCGAGTTTTTCTTTCTCTCTAGTCTCTCTATTTAAATCCAAAATTTACGTGATGTATTTGTTAGCATACCCACGTTCTACCTTGAATTCCCTAGTTCAATGCAAGCCATTGACTGAAGTAATTACCTGATTGTTTGTTTTATTTCCATACGGGCGGTTTTAATTTAAAACATTAAAAATACTTTTTAAGAATATTTTGTAAATTCTTTATATTTTCAAATAATAATGCCAATTATTACAATTAATTATGAATAAAAATTATTCTATTGTAGCTCTACCAAGGAAGTGCACTATCATAATATGTTCGGTTACCATTTGTAACATTAAGGCTAGAATTACACTAGAACACAAAACGTTTATATCGTTATTTAATAATAAATGAATAAAAGGAAAAGGTCGTATCTTGTAAATTCACAGAATATTCTGCTTTCGACGGTAATTTCAATTCCTATCAATATTAAAAAGCTCAAAATACTGTATTAAATTATTTTACATGGTTCTATTTTTTAAAGGTGCATGCAAACATAGTGTTGCTCTATTGTTGTGGATTCTGAACACCATCGAAGTTAACCTTCCATCACATCCACATTGTGTTCTAATGATTTGAGACTGTCGATTCTTCTTCGAACTAAAAACATTCTGTGCTTTTTATAAATAATAAGAATGAATAGATATATATCTAGTGCAAAGTGACCAGAAAATTATATTTTCATATTCAACTGCAAATTTTGCTTTTTAGGAACATAATGGACTTTTTTGTGTGGAATCTCCAAATTTTGAAATAAATAGGGAAGTTTATTTTTGATGAACAAGACCTAAATAATATTATGAAGCCGGCAAATATTTTTTGGAACAGTGTTATACAGTACTTATTAGGTTCTTTCGTTCGCCCCGCTGGTGTAGGAATGAACTACATCAACGGACACAAAACCTTTCGTTTGGCCCGGTGTAAAGCCCACTACACCTTCACTGGTGGATATTTTCTCCACCAGCTATTCAGAAGGAGTGAATTACACTCGTCATGTGTATAAGGAATAAGGAGGAAGTAAACTAGGTAAATAAGGTGGTGTATTTGACATTGGTGTACACTGCACCAAAAACGAACGAAAGAACCTATTATTTTGTATTAGGCATAGCCTTGCTTTTACATCGAACATGTGGCAACTACGATATCCCCGCTATCGCTATGTTCTCGGTTCGGCTAATATCCCACCATCATGTCTTCTAATTCTAGTCGACCGCGACCAACCACTATATATCTACAGGATAGCCGAGTTCCTCGATTTCTTTCCGGTAATGGAGAGGCTGTTACGTTACAGTCAGTCCACTGTCAAACGCTAGCCTTTTGAAACCAACAGAGATACTATCGTCTTTTTTGAAATTACGCTCGTTAACTTTTTTTTTTGTTTAAAAAATTAACTTTTTTATATAGGTAGATATGTATATTATATTTATTTATTCTGTTAGTTTATTATAAGAATAAGTTCTAATTTATAAACAGAGTGTCCCAAAAAATTGTATACAAATGAGTAGAAGTTTTATCTTACATAAAAAAAACATTCTTGATAAAAAGTTTACATCTCTTGGAAATTCATAATCGAGCATTACATTTTGTAAAATGTAGGTGCTATACAGGGAAAATAAAAATAGTAATGTATGTTAAAGAGTAAAATACTTTTAAATTTCAATATAGAGAAAAATATTAGTTAAAATGTTAATAGGAATTAAAAAATATAATTCACTTGCAATAGCACAAATCTGCCCAGGCAATGATTTAGAACATATTTTTCTATCTTTTAATGAGAAAACTTACCAAACTTATTCAAATATTTCAGATAAAAATTAGTAGCAAAAATGTCAATACTAATCACAAAAATAAATTTTAAAACACAATGTTTTTAAAGTTTCTTGACTCCAAAACTGTTGAAAAACAAAAATATTAATTATTTGATGTTTTTACAAGTTCATTCACCACAAAAACGAATAAATAATCTCTAAAAACTGTTAAACAACCCAAAAGTACAACGCAAACACAATACTTTCTATAGTGACAAACCAAATTCTGTACTGACGCCTACGTCACCAACCGCACGGAAAAAAACGCAATGTGGTTTCTTATAAAACTAGTCTATCCTGTAGTATATAGTCGTTGGACCGTGACAACTGGCTGTTGCCATTTTATTAACTTGTATACTAGTCCTATGCCTAACACGAAAAAATAAGCACTGTATATATAATTAATTCAATTTAAAATAAGTTTTGTTGTTTTCTTTATATTTATTTATCGATTGCTTATTTTATTACCGTTAATCGAGTCTTTTAAAAATGTTTATTTATTGTAAGACACTGACAGTTTACTGTATAGGTATAGTCCAATGAAGTGGAGATATGTAGAATGATAACTATCAATGAAAAAGTATTGACACAATGCACAATTTCGTTTTGCACATTTTGTAAACAAGATTCAGGGACGATTTCATAACTTTTTATGCAACAATTATAAAATAGTGCATCGGAAAATAATTAACAAGTATAATTTAATACTAAATCGAAATTAAAGCACAAAAAATCACAAATATAAGCAAGATAACAAAGAATTGACTCCAAAAAAGCTTACAACTGCCACAACACAAACAAAGCCAACCCTGGAATTTGTTTACAGTGCTTTAGAGCAACCTCTCCTTGTCATTTACGTGTGTAAGAGAGGAAGGTTGAGTCATGCATAATTTCTACACTCGTGATGGATGCGTAGACGGTCCCTTATTGTTCTACCCTCTCTACTTCTTTGGTATAGTCCAGGTATTTACTTTGGTGGAGTTTGTATAGATTTCGCAAAACTATCAGAATTAAAAAAAAAAACACTTAATTGATTTGCCTCTTTTGAAGGAAATTTATTTTATTTTTGTTAAATTAATAATATCTGGACTAGATATATAATACATAAGTTTAATAAATTAAATTTTTGTACCTATTGTAGGTAATTTATTTATACATTCCTGTTTAAAAATAATTCAATAAATAACAGGCTTTATTATAATCGTTTAAGCAATTAATTTACATATCGAATGACAATACAATTCAAATTTTCAATCTTTTTTTGGCAGGGTCACTCAAAGAGCCTTTAATAGGAATTTTAGGCGGTATATTTATAAGGCACATCTTGTTTTATTGTCAAATTTTTATCCAAAATTTTTAAATGAATCCAGTTTTCTGCATCTTCTTCCACATAAAAAATAATGCAAACTAATTAGTTACCCTCAGACTCGGTGTTAAGTAAAAATGTATGTATATTGACCTACTAGATGATCAACTAGGTCCATTTTATAAATTTATATCAAATTGGAAATAAAAACAATACAAAAATATATTTACTTACATCAAAATAAATATAAAAGCACAATGCTAGTTTGTGTCCCTTAACCCACTATCGTTTTTGAATGTCTAGATTTTAAGGAACTTCTTACTTCTAATTGGGACCAAGTGCTTAAAAATATAACCAGATATTTTTAATGTAACGCAAAAATAAACAAATATTTATTTTATTACCCTTTTTAAAAACAATTTCAATGTTTCCCACAATCGATTTGAGATTTTGAAATTTTTGTATCATGAGAAAAGAAAATTTAAATCCGATTTTAGAAGGAGATAACTATCATAAATGTCACTATTATAAAAAGATAACGATCAACTGTATGTGTTATGGTATCACAGATTCTTTAGTAACCAATAGAAACAGGCGCTTCATTATGAGGCGGTAAATGGCGCAGAAATAGAGTGTTTTAAATAATTGATTTAAAAGTCACCTTTTTAAAGTACTATAACTTTTATTATCTATTTAAAGTATTTATTGCATGAAAAAAAAAAGCTGTTTGTGCTTCAACAGTTAATAGCTTTAGATTCGTTAAATTCGTTTGCGCTAAACACGCGCATTGTGCTACTACTATATTTAATAATAAAAAAATAAAAAATACATGACCAATGTGGTTTAAAAAAGACGTGCTTGAGTTTAAAATTACTGGAAATTAAATTATAATCCTTGGTATAATCCAAATGAGAATAGTAATCGAGTAGTACGTAGTACATAAATTATAATTTCACAAGAATTATAAGATTTTTAAAGGGAATATACCGGGTGTTCAAATTAAAGTGTTACAGCTATATGCCGCCTTTTATAGAAAAAACGTTTCAGACGAAACTTTTATAGTTTTGAGGGGAAGAAATTTTGGCTAAAATCGTTTTTTATAGCTAACCATAATATGGCCAACTTTTTTTTCGCCTAGCAAAATTTTGAATTAGCTGTTACTCAAAAAGTAAAAGTCCAATAAAAAAAAATATTTCCATCAAAAGTTTCTTATTTTTTTATGTACTTTAAGAATATGTAAAAAAAATGGGATTCCCATATTATGGTCAGCTATAAAAAAATGAATTTGGCCAAAATGTTTCCCCTAAAAAACTATAAAACTTTTGTCTGAAACTTTTTTTTCTAAAATGCATATTTTCGGCTGTATTTAACTGTAACACTTTAATTTGAATTCCCGGTATAAATATAGGAACGATAATTTTTCCATATATCAAATGTTTACTCGTACAAATAACTCTTATTTTACTTTTATTCTAATTTGATTGGCTAAGAATGACAAGTGATATTTTTGATGGAACCTCGATTGATTCTCCATGTTTTGTGGGTTATCCGGTATTACGCACAATTTGTTCTACTGCTTGGTGACTGCTTTTTCTAAGGGTATTGGTGCCGTTTTGCTTTTCGTGTCAATGATTGTCTTGGATCTCTGCAAGAAGGGTGCCCTTCTCTGTCCCCAACCTTTTGGGAGTTCAAAGTAGTTGGACCGATTTTTGGGATTTTCCACCAAATTTCCCAAGTAACGGGTCGTATCTTTGCCCCATCGCCTTTAAAATGGCTGTTGACCGCAATCTGGTGAGCCGTTATGACTTAGTCATTTCCAATACCCGGATGTGATCCATTGAACGGTAGTCCTACCTCAAAACCTCATGAAACTAGGCTGAATATATCGCTTCCTTCTTGACAACTTTCCCTTGGTGGTGATTAATTGATCTTTGGTTTGTCGAGCTACACTTCTCGACCCTTGCTCATACCTGTTAATTTCTTAGCGTTCTTATACCACCACTCTACGTTACCACCATATTCGACTCTCCACTTTCCATGCACTGAATCACTTCTAGTTCACGGCCTAGAGTCACACTCAATCCTTCTTGGATTTGTCTGTTAAGTTTTACATTGCATACTACTCCACGTTTAAATACCACATACTTTAACTATACATATTGGTACGATCTTTACAATATGGATCTATATGACTTACTTAGACCAGATTTGGGGTCTTACAGTCTGTAATGCTGCCCTCCACATACTTAAACAATTTTGAATTGAGTTGCCATCCCTACCAATATACCGGTTATAATAATTCTTGGCAATACCGCATATCATTTCAGTTGGGTTAAATACAATGATAAGGAGGTAACCGAATAACTGTGTGGCCATATTGTTATGCAAGTTGATCTACTTTATAAATTTTTGGTGGTTTATTACTGAAAACTGTGTTCAATAAATCTTGTTTGTACATATTCTGATCAAATTCTGACAATTTTTATCATTGATTTTCATCTCTTTTCTGATGTAAATTGACAAATTAAAATATTTGGGTCCAGTTGTTTAAATAATTGTATTAAAATTTATTTCTCCTTTAAGGTGGACATTGCCTCATAATAAATTTGAACTCGACGATAACAAAATGTGAAATGCAAACATTTATCTAATATATTTATTGTACATTGTTTTAGGGAGCCTTTAATTACAGAGGAAGTATGATCGATATGCCTACCATGAAACAGGCCAAAAATATTATAGATATTGTTAAACCTGTTAAGAAAAAATCTACTTAGTAGTCAACAATGTATTTTACACTTTTTAAAGATAATATAATATTTTATGTAGTTTGTAAGAAACAAAAAGTTAGTTTTAAATAAACGTAAATTATTTAAAAAACCGTTCTTTCAATTTATTCCTCATACAGTGTGTCTACTTAAGTTGGAACCATATGGAAAACATTTTTATTATTGATTTTAGGAAAAAAAGTTATTCTTGATAAAAAGTCCTGCATGACCCAAAACTTAAAATACAGTCATCAGATATCAAATTTTTCAAGCCTTATACGAGGTTTGTCAAAAAATATGAATTTTGCTCAAGAGTAAAGTACGTTTATTTTTTTACAAAATCGAAAATTTTCATTAAGAAATTTGCTAAATTCTTCACAAACATCAACAAAAGGAAAGCGTATCATGTTTATAGTAGCTAACGTAATTTATAACGTTTTCAGATATTTACAATCAATGTGTAGAGTGTAGAGTTTATAAAAAATAAGAAAATCTGTTTTTCAGATAGATCGGTGTAATTGCATATTTGAATGTAATATTCAATTCTAATCAACTTTTCTTAATGAAAATTTTCGATTTTGTCATAAATAAACGTACTTTACTCTTGAGCAAAATTCATATTTTTTGACAAACCTCGTATACGGTTTGAAAAATTTGATATGTGATGACTGTATTTTAGGTTTTGGGTCATGTAGGACTTTTTATCAAGAATAACTTTTTTTCCTAAAATCAATATTAAAAATGTTTTCCATATGGTTCCAACTTAAGTAGACTCACTGTATATAGGGCCGTCAGCACAAAAAAAGTGTAACCTTAGACAAGCAAACAGAAGGAACGCGCCATGCCTATCAGTCTGGAGCTTGCTACCATTTTGAGCTAATTATTTCATGCCAACTGATTTTAGCAGGCAAAGCAGATGCTACCAATAGTGGTTGTAGGATGCTACAAAACAATTTTTACAAAGTCATTTCAGATCGGGTGAAAGTTTTTACACGTCAACTAGGCGCGTGGATTTGTAACAAAAAGGAAAAAAATAGTATATTACATACCAAGCCGGGAAGTACTATATAACAGACGCGAGGCTAGGATTGAGTTCCCCGAGGTATGTATACGATATTACTCATAATCTCCTCTTTTATATAAGTTTTAAATAATATTGGTATTAATTCCAATCATAGTTTAAAAAAAAATAACGAATTTATCTGTGAGACCGTTGCTAGGCAATATAACAAGTTGATTGAATGAGAGCTGCCTGGCTATCCCAAAAAAGGTTTATAGACTATTTAGCGGGGAGAAAATTAATTAACTCGCTACCGATTCTATAGCAATCATTTCTTCTTGGAAGATCTCGGCCAGAGAGTCCAGGTTGGAGTCGTCCGCGTACAGCCTGGGAGAGGATTTTATCCCCCCCCCCTCCCCGTTCCATACGACTCTATGGAATGAGAACGCTGCTTGCCTGTTCTGTGTTGTCGGAGAACTAGCAAGTCTAAGGCCATGCAGAGGATGTGGTGGGTATTAATCTCACTCATCAGCCCCGTCTTGTCCCAGCGAAGTTCTTCATTGCATTGACTAATCACCTTCAGGACTGTGTAGGAGACCATCCTGGCCTCCTGTTCGAGAAAAATGTGGTCTCCATGGCTTCCATCGATGTGGCTGACATTGCCCCAGTGATGGCAAGGCAAGCAAGACGCTGGATTTTAGCCAGCTTTGCTCTAGCCGTCCAATGAAATCCCTTGTCCCACCAGACGCCGGAACAGTAAGTAACCATATGATTTCCCACGGTTTGGTAAATCCAGTAGATCAGTTGAGAAACGATCCCCAAGCTTTGCAGCATATCTTATCAGGGCCGAGGGATAATCGGGCTTTTTTGATGATTTCCCCGGCCAAGGTAGGTCGTCGAAGCTTGTCGAGCTTTCTTCTCTTGATGAAAGGGACGATAATGGTTTTCCGGGGGTTAACATACATCTGCTTCCTCTCGCACCATCTGTTGATCGTATTTAAGGCTTGTTAAATGATGTTAGAGATCACCTCTTCGTACTTCCCCTAATAGTAAGAGAGCCCAGTGCAAATTTCGACCGTCATCTGATAACGAAATGAAATATGCTCCAAAGACATGTAACAACATTGTATTTTACCAAATTGCACCTGTGCCAATCCCTATCCTGAGCAAAGTGACTAAAAAAAATTATTTTACATTCAAAAAATCACATGAGACATGACAGTGACAATTTTGTTTGCCCTGAAAATTAAAATCCTAATTCATTATGAACCTAGCTTTTAAACCTGAATTATTAATATTTTTACCTACCTTTTTAACCTTGTGCATGTGTGAAAGGAAGAAGCATGGCATATAAACCATTTGCATAATAATTATTATAAAGTCTTGTTAGACAATTCTTTTAAACCATAATCATAGTAGTTTTTTGTCGCTTCTATGGCAACCTGTAAAAATGAATCACAACAATAGGCATATAAATAAATTTTTAATTCAGCAAAAATTGATTCATATTTTTAAAGATTTTTAACTACTAATCGTGGATAGATGTTTTTGTGCGATGTTAAGAGGAAGAAAATGTTTCTCTTTAACGATATATATCAAGATATATTTAAAAAACTATAAGGGCAAACAAAATTAGCGCTGTCATAATTTTTTTTAACCACTTTGCTCAGGATGGGGATAGGCACAGGTGCCATTTGGTAAAGTACAATATTTTTACATGCTTTTGGGGTATTTTTCATTTCGTTATCAGATGACGGTAAAAATTTCCAGTGGGCTCTTGGGCTATAATTTATAACTACCAGATCATCCGAATAGCCCAGAAAGATCTTCTAGCAGGTTATTCACCAGAATAGTCTACAGTAGGGGTGAAAGTACGCCGCCTTATGGGCATCCTTTGGCTGGCCTGAAAATGACTCTTCCTCGACAACTGATCAAATGATGTTCTCTCCAGTCATGTTTTTGATCCAATTACAGGTCAGTTTGTCGATTCCTCTTCTTTCAATAGAAGCAAACAGAGATTGAGGAAGGGCGTTATGGAACGTTCCTTCTATGCCTAGGAAGGCATCTAGCGCAATCTCCCCGCGTTTTAGAGAGTGGCCGTTTTTTCCTAGTATATTGTGCAAGGTATAATCTGTCGATTAGCCTGCTTGTTAGGCATATTGGGAGGAGCTTAAAGGGCTTGCCCGAAGGACTCCTCTAATATGCCTATCTAGAATTATCTCTAGTGATTTTAAAAGAAAGGACGTTAGGAGTTGGGTATGGAGGTATCTACTCTACCAGCCTATCTAGAATTCTCTCTAGTGTTTTCAAAAGAAACGATGTTAGGGGTTTGGTAGGGAGGTATCTACTCTACCAGCCTTGTATATGCACAACTTTCGCCTTCGTTCACCTTAGGGGATATAGCTCCACGCCAGACTTACTCTAAACAGCTCACAAGGAGGGATAGCAAGGGTTTATGTCGTTTTTACAGGAGAGAAGGAAATATACTATCTTCTCCGGGTGACTTGAAAGGGGAGAATAAATTCTTCACCCATTACACGGCGCTTTGAGAAACAACTTGTGCAACGTAGTTCCAGTCATCCTTCTAAAAAAAGGTCCTCAAGCAAAAAACTTCTCATTTTTAGTGAAATTTCTAAAAAACAAACAAAGGTCCTCTTGTACTCTTGTGGCGATAATCTAAAAAATTAAAAACGTCCTCACCTAAATGCCCCCTAATGCCGCTGCCGGGCCTCCACTTGAGCCCGGGCCCTGGGAATTCGTCCCGACTACCCTCCCCCCTCTTGTCGGTCCTGTATGTGCTTAGTCTGAATGTTATGTATTTGAATAGAGCACCTATACAGTGTGACCCATTTAGATTGGAAACACCCCTGTAAAATTTGAAGTTATTAACCAATTAGAACCATTTTTTTTAAATTGTCAGGTAACAAAATATTTACGTTGGCACAAAATTTAAAATGTTTATTTCAATTTTTAGAGCATAATACGATACTTTTTCGTAGTCAATCATGGAAAATTTTTATTATCGATTTTTTTATTAAAACAATTACTACCCCACTGGATTTAGAGTGCCTTCTAATAGCTGTGAATAAAATTTCATAAAAATATAATTATTAATAACGAAGTTATGACCACTTAAAATTCGAAAACTTACGTAAGGTAACGGTCACAAAAGAACACTCAGTATCAACAGATAGCCATGGAAATTATTTATTCTAATAAATCTAACAATAAACCACCGCTGCATGAAAAAAATGTTTAAAATAGCATAAACGTTTATTGAAACTAATAACAAAATTGTATAATTTAACAAACTTAACTGTAACAAATAATTAGATCCTAGTTGCCTCTAATACACAAGTGTCAAATAGTAGCATCATCTTCACGGCAACTAAGATTTAAATTGAAATAATATTAGGTTTTATTGTATTAGGTTAATTTCGTGTAAAGTTAAATGTAATTTTAATTATTTTCGTTAAGTGTTTATGCTTTTTTAATTTTTTTTATCCAGTGGTGATTTATTGTCAAGTTCATTTACTGGAAAAAATAATAATTTTCATGGATATCTGTTGATATTGAGTGTTCTTTTGTGACCGTTACCTTAAGTATTCAAATTTTAAGTGGTTATATATAACTTCATTATTAATAATTATGTTTTATGAAATGTTGGTCACATTTATTAGAAGTCACTCTTAATCCTGTGGCGTAGTAATTTTTTTAATAAAAAATCGCTAATAAAAATTCTCCATTTTCGAGTACGAAAAAGTATCGTATTATAATCTAAAAATTAAAATAAACATTTGAAATTTTGTCCCAAAGTAGATCTTTTGTCACCTGATAATTTAAAAAATAATTGGTTCAAATTGGTTAATACCTTCAAATTTTACAGGGGTGTTTCCAATCTAAATGGATCACACTGTATATTTATTGATTATTATAATAAAACTGGGTTGTTGTTTTATTGTTTTTTTTTTTAAGTAAATTATACTGTTCATACATCCTAGAAACTCCTACGAAATCGACTCTAAAAATGCCCATTCGGATTTCGGCAAATATAAGAATATTTTAATCTACGAGGGTACTCGCAATTGTTGAAAAACGGTAATTCCTGGGAAACAGAAATACGGAGGAACTTCTGCATGTCCTCAGGCGGGAATTAATTGAAATATACATTTTTAAGATGAATTAAAAATAAAATTTAGTGACTTCGTCACATCACCCTCTCTCGGTCAAAGAAAATAAAGGCGAAACTTCGTTTTGGCTTTATTTTCCCACACTCGTAGGTTCAAATTAATCGGCATGTGAAAGTAAGGGGCGGGCGGGCCGGACGGGGCGGCGTGAAGGTTTGCAATCACAACTTCGAGAAAGCACTCCTCGTAGTCCACATCTAGAACAGAAAAGTATACCTCGGTTATTGCAGGCTTGACACAATTCCAGCAGGTTCCTGGGAGTACCTCTACAAAGGTAGAATTGTATTTTCGGATACGGTTGGGAGCGGAATGAGACCTTCTGGGGAGGTCAAACGAAAGGATGCGGGTGACTGAAAATCTAGATTTTCAGGGGGCGGGCGGGTGCGTTCTACAAACGAAAATACTCGATTAGTTCGAGTCTACTTGACTGGCATGGGGTGGTTTGAACGGATAACAGGTTGGGACTGATTAGTCGGCACCTGTACGGCGCGTAAAGCTGCTACTTCGGAGTCTAAACATCGTTCCAGATGCCTAGCCTGATTAACGGTTGAAGTCCTCTCGGACACGGGGTTTACGGCTCGAGGCAGAGAGTTTTTGGTCACAGTTGTTGGTATTTTTCCTCCGTTATCACAGCTTTCGCTGAGTTCAGGAGACAAGGTTTCAATCCGGTCCAGCACAGCTGTTGAACAACTCGACGTACGGCCCTTCAGAACTGATGGTGTCTTTGGAGTTACTATACTGGTCGGACGGCTGGTATTGGTCACAACTTGTAACCTGGATCTCTCATCCTGTGGGTTGGAGGGAGGGAGGCGGTTTCTCCCAGATCTCCAAGATCTATCATCTTGTGGGTTGGAGGGTGGGGGGGCGGTTTCTCCCCGATCTCCAAGATGTCTCGCTTTGTTGTGTAGAGAGCGGAGGGCGATTTCTCTCCGATCTCCAGGATCTATCGCTCTGTGGGTTGGGGGTCGGTTTCTTCCCGATACGGTTTGAATCGACGGCATGTACCAAAGTACTTACTGCAATTTTCTTCGGAGTTTTAGATAACGGGTGAGCTGACGGAGGCTCTAACGGTTGCTCTATGATCCCAATCGGGTAGCAAGGTATCGGACGGGGTGTTGGAGGCATCAACATGTCTCCTACAAAAATTTTCCCACTTCCTAACTCTAATCGGACATCAAGTTTGATTAGGATATCCATCCCAAGCACTAAATCAGTACTTAAATTGGGGAAGTGCCTGATATCCTCAACAGTAGTTCGGCTGCCAAATTTCATTGGTACAGAGTAGGAATCCTGGACTCGAATGGTACTACCATTAGCTAACCTTGCAGAAGCGGGGTCTGCCTTTATGGGTTGCTTCTGACTAGTAAGATACTCAGCTAGCCGGTCTCCCAGGTAGGACCGGCATGCTCCAGTATCCAGAAGGGTTGAGCATGTATTCTCCAGGATCTTTAACTCTAGGTGTGGTCGTGCCTTCCATAAGAAGGACGGTCTCTCGGGTGGAGTTTCCCTGTGGGAAGACGGTTTGTTGAGAACCAACGTTGTGAGCCTCGCATCGCTCTTTATAGACCACGGTAGCCGGTACTGGCACTGGGATGGTATGCAGACTCTTGAGCCTGGTAACGGGGTGCAAATTGCCTGGTTCTGGAGTTACTTGGCACGGACTCTAACTCTTTCCTCAATAGCTCACATGCCTTTACGGCTTGCCAAAAGGTGGACAAATCACTGAAATCTGTCTTGCGGATCTGCTGCCTGTATTCGGGCAAAAGATTACGGTAAAGCCTCTCTAGTTGCTGTTCACTGGTAAACGACCCATGTCTCCTCATGAGGGTCTGCAAGTCGGTAATGTAGGAAGAGACGGGTTCGTTCCTACGTTGCAGTCGACGGTTAATTTCGGCTTCCAGGTCCAACTGATAGGACACCGAAAAAAAGAAAATACGGAAATCGGCCTCGAAGGCCTCCCAAGTTGTCCAATTATCTCGGTTGTTACGGAACCACAAGGCGGGTTCATCGGTTAGCAGTTCGGGGATGTACGGCAGTAGTCGGTCCTTGGCAATCCCCTTGGAAATGCATATTTCGTCAAGGCGTTCCAAAAATGCGGCTGGATCATTACGGTTTCCAAACGAGAGGTTCCACTCGTGCGTTTGGATAGGTACGGGCCTAACGGTGGGCAGTGGGGGTGTCATGGCGGACAGAACGGTTTTCTCACAGAAAATAAAGAAAAAAATTCGGAGAAAAGAAGATGAACAAAAAAAAATAAATTCGGAGAAAAAGGAGAGAGAAAAAAATCTACCCTTATTCCGGGGGTGGAAAACCTTTAGCAGTACGGTCCCTGCTCGGGCGCCATTTGTGACAGGCTCCTGGTTCACCTACAGTGAATCAGCGAGTCTGTGTGGCACTATGAATGTACTCAAGGTGAACTCAGTGGAGGTAAAAATAATTCTAGGCGGTCACTGCTAGGTAACCACTATACTAGAATAATAAAAAAAAACACTTATCTCCTTTACACCTCGTACCCTACGGTACCCTGAAAGAGAACGGTTAAGAACCAGCAATAAGAGAAACACAGGAACCGGTAATAAAATATATATTTACCACTGATCTGTAAATACAGATCAGTGATATTTACAAAAAAAAAATAAATACAACTGTA
Organism: Psylliodes chrysocephalus; assembly: GCA_927349885.1. Taxonomy (NCBI): domain Eukaryota; kingdom Metazoa; phylum Arthropoda; class Insecta; order Coleoptera; family Chrysomelidae; genus Psylliodes; species Psylliodes chrysocephalus. The sequence goes on from OV651816.1 coordinate 8,726,564, forward strand.
ATTATATATGTACGGCTTCCTGCATTCGAAAAATCTATTCTTTAAAATTAAATGATTAAAATTGAAAAGTATTTAAATATTGACGGATCCCTATATCCGGAAAATTGAATAAAAAATTAATTATTAAAGTTGAAAATTATTTAAATATTGACAGATCCCTATATTCGGAAAATTTAATAAAAGTAAATTATTAAAACGTAGGAAAATATTTATGGAAAATAAATGATCATTATTGAAAATAATTTAAATATGACGGTAATCAAATGTAAACAAATAAAAAAAAATGAACTCAAAATTGTCGGAGACCCCTTGTATCTTAATGCCCAAGCGATGGAACCGCAAAATTCTCGCCTATTGAAAAATAGGGTTTATTTACACGGTGTTTTGAATCGGCGACAACGACGATCGTAGAAAATAATATTTATGAATTTTGCTTAGCGTCTATCGAGAGCGTGTGTGTGAATTTAATTTTACAGAAGTTGTCGGCTTTGTTCAATAATTAGTTGTGGACGGAGAACGGAATGATTCAAATACAATTGAATGAATAAATAAAAAAAAATAAATTTTACACGAAGTGAGGCGCGGAAATTAATTTAATCGTCTTTTGGGAAATTAGATACGTCATCAGGAGCGAGAGCTCTCCAATCCGAGAACGGATCGAACCTCCGAAAAAAAAAAATAAAACAAAAAATCGCAAACAGATCGGATCTCTCACTTCAATGCTAACTGGGCGGTTTTTTAAAAGAAATTGGATATAGTCGCTGACAAAGAGAGCTCTCGGTGTCTGGTCTAGGTCAAACCTCAAATAAAAAAATTGCCAACGGTTTCCCACTAAGGAATGAAATGAAAAATGCTGGGCATGAATCAAAATTATTTCACTTGTCGGACGGGTGTCCCAAACTAATTGTAAATAAAAAAAATAAGCGGTATCCTACCTTTAGAAAAATAAACCGGGTTGATCTATGAACTAAATCACGGCACTAGGTACTAACTAAGAGTGAAATGTTTTCGGCTGTCGGCAATCGCTTACGGCGGCTGGCAAGCGAGAAGAGAGCGTAATTCCCAGATCTCATTTAATTTATCCTTTTTCGGTAAAGCAAGATGGAAGACACGGTACGACAAAGTGGGGATACCACTACTACAGCCGACTGTTTACAATTTAAAAATAAAAAAATGCCCTTATAGTCCTTGACAAATAAAAGGTAGATAATCCATACGAAATCGACTCTTAAAATGCTTATTCGGATTTCGGCAAATATAAGAATATTTTAATCTACGAGGGTACTCGCAATTGTTGAAAAACGGCAATTCCTGGGAAACAGAAATACGGGGGAACTTCTACATGTCCTCAGGCGGGAATTAATTGAAATATACATTTTTAAGATGAATTAAAAATAAAATTTAGTGACTTCGTCACAAACTTTTAGTTCAACAATTTTTATAAAAATTAGAATTTTGCACATTTTGTCAAATTTCTCGAATACGGACCATTTCAGGAAATTTTGTCATAAAGCAAAAATTATAGATAATAATATTAGAAGTAACTTTTATTTGAACAATTTTTTTCTCCAAACATAAATAACAGACATATTCCATAAAATATAAAAAGGGCCTCCCATAAAGTACCCCCCAGATGTTCAGACTTTGTCCAAAATCTAATCATTTCACGTCAGGCCGAAATAAAACTTAAGTTTATAATTTAATGTTTTTTTCTTTATCCGTTTTTGAGTTTTTTTCAAAATTCGAAATTTACACATTTTCTCAAATATCTCGAATACGGTCCATTTTAGAGAAATTATGTATATAATAAAAATTATAGAGAATTACCTTACAAAAAACTTTTATTTGAACTTTATTAAAAAATATTTTTTTTATTTTGTCAAATTTCTCGAATACGGACCATTTTAGGAAAGTTTTGTATGTATAGATAATAATATTAGAAGTAACTTTTATTTGAAGAATTTTCTTCTCCAAATGTAAATAACAGATATATTCCATAAAATATAAAAATGACCACCTATAAAGTACCCCCCCAGATGTTCCGACTCTGCCCAAAAACTAATCAGTTCATTGGACGATGGAATAAAGCTTAAATTTAAAATTTGGTGTTTTTCTGTATATCGGTTTATGAGTTATGGTGGATACACACACACACACACACACACGCACGCACGCACGCACGCACGCACGCACCCACACACACACACACACACACACACACACACACACACACACACATACACACACACATACACACACACACACATATCATCGCGAAAATAGTCAAAACGGATTCAGGGGACCTCAAAACGTAAAAATCCGTCGAAAACTCGAGGTCGAAAAAAATCATGATTCCTATACTTTCTTTATATCTGTATACAGATAGGAAAGTAAAAAGTAATTCATTTGAAATTTGATGGAAATCATTACATGATTTTTCCTTGATGTTTTGTAGCTTGTCTTTCAAAAAATTAAACTACCGATATTATAAAAACTCTCAACACCAGAACGAAGTTCAAAAATAATAATATAAACACCACTAAATAACAATAAAGTATTAGATTTTTTAAAAAAACTAATGAACGACACCAAGTAAAATATTTTTCCTACGACCACTTAGGAAAGTGACACATATCACACTATATAGTCCTATCAATGTATTTATTACCCACCACCCTCCGTCCCGTTGAGAGTTGTGCACCCTGTATATCTGTTACTAAACCTTCTCTTATATATATATATATATATATATATATATATATATATATGTATATCCCAGACGTTCTTCCCTCAAAACTATAAATACTGAAGAAGTACTTCCCTCTTATATAACTTACTTCCCTCCGATTTTGGAGGGAACAAGGTTTTGCATTAAATTTCAATTTAATGGACTACTTAACCTCCTTCCTAACCACTGAAGAAAAATTGTCTGGAGGGTCGTTTGTATATTTTTGTCGAGAAAGTGGGCAGTTTAGTTGGAGTTTTGACCGGTGGCGTTGCAATCGTCTTTGTATGTTGGAAATTTCGTTCTATGTTCCCTCCACAAGGTTTTATATAATTTTAATTGAAATAGCGGTTCTTGTTCCCTCCGAAATTCGGCAACACCGCTATTCTATTAGATTCAAGTTAGTTTTAAGGTTACACGTTTAGAGAAATATTTATGTTAGGTGAAAATGACTTCGAGGAGCGAATTACTTGTTAAATTAGCTCTTAAAGAAGGTAAGTCGTATCTATTTTTTAATTATTTATATATTAATAATAAGATGCCTGCACGCATGGAAAGTTTTGTTTTGTTTTTAGATAAACATTTGCATGTCGAGTGTTTTGGTTAGGTTACAAATATTTTATTTAAATTTTGTTATTTTTTGTTATTTGTATAAATATTGTCCATTTTTTACTATTAATATGGATTTTACAGAAATAAGATGAAATTTTGATGCAGTTTTGTGTTCAAAGATAAGCATTTTGTATCAATGCATCAATTTATTAACTATACAGAGTAACCTTTAATAGTAAAGAAAAAATACTCTATATGACAAATAGATAGATATAATTACATATTAAAAATTAAAACGTAATTTTAAATTTTAAACAATTTTTCCCAATCATAATTTTTGATATTGTTAGAAATGAAAGCCACACTGTTGCGCTAAATATACTACTTGTCTTCTGGGTAATAGGTTTTTTATACAATTCAGGAATATTTATTTATTTTTATTGATAACGTATTACTAATAAAGTTGTTGCCAGACTTATGCTAAAATTTTCAATGTTTATAATTTAAAACTACGTTTAAATATGTCTATATCCCTCTATTCTGAAGGAAATACTAAAAGTATTTTGTTATATAAATTAAAATAATCACACGTAAAACCAAATGTAAAAAATTATAGGGTAACCTACTTCCTTTAAAGAACAACTGCTCCATTGGCGAATACCGCAACAGGTATTGAATTATGTACAAAGGAAAAAAACAGATATAGAAATTTAACATTCTACCTTTGATTTTGCTTGTTAAGGAGAAGGTCATTATTGGACCGAGCGGTTTCGTCCTTAAATAGATTTTTCTCAGTTCTAGTCTCTTATGAAATTAACAAGAGCACCAAAATGAACCAATATACTATAAGGCTAGTTACGAAGAGACCAAGTATCCACGTGTTGAAAATGGTAACTGCATCTATTCTTAGTAAGCAAAATTAAAGGTCGCTTGCTAGCAAAATGAAAGGTAGAGTGGTGAAATTAACTTTCTATCTTTGTTGTTTTCCTTTGAATTTAATTTAATACCTGCTGCGGTATTAGCCAAAGATGAAGTTGTTCTTCAAAGGAAGACGGTAGCCCTATAATTTGTGTCATATGGCTTTGAGTTTGACTATTTTATTTTACGTCTTGTTCACATTTGAGTTGTAATTATTTTCCTATTTTCTTCCGAATACTGTATCACTAATAAATATGGATTTCTGAATTTTTAACCTGTATATTTTAAACCTGACAGAAGATTTTATAAGAAATATTTATTTTGCTACCGTTTATAGTAAAAAAGTTTATTGAATAGTTCATTATGAATTTGTCAATTTTTTATGCGTATGTTTTATACTGTTTTTTAAGAAATTGCAGATATTACAAAGGGTAACTTTTTTTTGGTCACACTCATTGATTTAAAATGTCTGTAATTCAGAAGTTCAGATATTTTTATATCTATAATATAAATGCTGTTTAAGCGAAAACTGAATTTACTTATATTTTCCTAAAATTTTCCAAACTAACGTGTAATGAAATGTATGTAACGTGGAAATATTATTGCATTGGCAATGTTTTTTTTTAGTTTGTTCTGGTTTAGACGATTGCAACTCTAGTAAAATCTAAAATCTCTTTATCTTCAGATGACGAAAAACCTAAAGACTTACTTTTTTTCTACAACTGGAGACCATTTAGGATCTACTAACGAGTCGCCTGAACTAAAATCTAACTTCTTAAGTTCTGTTTGTGTTTTTTTTTTATATCCATTCTGTATTTTTATTAGCACACTTTACGACTTTTTTCTACATACAATAATTTTTGTACACATAAATGTCCATAGCACTTTTCAAACGTATTTTTTATGCAGTCACTTTTTTTCACTTTTATGATCGGAAACAAAGAAACAAATAATTTTAAAACTTGGACTTTCGCAAAATAAACAAATTTTCGTTTCACGCTAAGCAGTAATTGCTTTTTGCTAGAAACGAAAAAAAATGAATGTCCAAAAATTAAAATTGTTTGTATCTCTTTTTCTTCTTCTGCTTCTCCTTATTCTTCTTCTCTTCTGCAGTTTTGAAAATAACGGCGTCATACATATATGAATGACATGGCCCCACAGAATATTTTTCTCTAAGAGGCCGCGTCGTTCATATACATATACTCGTATTAATATTATTACATTAAAAAAAATGCCAAAAAAAAAAAACAAAAAAAGTACAATGTTTTTATTAAAATCGAGTAAACATAATTACGCTAGTAAAACAAAAAAAAATATTTGGCCGTTTTTACAATTGTGGCTTGGCAGCCAACGTGATTAATGAGAGACCGAAAACTATAATAATCTGTAAAAGAAAAATATATAAATATTAGAATTCTTTGGTCTTTGGCAGCATTTTTTATTTTGATTTTTAGATAATTAAGAAAAGCGGCGATGACTTCCCTTTAACCAAAAAAGGACGAACACTTTCAGATCTTGTTAATATCTCTGTAAAAAAAAACGAAACAGAATATTAAAAAAGGTAAAGTATTGTCATGAAACATGAATTTATAATTTACTTCACAAATGCTAAACACTTAAGTTCCAAACTAATAATAATTATATTATTCGCTTTTATCAAAAAATAAATTAAAAGGTATTATATATGTATTAGCTTTCCTTTTAATTTTTAGGTTGGAGACCAGAAGAAGTACAAATGATTAAAGAATATTTTAAAAGTGATAAGGCCCGAAATACTTACCCTTCTGGTGAGAGGATAAAAGAGTTTATCCAAATCAATAAACTTCAACGAAGCGTTCCAGTTGTTAAATCCAAAATTGAACATTTACTTAAATTATGCAAGCAATAGCTATGTTCGTCTTGCGTTTTTTAATTTTTATTTTTTATTTTTAATAACATTGCTTTAGCTGAGAAATGAACATTTATTTAAGCGCAGTTAAAATAAGATGTATTAAGAATTCTTATAAACATAAATAAGTACAAAAATTATAAAACAAAATGTATTAATACTACTTACCTACTAAAAAATTACTCATCTTAAATATCAATAATAGTATTATTAGCAAAATTAATAACGTGACGCGGTTATATGGAAGTGGTTTTTGAGATATTTGTCAAATACAAAGAGCTCTTCTAGCCCGTCGCGCCACGCAACTTTGGGCACTATTATGATAATCATCGGTAAATAGTCGTACCAATATACAAATTTCGGAATTTTTTGTTTAAAGTTAAAAATCAAAATATGAAACACCATGTTTCCTTGTTTCCACCTAATTTTCTTTAAGAAATATGTCTACACTATTTAATATTTCTTTCAAAAAACTAAAAAATGTAACAACATGCCTGCTACTTACGTACCTCTTTCGCATCAGCTAAACTTTAAAAAATACACAACTTTATTGTAGCATTAAATATTATAAAAGGAATAACAATGTTAACACGTAGTGCCCTCCACAATATGGCAACAGCGCTTGAGGGAAGTGCGACTAATTATTACATAAAAAATACTATAGAATCGGAGGGAACTAACACTAAACAATATCTTTAAAATATATATGAATTTTATTGATGGAATTCTTTACCCCTCTCTTGAGGGACATATAAAGACACCTCCCCTTAATATATATACAGAAGCATTTTGCTATATATGCAACAGAAATACTGGAGGTCGGTCCGTCTGGTGTTTATAATGGAGGGAAGAACGAATTAACGATACATATATATATATATATATATATATATATATATATATATATATATATCCTTAGCAGTATTTTGCGTCCGATAACATGCACAGTACGTTACATTTTGCTTCCATGACTATTTTACGTCCGAATATCGGACGCAAAATAGTTTTCGGCTTTTCCCGCCTTATAAAAGCACGGAATTAAATCAATTTTACAGAGATAAGTTTGTTTTGTGGTTGGGTTTCTATATTTAACTCTTATTTAAAGCTAACCAATACAAGATGGCAGTTATAATGTATTTAATGGACGCAATTTAGTGCCAGATATGAAAGAAAATATACAAAATTTAGTTTGTGAGATTACCGTTAGAGGCGCTAAATAATATACATAATGTATATTATCCTTTCATTTCACTCACTATTTTGACTCCAACTAGCGGCAACACTGTAAAGTGTAAAACCAAATCACTGTAAAGAGCATTGTTAAGTGCGTGGATGTTGGAGTTTATATTTTTTGTTATATTAGTTAGGATTCTAAGGGTTTGAGTGAAGTTAGGGATTTCTAAATTAAATATTTTTTCTGTAAAAACATTTGCGGAAATTACTTTAGGTTATTTTAATTTAATGGATTATATATAAATAATTATTTTAAAATAATTGTTTTTGGGTTTTGATTATAAGAAGTTTTTGGCAAATATCTTAGGTTTTTAAAATTTATTACGTAAATTATAATTATTTCAAAATAATTTTAATTGTTTAATTAAATATTGGATAGTACTAAATTAAATTTTAGTTATAAGAAATTTGGGGGCAGTTACTAGAGGTTATTTGAATTTAATAGATATATTATAATTCCTTTAACATAATTTTAGTTATGGTTTTAAAAAATCTGATTTAATATTGATTTACATATTGTAAGAAAAATATTATTAATATTATACCAATATGATTATGATTGATATTTATGATTGATGATTATGACTGATATATATGATTAATGATTATAATTGATGATTAGGATTCATGATTGAGAATGATGATTAAGATTGATATTTATGATTGATGATTATGATTGATAATTATGATTGATAATTATGATTGATGATTATGATTGATGAATATGATTGATGATTATGATTGATGATTATGATTGAAGATTGTAATTGACGATTATGATCTACGATTATAATTGACGATTATGATTGACGATTATGGTTGATGATTATGGTTGATGATTATGTTTGATGATTATGGTTGATGATTGTGGTTGATGATTAAGATTGATGATTAAAATTGCAGATTATGACTGAAGAATATGATTAATGATTATGCTAGATGAATTATGATTGAATATTATTATTATTATTGATGATTATGATTGATGATTATGATTGATGATTATGATTGATAATTATGATTGATGATTGTGATTGATGATTATGATTGATGGTTATGATTGATGATTACTATTGACGATTATGATTGACGATTATGGTTGATGATTATGGTTGATGATTATGGTTGACGATTGTGGTTGATGATTAAGATTGATGATTAAAATTGCAGATTATGATTAAAGAATATTATTAATGATTATGCTTGATGAATTATGATTGATTATTATGATTATGATTATGATTATGATTATGATTATGATTATGATTATGATTATGATTATGATTATGATTATGATTATGATTATGATTATGATTATGATTATGATTATGATTATGATTATGATTATGATTATGATTATGATTATGATTATGATTATGATTATGATTATGATTATGATTATGATTATGATTATGATTATGATTATGATTATGATTATGATTATGATTATAATTATGATTATAATTATGATTATAATTATGATTATAATTATAATTATAATTATAATTATGATTATAATTATAATTATGATTATGATTATAATTATAATTATAATTATAATTATAATTATAATTATAATTATAATTATAATTATAATTATAATTATAATTATAATTATAATTATAATTATAATTATAATTATAATTATAATTATGATTATGATTATGATTATGATTATGATTATGATTATGATTATGATTATGATTATGATTATGATTATGATTATGATTATGATTATGATTATGATTATGATTATGATTATGATTATGATTATGATTATGATTATGATTATGATTATGATTATGATTATGATTATGATTATGATTATGATTATGATTATGATTATGATTATGATTATGATTATGATTATGATTATGATTATGATTATGATTATGATTATGATTATGATTATGATTATGATTATGATTATGATTATGATTATGATTATGATTATGATTATGATTATGATTATGATTATGATTATGATTATGATTATGATTATGATTATGATTATGATTATGATTATGATTATGATTATGATTATGATTATGATTATGATTATGATTATGATTATGATTATGATTATGATTATGATTATGATTATGATTATGATTATGATTATGATTATGATTATGATTATGATTATGATTATGATTATGATTATGATTATGATTATGATTATGATTATGATTATGATTATGATTATGATTATGATTATGATTATGATTATGATTATGATTATGATTATGATTATGATTATGATTATGATTATGATTATGATTATGATTATGATTATGATTATGATTATGATTATGATTATGATTATGATTATGATTATGATTATGATTATGATTATGATTATGATTATGATTATGATTATGATTATGATTATGATTATGATTATGATTATGATTATGATTATGATTATGATTATGATTATGATTATGATTATGATTATGATTATGATTATGATTATGATTATGATTATGATTATGATTATGATTATGATAATGATTAATGATTATGATTATGATAATGATATGATAATGATAATGATAATGATAATGATAATGATAATGATAATGATAATGATAATGATAATGATAATGATAATGATAATGATAATGATAATGATAATGATAATGATAATGATAATGATAATGATAATGATAATGATAATGATAATGATAATGATAATGATAATGATAATGATAATGATAATGATAATGATAATGATAATGATAATGATAATGATAATGATAATGATAATGATAATGATATATGATAATGATTATGATTATGATAATGATATGATTATGATTATGATTATGATTATGATTATGATTATGATTATGATTATGATTATGATTATGATTATGATTATGATTATGATTATGATTATGATTATGATTATGATTATGATTATGATTATGATTATGATTATGATTATGATTATGATTATGATTATGATTATGATTATGATTATGATTATGATTATGATTATGATTATGATTATGATTATGATTATGATTATGATTATGATTATGATTATGATTATGATTATGATTATGATTATGATTATGATTATGATTATGATTATGATTATGATTATGATTATGATTATGATTATGATTATGATTATGATTATGATTATGATTATGATTATGATTATGATTATGATTATGATTATGATTATGATTATGATTATGATTATGATTATGATTATGATTATGATTATGATTATGATTATGATTATGATTATGATTATGATTATGATTATGATTATGATTATGATTATGATTATGATTATGATTATGATTATGATTATGATTATGATTATGATTATGATTATGATTATGATTATGATTATGATTATGATTATGATTATGATTATGATTATGATTATGATTATGATTATGATTATGATTATGATTATGATTATGATTATGATTATGATTATGATTATGATTATGATTATGATTATGATTATGATTATGATTATGATTATGATTATGATTATGATTATGATTATGATTATGATTATGATTATGATTATGATTATGATTATGATTATGATTATGATTATGATTATGATTATGATTATGATTATGATTATGATTATGATTATGATTATGATTATGATTATGATTATGATTATGATTATGATTATGATTATGATTATGATTATGATTATGATTATGATTATGATTATGATTATGATTATGATTATGATTATGATTATGATTATGATTATGATTATGATTATGATTATGATTATGATTATGATTATGATTATGATTATGATTATGATTATGATTATGATTATGATTATGATTATGATTATGATTATGATTATGATTATGATTATGATTATGATTATGATTATGATTATGATTATGATTATGATTATGATTATGATTATGATTATGATTATGATTATGATTATGATTATGATTATGATTATGATTATGATTATGATTATGATTATGATTATGATTATGATTATGATTATGATTATGATTATGATTATGATTATGATTATGATTATGATTATGATTATGATTATGATTATGATTATGATTATGATTATGATTATGATTATGATTATGATTATGATTATGATTATGATTATGATTATGATTATGATTATGATTATGATTATGATTATGATTATGATTATGATTATGATTATGATTATGATTATGATTATGATTATGATTATGATTATGATTATGATTATGATTATGATTATGATTATGATTATGATTATGATTATGATTATGATTATGATTATGATTATGATTATGATTATGATTATGATTATGATTATGATTATGATTATGATTATGATTATGATTATGATTATGATTATGATTATGATTATGATTATGATTATGATTATGATTATGATTATGATTATGATTATGATTATGATTATGATTATGATTATGATTATGATTATGATTATGATTATGATTATGATTATGATTATGATTATGATTATGATTATGATTATGATTATGATTATGATTATGATTATGATTATGATTATGATTATGATTATGATTATGATTATGATTATGATTATGATTATGATTATGATTATGATTATGATTATGATTATGATTATGATTATGATTATGATTATGATTATGATTATGATTATGATTATGATTATGATTATGATTATGATTATGATTATGATTATGATTATGATTATGATTATGATTATGATTATGATTATGATTATGATTATGATTATGATTATGATTATGATTATGATTATGATTATGATTATGATTATGATTATGATTATGATTATGATTATGATTATGATTATGATTATGATTATGATTATGATTATGATTATGATTATGATTATGATTATGATTATGATTATGATTATGATTATGATTATGATTATGATTATGATTATGATTATGATTATGATTATGATTATGATTATGATTATGATTATGATTATGATTATGATTATGATTATGATTATGATTATGATTATGATTATGATTATGATTATGATTATGATTATGATTATGATTATGATTATGATTATGATTATGATTATGATTATGATTATGATTATGATTATGATTATGATTATGATTATGATTATGATTATGATTATGATTATGATTATGATTATGATTATGATTATGATTATGATTATGATTATGATTATGATTATGATTATGATTATGATTATGATTATGATTATGATTATGATTATGATTATGATTATGATTATGATTATGATTATGATTATGATTATGATTATGATTATGATTATGATTATGATTATGATTATGATTATGATTATGATTATGATTATGATTATGATTATGATTATGATTATGATTATGATTATGATTATGATTATGATTATGATTATGATTATGATTATGATTATGATTATGATTATGATTATGATTATGATTATGATTATGATTATGATTATGATTATGATTATGATTATGATTATGATTATGATTATGATTATGATTATGATTATGATTATGATTATGATTATGATTATGATTATGATTATGATTATGATTATGATTATGATTATGATTATGATTATGATATGATTATGATTATGATTATGATTATGATTATGATTATGATTATGATTATGATTATGATTATGATTATGATTATGATTATGATTATGATTATGATTATGATTATGATTATGATTATGATTATGATTATGATTATGATTATGATTATGATTATGATTATGATTATGATTATGATTATGGTTATGGTTATGGTTATGATTATGATTATGATTATGATTATGATTATGGTTATGGTTATGATTATGATTATGATTATGGATTATGATTATGATTATGGTTATGGTTATGGTTATGGTTATGATTATGATTATGATTATGATTATGATTATGATTATGATTATGATTATGATTATGGTTATGGTTATGGTTATGGTTATGGTTATGATTATGATTATGATTATGATTATGATTATGATTATGATATGATTATGATTATGATTATGATTATGATTATGATTATGATTATGATTATGATTATGATTATGATTATGATTATGATTATGATTATGATTATGATTATGATTATGATTATGATTATGATTATGATTATGATTATGATTATGATTATGATTATGATTATGATTATGATTATGATTATGATTATGATTATGATTATGATTATGATTATGATTATGATTATGATTATGATTATGATTATGATTATGATTATGATTATGATTATGATTATGATTATGATTATGATTATGATTATGATTATGATTATGATTATGATTATGATTATGATTATGATTATGATTATGATTATGATTATGATTATGATTATGATTATGATTATGATTATGATTATGATTATGATTATGATTATGATTATGATTATGATTATGATTATGATTATGATTATGATTATGATTGATGATTATGATTATGATTATGATTATGATTATGATTATGATTATGATTATGATTATGATTATGATTATGATTATGATTATGATTATGATTATGATTATGATTATGATATGTATGATTATGATTATGATTATGATTATGATTATGATTATGATTATGATTATGATTATGATTATGATTATGATTATGATTATGATTATGATTATGATTATGATTATGATTATGATTATGATTATGATTATGATTATGATTATGATTATGATTATGATTATGATTATGATTATGATTATGATTATGATTATGATTATGATTATGATTATGATTATGATTATGATTATGATTATGATTATGATTATGATTATGATTATGATTATGATTATGATTATGATTATGATTATGATTATGATTATGATTATGATTATGATTATGATTATGATTATGATTATGATTATGATTATGATTATGATTATGATTATGATTATGATTATGATTATGATTATGATTATGATTATGATTATGATTATGATTATGATTATGATTATGATTATGATTATGATTATGATTGATGATTATGATTATGATTATGATTATGATTATGATTATGATTATGATTATGATTATGATTATGATTATGATTATGATTATGATTATGATTATGATTATGATTATGATTATGATTATGATTATGATTATGATTATGATTATGATTATGATTATGATTATGATTATGATTATGATTATGATTATGATTATGATTATGATTATGATTATGATTATGATTATGATTATGATTATGATTATGATTATGATTATGATTATGATTATGATTATGATTATGATTATGATTATGATTATGATTATGATTATGATTATGATTATGATTATGATTATGATTATGATTATGATTATGATTATGATTATGATTATGATTATGATTATGATTATGATTATGATTATGATTATGATTATGATTATGATTATGATTATGATTATGATTATGATTATGATTATGATTATGATTATGATTATGATTATTATTGATGATTATGATTATTATTGATGATTATGATTATTATTGATGATTATGATATGATTATTGATGATTATGATTATTATTGATGATTATGATTATTATTGATGATTATGATTATTATTGATGATTATGATTATTATTGATGATTATGATTATTATTGATGATTATGATTATTATTGATGATTATGATTATTATTGATGATTATGATTATTATTGATGATTATGATTATTATTGATGATTATGATTATTATTGATGATTATGATTATTATTGATGATTATGATTATTATTGATGATTATGATTATTATTGATGATTATGATTATTATTGATGATTATGATTATGATTATGATTATGATTATGATTATGATTATGATTATGATTATGATTATGATTATGATTATGATTATGATTGATGATTGATGATTATGATTATTATTGATGATTATGATTGATGATTATAATTGATGATTTTGATTGACAACTATGATTATTTATCTATTTAATTTTATATATTTTTATTTATTTATTTTTATTTTTATTTATTTTTATTTATTTTTATTTATTTTTATTTATTTTTATTTATTTTTATTTATTTTTATTTATTTTTATTTATTTTTATTTATTTTTATTTATTTTTATTTATTTTTATTTATTTTTATTTATTTTTATTTATTTTTATTTATTTTTATTTATTTTTATTTATTTTTATTTATTTTTATTTATTTTTATTTATTTTTATTTATTTTTATTTATTTTTATTTATTTTTATTTATTTTTATTTATTTTTATTTATTTTTATTTATTTTTATTTATTTTTATTTATTTTTATTTATTTTTATTTATTTTTATTTATTTTTATTTATTTTTATTTATTTTTATTTATTTTTATTTATTTTTATTTATTTTTATTTATTTTTATTTATTTTTATTTATTTTTATTTATTTTTATTTATTTTTATTTATTTTTATTTATTTTTATTTATTTTTATTTATTTTTATTTATTTTTATTTATTTTTATTTATTTTTATTAATTTTTATTTATTTTTATTTATTTTTATTTATTTTTATTTATTTTTATTTATTTTTATTTATTTTTATTTATTTTTATTTATTTTTATTTATTTTTATTTATTTTTATTTATTTTTATTTATTTTTATTTATTTTTATTTATTTTTATTTATTTTTATTTATTTTTATTTATTTTTATTTATTTTTATTTATTTTTATTTATTTTTATTTATTTTTATTTATTTTTATTTATTTTTATTTATTTTTATTTATTTTTATTTATTTTTATTTATTTTTATTTATTTTTATTTATTTTTATTTATTTTTATTTATTTTTATTTATTTTTATTTATTTTTATTTATTTTTATTTATTTTTATTTATTTTTATTTATTTTTATTTATTTTTATTTATTTTATTTATTTTTATTTATTTTTATTTATTTTTATTTATTTTTATTTATTTTTATTTATTTTTATTTATTTATTTATTTTTATTTATTTTTATTTATTTTTATTTATTTATTTTTATTTATTTTTATTTATTTTTATTTATTTTTATTTATTTATTTTTATTTATTTATTTTTATTTATTTTTATTTAATTTTATTTTATTTTATTTATTTTGATTTATTTTGATTTATTTTTATTTATATTTATTTTTTTAATTTAATTTTATTTATTTTTATATATTTTTGAGTATTTTTATTTCTTTCTTCATAAAAAATTTACTCCCTGTTTCTCCACCCTTAAAATATGAAAATCCAAACACCCGAAAATATATCATTATTTATTTAGCTGCAATTTCTACCTTTGGAAATAAGATACTTCCATAAAAACTTTCACCCCACCCCCCGTTTCTCACCCTTTAAATGTGAAAATATAAAATCCCTCAAATACGTCATTATTTACTTAAGATGAGTAACTACACTTCCAATTTTCAAGTTCTTATATTTAAAAAACCAATACCTCATACTAAACTTTACCCCCGTTCTCCCCTCTTTAAAATGTGAAAATCCAAACACCCGGAAGCAAGTCATTATTTATGTACAATTCCAATTTTTAAGTTGCTATGTTTAAAAATCCAATATTTAATAAAAACTTTGAACTCCCATTTCCCCACTTTATAATGTGAAAAATCCTTAACACTTAAACAATTCATTACCTATTTATTTATGATGTGTAGCTATAATTCCAATTTTTAAATTCCTACCTTTAAAAAATCGATACTTGCATACAAACTTTCATCCCCTGTTCCCACTTGTTTCCCGCCTTAAAATATGAAAATTCAAAAACGCTACAAGCGTTCACTTCCCCGTTTCCTCCCCTTTAAATGTGAACATCCTAAAACCCTAAAACATGTTATTATTTATTTACGCTCAGTAGCTGTATTTCAAACTTTTAT